>CM035156.1:47774692-48330579 GCA_020205615.1 Panax quinquefolius
ACTATTCAAACTCTTGAAGATATATTAAGACTTTGTGTCCTAGATTTCAAAGGAAGTTTGGATAAGTACTTACCATTGGTGAAATTCTCCTACAACAACAGTTATCAGGAAAGTATAGACATGGCTCCATTCGAGGCGTTGTATGGACGAAAGTGTCGTTCTCCAGTATGCTGGGACGAGGTGGGTGAAGCAATGTTGTTGGGACCAGAATTGGTATGCATGACTACGGAAAAGATTCAAATGATCCGGCAACATATACAAATCTCACAAGATCGACAAAAGCGTTATGCGGATCTTCATCGAAAGGACGTAGAATTTAATATTGGGGATCATGTATTGTTACGTATTGCTCCATGGAAGGGAGTTACAAGATTCGAGAAGAGATGAAAGCTCAATCCACGATTTGTTGGTCCATTTGAGATTCTTGACCGAGTAGGAAATGTGGCCTATAGATTCGCATTACCTCCAAGCATGTCTCGTGTTAATAATATTTTTCATATATTTATGCTTCGTAAATATGTGATAGACCCAAACCACATTATTGAGTTAGAACCAGACGAGATAGCCGAAGATTTAACGTACGAGGAGGTACCTGTTAAGATCTTGGATAGGAAGGAGCATGTCCTACGCACAAAAGTTATACCACAAGTCAAGGTTTTGTGGAGGAACCATGCTATTGAGGAAATGAACTAGGAGTTGGAATCGAAAATGAAAGCGAGGTATCCTCACCTTTTCGAAACACCAGGTACGTACGTCAATTTCGGGGACGAAATTTCATAAGGAGAGGAGGTTGTAAGACCCCAACTTTTTATAAATAAAATTGAATTTCCTCTATTCATTATTTTGAAATAATAAGGTGTTAATTTGATATAATGCTTTAGTTATGGGTGAAATGTGCAAATTTTGTAAAATAAGCAAGTGGTTATAAAATATTCATTGTTGTCGGGGAATATTCGTTTGGTCCTGGAATATTCTTGTTATCGGAGAATATTCGTATGACGGCGCAGATATTTGTGGGCCCCATAACGAAAAATTATCAGATGAAGAAAATGATAAGTATGAGTTTTTTTATATAAATAATCGGCAGTAGTTATTACGATTAATAATCATTGGAATACACAGTGGTTAAAGTACACGAATGCTGGTCAAGACGAAGAAGACATTGTATATTACGATATTTTGGATTATTGATTCTTACGTAAGAAGGCACTACTCAATAATTGTTATAGTAATTACTGTTCAATATTTTATTTTATTGATTCAATAATTGATACGTTGATATTTTATATTATTATTGTTTAAATAATTATCACTGCACATTATTTCCCATTATCAGATCAATAATTCATATTATTTGAATAATATTATTAGATAGCATTATTGGCAATGTTTAAGAAAGTTCTGTCTAGAAAAGAGGTTTCGTCACCTAATTGGGCGCCACTAAGGAGAAATCCTTATCGGAAAGCCCCCTCTTTAATTCCTGGAAACGACCTACTGGTTGTCATTATTGTGATTCTGTAATATTATTTGTGAATAATTAATTATTAATTCATATGATAAGGAAATATTTATTTTATGTGGATATAAATGAAGAAATTAATGTTGAGGTGTTTTATCAATATTTTGTCGGAATGGAGGTATTAAAAACCATTCATATGTGAATTTCGGTCATTTTCTGTTTGAAATTTGGAAAAATTTTCTTTTACAAAGTTATAGAGAATTAAATTTTCTATGAAATGGACATAAAATTTGTATTTTCCTGATAAAAGGGCTATTTATTATAAATTATTGAAGTTTCAGAAATAAATGTTTTTATTAAAAATAAGGGTGGGCCCTACTCTTGTCCTTTGTTGGTGAAATGTGCTGAGAATTCATTTTTCAAAAGTGGTGGGCTTTGAATCTTATTCTTAACTATGTTACCAAAAAGAATTCACATTTTTATTGGTTATTATCACAATAACATTATCATACTATCACTATATTGTAAACTAAACAATCAATAAATTTAAGAGAAAAAATGAAATAGAAATATATATTTGAAATTCATAAAGTTTGTAAATATTGAAATTCTTTTTTTCAAAGAGTGGAAGTAATATTTACGGTGTATAGTCCAAAATTACATTGATTTACATTAATTTTAAAATTTTGAAAAACAACTCTTAGAAGTCCAAATAAAACACATTTTTTGAGAAGGATGAAACATGTAAATAGATACTTTATATGAACTTATAATTCTTAAACGATATTTTATTAAAATTTTCACAAAAGTCCTTAGGAGCCTGTCCCCCTGTGCCCAAGTGTAGGTATGAGATCCCGAATTTTATGAAATAAAAGTATTCAATTTTTCTATTTTGGTAAATAGTTAAATTGATAAAAGTTTAAAGTTAAGGGTGATATTTAAAAAAAAATCAAAGTAAGAAAGTTTTCATAAAATAATCGGTGATAAAAGTACAGTAATACGCGTGGTTACATAGTAGCACACGGTATTGTACAATATTTTTAATTATTAATACTTACGTGAGAATACACTCAGTTTTATTCAATTATTGGTACAGTAATTGCTGCATAATATCTCACGTTATTTGATTCAATTATTGTAAATATTTTTTATATTATTAAATCAATAATTGAGACGACAAAGTTATTCATATTATTATTTGCAATATTGACAATGTCTATAAGTTCTGTCAAGGAGAGGTTTGGTTACCTAATTGCGCACCAATAAGGAAAAATCCTTATCGAAAAGCCCCCTCTTTCCTGGGAACGACTTGATTGTTAAATATTTTGAGTAATAATATTAATGATGAATAAGTTTGTGTTGATTAAAGATGAAATTGATAGTTCCATTGTGTTGGGATTATTAGTATTAGTGGAAATCAACATTTATTTCGTTAATTGATGTCTGAAAGTTATATTGACCAATCGAGTAATTAATCGGATAAATGAGCAATTAATTGCTATTAATTCACATGCTTATACTATGTATTCACATGTGTGTACTATTGATTCACATGTATGTACTATTAGGGGAGGTGGTGCAAGATTGATAATACTTGCATGACTAAATTAAAAATGGAGGTATAGATGAAGGTACTATATTGAAATTATTTTTCACATGTATAGAACTATTGAGTCACATGATTGTAATATTGATTCACATGATATACTATTAGGGGAGGTGGTGCAAGTTTTGTAATACTTGCAGGACTAAATTAAAAATGAAGGAAAAGATGAAGGTATTATACTGTAATATTTCGAGCCCCAAAACGTGCAATTATCAAAAATATATTTTTCTATAAATAGAAGCTCATTCTTCCTTCATTCTCACCAATTCACTAAGATTCACAAGAGCAATTATAGAGAGAGAAGCTATAGAGAGAAAGAAAAAGAGTATTCTGCTACTTCACCATTCCAGTATTCAGTCTTCTTCTGAGGTAATGAGTATTATTTATTTCATATTCTGAAGAGATATTATTTTTCGTATTCTTATGAATATTATTTTCGTTTAATATTCGTAAGGAATATCATCTTCGTTCAATATTCATAGGAATATTATTTTCGTTCAACAGTAGTAAGGGGTATTATTTATTATTCTGAAGAGATATTATTTTTCATATTCGTATGAATATTATTTTCGTTCAATATTCATAAAGAATATTATCTTCGTTCAATATTCGTAGGAATATTATCTTCGTTAAATATTCGTTGAAATATTATTTTCATTCAACAGTTGTAAGGAATGTTATTTTTGTTCAATATTCACTTGAAATAATATTTTCTTCCATACTCTGTAGTATGTAATTAATATTATTTCGTTTCAGATTTTGAATTCTATACTCATTTTGTTGAAGTTTTGGCTTCTATACTCCATGAAATTAGTAAAATATCCTTGATATTTGCGCTTCATCCAGTATCTTTTCATGGAAATATTATTTTGAGCTTTCTTGATAATTATTAATCTTTTCATGACGGAATACTATTCACCCCAGTTACTATTCACTCAAATATTATTCACTCGGGTATTCAGGGCACTTTTCATGCCGAAGTACTATTCACGAGTTACTATTCACAGGTTACTATTCACCCATTTACTATTCACTCGAATATTATTCACTCGGGTATTTAGGGGTACTTTTCATGTCGGGATACTATTCACGAGATACTATTCTCGAAGTACTATTTATAGGGTACTATTCACGGGGTACTGTTACCCGAAAAATACATTTCTTTTATGTCCAAATTATTTTTGGTACACGAATATTATTCTTGAATTTTATTCCACAAAGCAGTATCATGTTGACAATTTGAATATTTTTAAACTCTGGATAAATTTAAAGTCTTTAATATTTATCCTTAATTTCATTTGATTTGATTTTGTTTGATTATTGCTTATATCATTGTCATCATCCTCATGCTTATATTGTGATGAAAGTCATCTTTGGCTTACGTGCATAGATGGACTGTTGATTGGTATGATTATAACCAGGGATCATTCGGTATAATCATGACCCGTAATGTTACAAATGATGTGGTAAAAGAGTTCATTGGCCTGTAGTGCATTGATGGACAGTTGTTGGTATGATTATGACCAGGGATTATTTTGGTATAATCATGACCATTGATGATTACATGAATATCTTTGGCCCGTAGTGCAGGGATGATTCGATGATGTAGTTTATTTATTAAGCTGAGTCTAAGCGATAAAGTTGATGAAAAACTTTTTAAATCATAGAAAATAGTAGATATCATGCTCTACTTGACTCTTCTAATGGATTGCTTATTCCACTGCAGTTGTTGATCTAAAACTTGTTATCTATTATATTCTATCAGCAGAGCCGGTCCTGGGTTTTCTAAGGCTCGGGGGGGAACTTTCTCAAATGTGTCCCTTTATATAAATTAAACAAAAAAATAAATAAATTATCAACTAATTAATTTTATTAAAATTATAAGAATTTATAAAAGATAAGAAAAAACACTTTGAGGCCTTATTAAAACCTTGTTTGGGAAAAACCCAATGGGACAAAACCCCAAACGAAGAAAAAAGAGTACCCCGAATTGCATGTAATCATTGCATTAAAAAATAAAACTTACATATTTGAGTCTACATGCTTCCTCCCGAATCTCCATAAGCATTTCTTGATTTGATCAATCTTCTTTTCATTCTCCATAATTAATCGAAGCAAAGAATCATCACATGTACCTACAAAAAAAACAATAAATTCTAAACCACAAAACATCATTTAAAAATTGATAAGCAAAGCTAAATTATAGAATGGTGTTAGTGGACCCATACAAAACAAAAGAAAAGATGTTATAATTGAAGTTTTAACTTGTTACTGATAAGCAAGATTACACAAATATGTTAGAATTTGGGGAATTCTAAATTTCTAATATGTTCTCAAATTTTAATTTCACAATCATAAATATATACACCATATTTCATTCTCAATTCTACAATAAAAAACCTAAAACCCACATAATATTAACACACGAATACACAATCTAGAAGTCACTATCTTCAGACTAACACCATGAAACATAAAAATAATGCAGTTAATTTACTAAAAGAAGACCCCGTTTCAAATTAATCACCCTAAATTATAAATGATACATTCCCCAAAGTCTAATTTGACAATCATAATTCATAAATATATACACCATATTTCATTCTCAATTCTACAATAAAAAACCCAAAACCCACATAATATTAACACACAAATACACAATCTACAGACTACAAAACATACCTCAGACAGCAAGAAGCAAAATCAGATTTGATTATTTGAAAGCCACTTAGAACCTGTTTGATGGGTTGCAAGATAAGAAGCAAAATCTATTTGATGGGTTGCAACAAGAAGCAGAATCTATTAACTGGGTTGCAACTTTTAAGACAATTATTGGCTCTATCGACAGCTTCTAGGCAGTGACAATTGATTAATTGAAGCTGAAACCTTTTGTTTCGACTGTTCGATTTTGAGGAGAAGAAATCGAGAAGATTAATTGTTATGTGGGCTGTAGGTATAAGCTTATAAATTAAAAAAAAAATTAGGCCCCCTTCAGCTTTGGACCCAGGGCTGTCACCCTGGGCCAAGGCCGGTTCTGTCTATCAGTTGTTATACTGTTGAAGGCTAAGGATAATTTATTCTGCATTATCTTATTCATAATATTTTTTACTGGGCTAGTTGAGCTCACCCTTTTCTTTCACTGTTCTCTTCAAGAAATGAGAATATAGCTGGGACTAGTCGGGGAATGGAGTGACGGTCCAGATGGTTGGTTTAGTAGTCCTCACTATTCTATAAAATAGTGTGATAATAATTGTAATGAGGACTCCATTGAGAGTGGATATTGTCTAGAAGGCAATATTCTTGTTTAAACTTTCGGTATGTTTTTGTAAGTATATTGCCGAACAATTTGTATAATTAAGTTTGTATTTGATTTATGTACCATGTATTTGGCGACTCAGAATGGGTCGTGTGGATCTATTCTGGGGGCGTCACAGTAGGGTCCAGTGGCGGATCTGTTAAGGGGCACCATAAGCAGTTATCCCTGTTGGATTTTTTTATATATATATAGGAGTAGGGGCAAATATGTAAGTGAATAAATTTAAGGGGGCAGATTAATGGTAAAGTTAAAGTTGGAGGGAGCAAAAAAAAAATTCATTCATATTTTAAATACAAGTACAGACAAATGTAGATTCATTGTACCTCTGTCTTCTACATCTCCGCCTCCGTGGCTTCGCCACTACTTCTTCTACATATCCATTCTCCGCCACTACTTCTATATCTTCGCGGCTTCACCACTAGGTCCACTACTTCTTCTACATCTCCATTACGACACTACTTCTTACGCATATTAGAGTAATCAAATTTAGAAGGTAACTAAATTAGGGGTTTTTTTGTTTGATAATTTAAAATTTATAGTTTGTTTAAATTTGTTGTTGGTTGAGAAGTTGGGGTTAAACCCAATTTAATTTATTTGATGTATTTGTTATATTTTGAACTTAAGAGGTAACTAATTAGGTTTTTTTGTTTGGTAGTTTATTTAAATTTGTTGTTGCCTTGTGGGTTGGAGACTTCCGGTGAGTAATACTGTCCTGAATTGAGTTTGTGTCAAATTGTTTTTATCTGCAGTTCTGTCTCTTTCTTTTATGTGAGTTTCAATGATAATATGTTCTATAAAAAGATAAAGATAGGGCACTGGAATAAAAAATCAAAATTATATATTTTTTTCCTACAATCATCCAGGTAAAAGTTGGATCAGTGCTATTTTTTCAAAATTTTAAAAATTCGCCCTTACTGGAAAAAAATTATGAATTCGCCCCTGGTAGGGTCTCTCTTGAATCCATCAGTTTTGGAAAAATGAACATAAACTATATTATTTTCTTGAAATATATATACATATGGAAAATTATCCATCGCAAATGTTTGTTAACTATTTTAGAAAACTAATTATTGATCTTTCATAGAAGAAATACACAAATTTTAAAAAAAAAAATTAAAAATGGTGCTATCCACTCAAACAAGGAATCTGGCCAACCGTGTTAAGGAAATCGGTCTTTAAAACTCCAGAAATATCATATATATATTTTTCTATTTTGGAAGGAAAATTGGATCATATTTTAGAAAAAAAATGAACATAGTCAATCCTTCTCTATAGATCGAAAGAGTGGGAGGATGATAGAGATAAAAAAATATAAAAAAAAATTACGTACATAAAATGAAGGGGAATATACACAAAAGAACTCTATAATTTTTTGTATAAACACAAGTAGTGATAGTGTATGTTTAGTTACTCAGCGTTTGTTGCGTTTGGAAGTTTAAACGTACTTGAAAATCTTGTTCTTCTAGTAGAAGCTTATTTAACTCACAAACGCAGTGTTTGAACTTCAAACGCGTCAAAATTGGTGCGCTATATTTGAAGGTCTAAATGGTGTAAATGTAAACACTGATAGTTGAACAAAACCTTATTACTAGATAGATGGATGAAGTTTAATTAATTACTAGCAAACTTCCCTAAATCCATAGGCCAATATTTCAATCCATATAAAAACTTGGGCCTTGGGCTAAGCAAAATGAAAACACATCAAAAAACTTTCAATTTATTATATGTACATTTTGTACTTTGTTCATCCTAAAATAATATGTTAATAGTTTAGTAGTGGTATGAAAATAAAATTATGATGACAAACTTGTGAAACATTATAACATTTTATAATATTATAACTAGGCATGTTAATTGGGTTTTGTGAATCGGGTTTAAGGTTATCCATGCTCAGCCCATTTTAAAATTATTGGGCTCGAGTTTGGGCTTGACCCATTTGGACTATTTCCAAACAGCCCAAATAAAATCACAAGCTTCGGGCTTTATTTGGCAAAACCTGTATTAAAATATAAAATTATTAATAATGCTTTCTAGACCCAAAAAAAAACATAATTTAAAAAAACCATTTAAAAAGGTTGACATGCATCATTATTTTTACTGATCGAAGTGAAGTTTAAATTAACATAAATAAGCTATTTTATAAGTACTCTGGTACTTATTATTTTTAATATTTAATCTCAATCTTTTTTTATGTTTTTACTTTATTTTATTATGAAAATGATATAAGTGACCACATTACAAAAAATATGGTACTTAATTTTTAATTGAGAATAATATATATAAATATAAATTAAGTGTAAATATGTGATATATATATATATATATATATATATATATAAAATAAGTTTTTAACACTACAATTCGATGGCCGAATGACCTATTGACCAAGTTCGACTCAAATTTTACTATGAGCTTGATTTTTTGTCCAAACTCAACTAGACTCACCCTCAATTAGATTTCGAGCTTTAAATGAACTAAACGATCAGACTTTGGGCTTAACCGACCCAATTGACAATCCAAATTATTACCAAAAAAATAAAAAAAAATTCCTTGTGTTGTGGATTTATTTATTCACTATACTATAAAGGAATGTTTTGCATGCCCAATAAATTGTAGAGGCCATTAGATTGATAACTCTAACAACAACTTAAGTACATGCAAATGATAGGAATGTATCATGTGATTGGCTGCAGCTATCTAACAGTGTACACACAATATCCAAATTTTACAACAACAATTTTAAATGAAATTACTGGTTAGAAGATTCAGGGTACACAGAGACATAGACATGATCTAATTAGGTAGAACTAACTGCATATTAATTAACAAATCAAAGATGTTCTTATACACTACAAGTATACATTAATTTGTGGCAAGTATCAAAACTTTCCCATTATGCATTATCTGTTTTGAATGAACAAATCAACAATTATACACTAAACAATTATACAATATGGAAGAGAATATGATAATCTATCGACCCTGTTTCATATTATCTCTCAAATTTGCAGAAGTAAAACAAATTATAAGATTATGAGCTCTGTCTCCATACCATCTATTCAAATAAATAACAGTACTTTAACCTTCCCATCATCATAACAGTGAGCTAACAAAATATCAAAATATGGAAGCTCTCCTTTATGGACGGGTCAAGGAAGAGAGTAATTAAGTGCAGACGGGGAAGAAGAGAGAATTTCTCTATTTATTTAATTTTTTTCATTTTAAGTGAAATACAATAAATGATACTTGAATGAAATAAAAGGTCGACAAGCCAACCAGTTTTTCATTGTACATTACTCTCGTATCAAATAGATGACACTTCCGGTTGAACTACAGAAATATATTCATTCCAACAATTTCAAACATACATGCTCTAATAATACAAAATGGCACATTCCCATATAGCTACGGCAGTCGGCAGATTCCACATTCCTACCAAATTGGCCAAGATATTCCTAATCTAGAAACTAAATCCTTGAAAGTATTTGTTGTGGCCCACCTCACCATATTCAACATTTCTATCAAATCCATCCACCGACCATGAACGAGCAAAATGTCCCACCAAATATGCCTCACTGCCATTCTATAAATCAACTAATTTATAGTTCTAACAAAACACCGGTTTTCTTAAATGGTCAGTCAGTATAGAATGCTGATTCTGCATCCCACCGAAACAAGTGTCAGGGCTTAGCCTCAGGATAGTTCTTTCTCCTTGCTGCAAATGTTTCTGCAACCAGTAGAGGGAAGGCAATAGTTGCATCACAGTGTACCTGATCAAAAAAAATGCATTTAAACAAAATAATTACAACTGTATACCTTCTGCATAAAATATTGACATGGTAAAGGTTATGATGTACATGGAAATCTATACAATTTTTACAAATTCCAGAAGCTCTAAGGCAGCAATTAAAGCACAGGCAAAAGGCTTAACCTTTACAGTCTTGGCAGAACCACGAATTTTCCCCAAGATACAGCTTCATCTGGATGGGCACCGGAATCACTTCCATCAAATTCCTGTGCTGTGTTGATGAAGATGGCAAAATCTGCACCATTACGCATCATATTAGCATTGCAAATGTGATGCTTTGGTAGCCCTCCCCCAAGAATTATCATCCCAGTCTTGCTGGGACTTGCATGGACTGCCTCGCTATTCATGGCTCTGATATCTGTATACCAAGGTAAATATGATAGTCAATTTACTTTTAACCTGTGATAGAATGCACAAATACAACAAAAAGGTTACCTTGCACCAGGTCAATGACTAGACCAGGATTGCGGAAAGAGTGGAAGTATAACATATCCCCAAGAGAGCCATCCGTTATTCCAGGGCAGTAGACAGGAATATTGTTCTGAAAGACAAATAAACAATATAATGGTTTAAATTAGTTCACCCAAGGTATAATAAGACATGGAGAAAGAAGCTCTATTTCGAATTGGAGTATTTAGAGCAACGGTAATAACTGTTCTTGTAGTATATCAGCTGCTAGCCCATTAGATTTTCTTACTTTGCTACCTATATATATGAATTGATAATAAAAAACAATATGATTACAGCCAGTAGAAGGTTCTACAACATTAATATAAAATTCAAGTTCAAGAATTGCAGGTGTTATAACTTTTTCAAGCAGGAAGCATGTCCTGGAATGGGAACAAAAATTACCATGAAATCCTAGCATTGACATGGCACTTCGAACAAATTCAAAAAATTGATTTTTTTTCTTTATTGCGCTACTTAAAAGCAATGACAGCGAATATATATACACACACACACACATATAAATGTGTACGGACCGTCTCTCCAGCGAACCATAGGGAACAAACTAAAAATGAACCGGCTATAGTAACGGACATAGAAAGCCGGTTTTCTATGCTATAGCGACGGATAAAACCGTCGCTATAGCCGGTTCATTTTTAGTTCGCTTCCTATGGTTTGCTGGAGAGAGCCAGCCTATATGTGTGTATATATACACTCTGATAAAGAGAATAAGTACAGGAAAAGACAAAAACAAGAATAATGCTCGGGGTACCAAAACTGAATTGTCGTCTTTGCATTGGTTGATCACGTCATGGTGATTGATTATGTATAAATATTATTGAGCCACCAATCAATGTAGTAAAGACTGGTTTGGTATCCCAAACATTACTCATAAACCAATAGGTAGTATTTCAGGAAGTCAACTTAAATATGGGTCAATACCAACCTTATATGCCCAGTACAGGTATGAACTCTCATGATTGATTTCCTTCCCCAAGCGAGCAATTACTTTAGACGGCGTCCACAATACACCCTGTTAGATGGAAGGAATGTCTAGGGGTATCATTTATGTGATGGTCTCTTCAAAGCAGTAGATAATTAAGAAAAGTAGTTGATGGAAAATAAAAAGAAAACAAAGAAACAAGAAAGAAAAGAGCTATGCTCAAGTTAGAATAAGTGAAAGAAGAAAAAATACATACAAGAGAGAAGAATCTGAGTTTCAATCATAGGTCACCAAGACGTTCCATCAAATATGTCCACTAAAAAGCTAGAACTACTTGATATATAAGCACTAATGATTGAAAAATGTATACATTTGGAGAATACTACATTTATAGTCATATGTCTAAATGCATCTTTCTGTGAACGAGTTTTGAGCCATAAAGAACGGGAATTTGCCAGACATATAGAGAAAGCATCTAGCATTTACTTACACAATTAATAGAAATTTGAGTTTTATTCAAAATGGATATCTTTTCTGCTATTTATCTAGTAAAACAAGGTAGTTGCACAATCATAAAAGTTCAATACCCATAGGTCATTTATATGATTAAAAATCCACTCAAATATTGGAATACCTTCTCAGTTTGCTCCTCCAACATTTGGTCAAATATCGGAATAATCCAATCCTCAAACTTGCAGTAGTTGTCATTAGGAACCAGCAGGTTACCTATACGGTTCAGTCCTTTCAAGCGCAGAGCAGCTCCAGCTAGAGAAAAATCACCTCTATAAGTGGGTGCAAGGCACTTTATAAGATCTTCTTCTACACCACCAGCTGTTGTAACCACTACATCAACCTGCGGTTAATTAGCAAACTTCCTATATCTTAAGAATCACTACTAAAATAATACTGGATTGAACTATCTAATGAAATAATCAAGTCACTAAACAAATTAATGGCAAACATTCTTCTCCATATTATGAGAATTTCACATCAATGAAAAGGTATTCATTGGTCAAGTTAGTATATTTCATCGAGATTGGGTATTACCGGGTTAAATACATTTTTCCCCACTCTACCAGGGGTCGGTTTACAAATACATCACTGAAGTGAATTTTTTTACGATCAACTCATTGAACTATAACTTTTTTACAAAAAATGAAATTTCCGTCTAAAAGTGTTAAAAGTTAACGGAATGTTTATGTGGCACCACATCAGATACTTAGGTGGACACATCAGATGCATAGGTGGATATTCAACAATTAAAAAACACAACAATTGTCAATTCTATAACAAATAGTTAACCAAAATATAAATCAAATTAATGTACATAACAAATAATTAAATTAATTAAATAAATTAATAATAAATATATTAATGTATAATTTTTACAAATATATTTATATAAATTAATGAATTCATATAAAATATATTTATATAATAATATTATTATTATTATTACCATATTCCTTTTTCCAAATAAAAGAGAAAAAAAAAACTTCATCTTCCTCACAGGCCTCTATCGGTCGCCACCATCATCCATAACCACCACCATCAACAACCCATACATCTACACCACTAACCACTGATCACAACCACCACCGCCGTTATATCCTGCATCGTGATACCCACCACGTTCCCCTGCCACCGTTCCACCCATCGCCGCCGCCACCACCACCGCACCTATACCCTTTTCTACCTCTGACACCACCTCCTCCTCTGTCGCTAACGCCAGATCTGGTCAGATCTGATTCGATTAACGCCATCAGAGCACATGAAATCAGAAGCAACAAACCAAACCACCATGGAATCCGGTGAAAAGGAGAGAATATCAACAAACCAAACCATATCAAATCTAATGAAATCAGAACAGAACCCAGATAGTATGGTTTCATCATCGGCATCTCTTTTGTCTCTAAACTGGCCATCATGAGTGTCATGATATCCAACACAAGAATCCATTGGAATGAGATCTTCTGCCTTCATCCGCTTCGATGTGCGAGTTCTAACCTCCCCCCACCCAGTTTTGGTACTGTTGTAACCTATGGATGTCTCGATATGATCCTCAGCTATTTGTCGTTCTTCATCATCTCTAAAATTATTCGAGTTATGCTTTTCAGACAGCTCTGAATCAATTAAATCAGCAGAAGTTTTTTCATTAGTTTTAGAAAATGAAGATGTTAAACCCTAGTCAAACCCAGATAGAATATGACAAACCCCGTTCAACCGAAGAGGAACAGCAGATCCAAGCCCAAATCAAACACAATCAAAACCCAAGTCCAACCAAAATCAGAAACCTTTTAAAGGAAGAAGGAACCACCATCAAAGAAACAAAGAACCACCACCGAAGAAGGAACTCATATTAATGTGCTAGATCTGATCGGATCTGATGAATAAATAATTTTTACTATGCAGATCATCAATGAAGGATTTGTTTTAATTTCTTTTTTAACTTTTCTTTTAATTTGTAATATACTAAAAAATTTAAAGCCTACTTTTTAGCATATTTTTATTTTTTTAATATTTCTTTCTTTTATATTTAAGCCTAGATCTAATGATTTCATAATATAAATAATAATTATATTAATTTTCAAAAATAAAAATAGTAATTAATTTTCAAAATTTAAGTTATATTTTGAAGATTGAATTTATTTTTATGAATTTTAATTTTTAATTTGTGCTTATTATGAAAATACTTATAAATAATGTTAAAGACATTACTCAAATTCAAAATTTACCTAAATTTCTCTTATTTTAATAATATATGTAATATATCTTAATACAATGAAAGACAAATTTGTCAAAAAAAAATACTAATAATTTTTCATTATTAATGTTGAGGGTATTATGACAATTTGCAAAGTAAAAGTCAATAAAAAGTAGTTAAACCCATTTAATTTCCTATGTGTCAACAACTAAGATGATTGCACATGAAGTAACTGACGTGGATATTCATTTAAAAGCTGACGTGATGTTCCGTTAAAAGTCAACTCATTTAATGAATTTTGTAACGATTTGATAAATATATGAAGTTCAATTAGTTGATTGTAAAAAAAATCAGTTCGGTGATGCATTTGTAAATCGACCCCTAGTAGAGTGAGAAAAAGTGTATTTAACCCGGGTATTACCTGTTGCAGTTTTACAACTATATAATATCAAGTTCAACGAACCAAAAGTTTTAACGTCTAAAAATTGTCTCTCTAATTGTACCCATTACAGTTTAATACTTTTCTATCAATTATCGACACACTAAAACTAGTTTAACAGTCTAAAAAATGGACTAGTTCAATAACAAATCATAAAATTAATTACTCATAACAACATCATCTTGTTGTCCTAATTCAGTGATTTCACACAGTTATTCCATCAAACAAATCTATGTATTGAAAAATACAAGAAATAAAATGGGCAATTTGAATATATCACTTACCATGTGATGCTGAACAAGATACCTAATGGTGTCCCGAACACCAGAAGAAACAAGATTTGAAGTAAACCCCAAAAACAATTTGCTCCTCACGGACTCTCTAAATGCCGGTTCTCTCTCCTCTTCACTACAATCCTCTGCTAAAGACTCGTCTGCAAGCCTCCAATCTAGCTTCAAAACCCCAAATTCAAAACACAAATAAATAATTCTGGTTTAAAATACAAAAAGAAAGAAACTTGTACTGGACACTAACCATTTGATTGACGACTTGAATGGCGTCACCAAGATTTGAGGCCTGGAAACCGGTGGAGAGCATGGAGCTGAGAAGCTCAGTATAATTGACTCCACGGTTGAAATCGTAGCCCTCGATTTTAGTGCAAGACCCTTCAAGGGTTTCTGATTGCTTGAACACTACTGAGCGTACGGACTCCATAATGTTTTCTTTCGTTGCATCTCCCATTTTCTTTCTGTGAGTGAGTAGGAGAGAGAGAACGAGGGAGAATGTAACTCTTTTGTGGCACAAAATAGCTACTTGATGGTTTGAAATTAATGGTTTGAAAGCAACATAAAGTGAATTACTTGAACAAAACTAGACAAATTAGATGGAATAATTTATCAGAAACAAATAAACAGATCTATCAAAAAAGCAAACATACATACAAACATGTATACATATACAATAACAAACATAATCAGTGGTGTAAACTATCATAAAATGAAACAGACATATTGAAAAGGAATTGAACTGCAGAAAGATTTCTTTTGGGACTGAGAGGGTTTATGCAAATGTAAGGACAGAGTTGTAACATCCACGGGAAAAAGAAAAAGGTATGAAAATGTAAAAGAAACAAAAATAAAAATCCCAAAAAAGTCCCACTTCTAAAAACTAAAAATAAATAAATCTTCTTAACTAGTAGTCACTTATCAATTGGGTAATTAACATATTTTTCTATACTTGAGACCATTACATTGTGTCAACCTATCTTTCTAAAGGCTAAATTTCTATTAAATCGAGTAATAATAAATATCATAATCTTATGTTTTCCAATGCATAATTTTGATTATTACATGTTAAAACTGTAAAAGCTGACTGCAGTTTTCTACAGCACAAGGTGGGCACTGTAGAAAACAAAACACATTGTTCCTCCTCATCTGTGCAATATGCCAACTTCAGCATGTTATGGAGTATATAAAGTTCAATAAGCGATTTGCAACTAGCTTCAGTATGAGGCTAATTTTCTATAAGCCAATTTCTGTCAAGAATATAAAGGTATTTTATCGCTCAAGTCTTTCTTAGTCATGAACTTTTAACCTACAAATCATCTCAAATAAACAGTTACCAAGCGTGCTTGATACAAAACAGGAAACTAATTCTGTTGGAAGTATATCAATTACGGGTTAAGGGGGGAGTTAATAGATTGACTATGCCCGAAAATTAGTTTATTTCATCACTTTTAATTTATTGAGTTTTGGGAGTTTTTACCTGTATTGAAAGTTGTTTCTTTACTCATTTACAATAGAGTCGTCTTGGGGTTAACTCGGATTACTGAGGAGGTATTTTTCAATAGTTATGTCATAGTTCTACCGAGGGGTTATAAGACTGAAGGGGTAAAGGAATTCAAATCAGTTTAGTGTATATTTTGAGTTGTACTTAACAAAAACTCCCACAGAGGTTCCACTTACTCTGACTGCTTGCTTGCTGCTTTAAAGTTTCGTGTGTTCTAATCTATTAAACTTTTAACTCCTTGCTTTATGGTTTGTTGTTTTTCCTTCTCAATTTCTTTGCTACACCAGTCCTATCATGATGAGATGTGGAAGTAACAGCCTCAAAATCTCTGATTCCCACATCCTACAAAGCTTTTGAAATCCTACAATGGAAGAGCATAAACTTTTAGAACACATCATCTAGTAAATAGCCTGGAAAGCTTGAATCTAGCTCCTCAATGTCACAACGCTAACCCCCTAAAGTAGGTATTACACATCTAGAGTTTTGACAACAAAACTAATGTAGAGCTGGTTAAAATAATAAAATAGAAGGGGAACACAATCCACACATAAGCAGCATGCAGCATAAATAGTGGGGAATGAAAGCATGCCTATTATATTGCCACAAAAATTAATTTTATTTACTTATATTTTATTACGGTGTAACATGTAGCCACTCTTAGGTGTGCATATTTCAGCGAAAATAATACAAAGCTTACCTAAAAAGAACATTTTACTCAAGTCTCAAACACAAGTGATCATCGAGATAGCAACTGGCAGTTCAGATTAAGTTTATTTACTGCAGTCTGACTTCTTCAAACTTCTATTTTATGGAAGTTTTATCATATTCATCAAGAATGCGATCAAACTCAACTGAGCATGACATATGTTTTCAAATATAAATATTGTAGCAACGTTGTGAATAAAATCCTATGCACCTACTTGACATACTTTGCTATCAACGTCCATCTTTGCCTACGATAAATTTCTATTTCCTCATAAATTCCAAGTTTTTGCCCCATTGTAATAATCGAATTCCCACCCCTTCCTAGTAATTCTTAAAACATAAAGCTTCTCTCATCAGGGTTCAAGCATCATATTGTGACCGGACAATACACACGGCGTTTTGAAATTCAAGAGAAAGAATTTTTTGTTCTCTATTTTTTCCCCAACTCTGGTTGTGTCTTACGGGATTGGAGTCAACTTAACTCCCTGTTGCCTGGGACAATCCAATTCATTATGTTTCTCTTTTGACTGCATATGTTTGTGTATAAATATATAAACTTAGACATACCCAAACTATAAATTATGCGAGATCAAATTTAATTTTTTTAATTCTTTTTATTATTCAGATCTTCATTTTATCAGAAGCACAACTCATCAGCTGATCAAACAACACTCTAAATTTGCAAAAGTGAAAAACTTGTAATGTCAACAGAAAAAGTAGCAACAACAAAGAAATCTAAGCAATCTAAGCTAAATTATGAATCCACAGAGGCACAGATCATAAAATTTCTAGGTCTCAAAGCATTTCAACAGTTAAGCAGCACCCTAACTTGGGGTGAAAGATTGAAACAAAAATACAGAGCTGATGATAAAGAAAGAATTAATAAAGAGGGGATAAAGATACATACTTGGCAACAGAGCACTCCTCAATATGCTTCACTTCCTCCTGCCCCGCCATGTTTCTTCTTCACTTCCTGATGTTGCGTTTTTTTTATTAAGGGGAGGCATTTTACCATATTACCCCTATATATTGTGTAAAATATCTTGTGGTTATAGACCTAGCAAATCAAACCCAAGCCCTCATGATCGAAACTTCATTCGCCAAGTAGTAGAAGCTTTAATTGCATAATTTTAGCCCATTAAAATCCGGGCATTTTTGGCCCGCCCGTTTTTTGCCCGACCCACAACCCGTCCGACCCGTTTGGGTCAAACCCAAAAAAATAGCATAAGATAGAGAAGACGACAATTGGTCGACGCCACTTGCCGAAGTGAAACTTTCTTATTCTTGAAATTTTAGCCCAAAAAACACAGGTCTTTTTGGCCAAAACCCACCGTTTGCCAGGTCAATGTGGTTATAATGAATTTCACTAAGACCTCCTCTAAGGTTGGTTGCTTTTCTGATCGATGTTTTGTTTAATTGTGAAAACCTGGTGGATACGGTTGTCTTGGACCTTAGTTTTGAGCCTGATTGTTACTCCACCTAGGGTTGTAGGATTTCTCATATTGATGTTCGTATCTGTTCTGACTTTCTACAAATCAGACGACTACTTCATTTGATGGCACATTGATCGAAGAAAGATGATTTTCGCATGAGTTCAAAAATTATCGCCACTGGTTGACTTGTCTGTGGTCCCCATGAATCAATCTTTTTAGTCAAAGCAGCTATTTGCGCAGATAAAATTGTAACAATATCCAACTCTAACTTTTCTGTTTTCGACAGATTGACCCTTGTCGTAGGTCACTCATAATTGTTGGCTGCCATTATTTCTAATAACTGGTATGATTCATCGAATTTCTTTCCCATAATAACAACCCCAGCTGCTGATACTTGTCCTTGTGGGACCATGCAACCCATTGTAGAACGTCTACACCTGCAACCATTTCGGGATTCCGTGATGTGGATTCTTACAGAGTAAGTCCTTAAATCTTTCACATGTCTCGTATAAAGTCTTTGAATCAAGTTGGTTGAATGAAGTAATGACATTCCTCATATTTGCCGTTTTCGCAAGTGGAAATAACTTTTAGCTAAAACATTTTGTGCCAAATCCGCCCATGTTGTGATTGAACCCAGTGTCAAAGAGTGCATCCAACTTTTCGCCTTATCGTAGAGTGTGAAAGGGAAAAGTCTCAACCTCACTGCCTCCCCTGTAAGCCCATTGAACTTGAACGTGTCGCAAATTTCCAAGAAGCTGATGAGATGCTCATTCGGACCACCCCTAAACTGCAATGAATTTTACAACATCTGAATGGTTCCTGGATTAATCTCGAAACTGATCGCATTGATGGCAGGCTTTTGAATGCTGGATTGAATGTATGTCACTAATAGCATAACATAATCCCTTAGTGATTTATGTTCTTTTGTAGCCATAGTTTTTTGCGTATTGGTTTCCCTTGTCTGTTTTTCTTTCGTCTGTGTTTCTTCATCAGATAACTTTAGTTTTCGGAACTTTCTTTCAATATTGTCTGCGTACGACAAAAATCCCTCCTTACCTTTAGACCTAATGTGCATACACAGATAAAAAAACCTACAAAGGCAAAAAATAACAAAAAAATTAAAACATTTAAATTAAGGTCGAATTGATTGTAACTAATATTGAAATAACTGCTAAACACAAATTCCCAACAATGGCCCCAAAAACTTGTTGTCCGATTTCAGATAAAAATAATTGCGTGTAAGTATACACGATAAACAAGTAATATAATGATAAATAAGAGTGTTGAACCCACAGGAATCCACGCCTAATATATTTCAACTACTAGTTTTTTATCAATCCAATTTTATTTAAACAAATCCCAATTATGATTAATGATTAAAAATAATTTAAATCTAAGAACAGGAAGTAACACAAAGGTTGAAATCAAATATTTAATGCTTAAGACTACAATATCCCCATTTACGTTACATGAATCAATTACCTAAATCATCCAATTATTAAAACCATTAGAGTTGTTAACAGAAATTCATGATTATTTATAAGCCCTTTCCCAAAGATCAAATAAAACTATTAAAATCAATTAATCTTGATATATTCCTATGCAAAATAGGAGAATCAAATTCATTAAGTATCAATTCCCAAAAGTTACATGCAGTGCAAAGAGATATTCATATTCAATACACAACCCTAGTTATTTAGCCCGAGAAAATAACTAAGAATGCATGATATTATATTCAGATCTAACCCTAGATTGAATCTCCTGAATTCATCTAAAGTATCCCACTAATTGTTGGCCAGATAATTAATCAATAAGCATAAAATATGATAGACAACTCAACAAGAATCAATAATTGGACTCAAATAAATAATTAATTCATTAATATAAAAGGTTCAATTGCAGTATTATATAAAAGCTTAGTTCATGCTGAAATTTAAAACCAAAAATTCCAAATAAGTTAATTATCATAATAGAGTTACAAAATTGAAAATAGAAGTAAAGAAAAACTCAATGAGGTCTTCTTCCGTCTTCAAGTCTCCAGCCTAAAATCCTAGCGAAGCTCTACGACTCTCCAATTCTAATCTCCAACTATCTGTTGAAATATTTTATTCCTTATGTGGCATTTACTATTTATGTAATTATTGGGCTTACATATTATATTCATTTAATCACTTTATTTATTGGTTTAATAATTAATTATGTGGCCTATAAATTATATTCCTAATAGTATTTGGTATAATGGGTCATAGGGTTTCATAATCTTGATGGACGATTTTGACCCTTAGCTATTCTATAAATAAAACAGTTAGGGTTTGGTCCCAATTGTTGTCTCAAGAATTTTTTTTATACACACCTATACATCTATCCTAAGATTGAGAGAGGCAATTGAAGACTTTCACCCTTAAGCAAAGCGGAAGCGTGATACATTCAAGATGGCTTCTCTCAATTCATGTAAGTACTTAATATTATGATTATTGATTTTATTTTATTCTATGTAATAACACGTTCCGATATAATTTATTCAACATCTGGTATCAGAGCTAAGGTAAAGTTATTGTATAGAATAAATTAATTACATTGTTATGCTAGAAATTTTATTTTCGCATAACCTCTTTATTGATATAAGATAAAATTATTCAGTATATTTTATGAAAAGGAATTTTTGAAAGTAATGTATATCTACCAATTTAGCATACAAATTCTGATTATCATATATATTGGCTCCTCTTCCTAATAATAAATAGATATACAATCAATTCATGAAAGTGATTTCTCACCGAAACAACAAAGAGAATTAGACTTTGACCTGAAATTAATTAGACTACGTGGTGTAGGTAGGCCAATAATCAAGTAGTCTACCAAAAGTATTCTGATTAGCATATATGTGATGCCCCCAAAATAGGTCCACACAACCCATTCTGAGTCGCCAAATACATGGTACAAAAAATAACTACAACTTCATTATTACAATTGTAGTGCAAAATACGACAACAAATATATTGTGAGTTTAAATAAAAATATTGTCTTCTAGACAATATTCACACTCAAATAAGTCCTCATTACAATTATTGATACACTATTTTATAAAATAGTGAGGACTAATAAAACAACTGTCATGAAATATCACTCCACACCCCGACTAGTTCCTGCTATATTCTCGCCTCCTGAGAAAAAAAATGGAACAAAAGGAAAAAGGTGAGCTTAACTAGCTTAGTAAAGAATATTATGACTAAGATAATGTAGAATAAATTATCGTTAGCCTTCAATAAATCACATAAAATATAATGGACAACAAGTTTTAGATCAATATTCGCAGCAAAAATAACAATTCATTAGAAGAGTTAAGTAGAGAATGAAATCTACTATCTTCTATGATTTAAAAGTTCATCATCAATATTTTATCCCTGTAATATCAATCAATATACATCTTGAATCAAATATTCATCTATGCACTACAGGCCAAAGATATTCATTTGTATCACCAGTTGGTCATGTTCATCTCAACACATGTCCATCTTTGCAATACGTGCCAAAAATATTCATCAGGTAATCATTCATCTTTGCACTACAGGCCAAAGATATTCAGTTATATCACCATTTAGGACTGAGGATGATGAAAAATATCTTAAAAAAAATGAATTCAGTGAGATAAAAGGACAAAGATTAGGGATTCGTACTTCGGTTTATCCACGTTCAAAAGTACTCCATAATAATCAATTGTGGAGCAGAATTCAAGAACGAAGATCAAAGCATGGATACAATCAAAGATAGTAACCATAATAGACAACTTGGATAAAGAAAAGAAAATTTTATTTTTTCTGTGAATAGTGTCGTATTCGTGAATAGTGTCGTATACGTGAATATGAAGCCCGACATAAAAATATAGAAATTTCACAAGAAAAATCATACTTCGTGAATAGTACTATATTCGTGAATAGTGTCGTATACGTGAATAGTAACCTCGACATAAAAAGGTAAAAAATTCATAATAAAATTCATACCAATATTTTGGTATAATGATATTGAAAGAAACAACATCATTTACGAAAAAAATAACATCCCTTACCTCAAAAGAATAGTACATCTGACTAAAATATCGGATATAATACTGAAGAAAACTTGCACTGCTTATCAACTCTCAAAGTATCTAAATACTCACAAAAATACGCTCGATATTATAGAGAGAGAAAACTTCTGATTCTGGTGTGATTTTTAATTATAACTAAGTACCCTATTTATAGGAAAATGCCAGAACACCATAGTTGACAAAATTACCTACGGAGGCTTCTCTGCAGCACTCCATCCTTCTAGCTTTGTACTTAATTATAATATATTTCAAATAAATTCATTAGAAATTAATCATTCTTTGTATTCTTTTTTTCAAAAGAAAAACATGAAAAATCAACACTTTGTCTATTAAAACTATTAGGAAAAATGCATATTTGATTTAATGATGAGGTAATGTATATTTGTAATCAACAACTTTTCTGAAGTCCTTAAAATGAAATTTAAATAAAAGGACTTAGAGGATCAAACTTGTTAGATTAATTTATTTCGTTGAGTAAATTAAATGTATAGATTATAGGAAATTAAACGATCGTAAAGCTTTTTAGACGATCGTAGAGATTACTGAATGATCGTAGAATATGCTGGTCAAGTTCGCAGAGTGTACTCTGAGATCATAAAGATCGAATAATTGTAGTCTACTAAGAGATCGTAAAACCTATTGAAAATCGCAGTCTGCCAAAGATCGTAAAGTTGTCTACTTTGAGATTGTAAAACAAGTTGAAGACCGTAGAGTCTGAAAGAAATCGTAGAGCACATGGAAGATCATTGAGCTTATGGAACGTAGAGCTTGCCAATTGTATAGTAATTTACCTAGATACTTTACGACCACCATGAAACTCTACGATTAGTGATAGACACATAATTAATACATTTTAATATTCCCATATTTATTATTTTACATGTTTATTTTATTTAACTAATACATTTTATTTTATTTTGTAGAAAATAACATTTATTTTTCTTGGGGAGCAAATAAAGGATTTATATCCAACTTTTCATGATAATATTTTCATCTCTTTTATTATTTATGCTTTTATGTTTAATTGATTTCGTCTTCATGTTTCGTTATTGAAATACCTTCATTTTATAGTTCTTATGTGATTTTAAATTAATTAAGAGGTTTTGATAGATTATTGTTAAGATATGAGTTTTTCATAATTCATGCTTACTCAAAGAAGTTTTGATGGGTTATAGTTAATCCTTAAATTTTTATAGTCTATGTTTGTCCACGTTAATTACAAAATTACTAAATTAAAGGGAAGATAGATTAAAATAATAGTTGAGTTATAAAAATAGAAGAGAATGAATTATATGTTCTGTTTATTATTTAATGGATTCGGATTCCTATATTATTTCCTCATTATTAATTCTCATATTCTAGTTAATCAATTCTCAATCTTTATTTCTAATTCGCCTAAAATAGATATTAAGGAAACATTAAAATTAATCTAGTCTTTGTGGGTTTGACTTGTACTTGCCAGTTTTTCAATTCGACACTGTGCACTTGCAATACATAAATTTAACACATGAATTAGGAAAATCGTAGAGTATATCGCCAATAGGGAGAAATCCTTATTGGAAAGCCCTCTTTCACAGGAACGAATTCGATCGATTAATATTGTGAATTATAATAATGATGATAAATGTTGTTAAATATATTGAGGTGTCTTTTATGAAGTCACGGAAGTTTTATATATATAAATATTGTGGCGCCCCCAAAATAGGGTATACATCACCCATTACGAGTTGTCAATATACATGGTACGTAAACAACTACAACTTTATTATTACAACAATAAAGCTGTGAGTTTAAATACAAATATTATCTTCAGTATAATATCTATACTCAAATAAATTCTCATCACATTTATTGATACATTATTTTACAAAAATGGTGAGGACTACTAAACAATCCTTTCTAAAACCTTCATTCCATACCCAGGCTGCGTTTTCGCTATATTCTCGCCTCCCGAGAAGAATGGAACAAAAGGAAAAGGGTGAGCTCAACTCCATTTCGGTAAAGAATATTATGACTAAGATAATATACAACAAATTATCGTTAGTCTTCAACAGGAAAAATTTAATAGAATACTGATAGACAACAAATTTTAAATCAATATTCGCAATGAAATAATAATTCATTAGAAGAGTTAAGTAGAGAATGCAAACTACTATCTTCTATGTATGAATTTAAAAGTTCATCGTCTATCTTTTATCCCGTAACAACAATCCATAAACATCCTGGAATCAAATATTCATCTTTTGCACTCACAGCCAAAGATATTCATCGATTGGTCATGTTCATTTAAACACCGGCCTCATCTTTGCACTACGGCCAAAGATATTAATCGATCGATCATGTTCATCTCAACACTTGTTCATCTTTGCACTTCTGGTGCCAAAGATATTCTTCAGAAATCATTCATCTTTTGACCACTGCCAAAGATATTCAATAATATCATCATTTAAGACCGAGGATGATGAAAATATTTTTAAAAAAGCGAATCCAAAGTGAAACAAAATGACAAGGATTAAGGATTAAGGATTCGTACTTTGTTTTATCCATGTTCAAAAATACCTCAAAATAATCATAGTGGTGTAAAATTCAAAATGATCAAAACATGGATCAATCAAAGCTAGTATCCGAATAGATATTTTGGACAAAAAGAAGAAATTTTATTTTTCGATGAATAGTGCAGATATCGTGAATAGTCTTAGATATCGTGAATAGTCTTAGATATCGTGAATAGTAACTCACACCAAAAGATAGAAATTCCACAAAAAAACATTTTCACGCTTCGTGAATAGTACTCGTGAATAGTAAACTCGTGAATAGTAACTCATGAATAGTAACTCGTGAATAGTAACTCATGAATAAGTAACCCCAGACATGAAAAAGTTCCAAATTTGATAAAAGTTCCAACCAATATTTCAAAGATAATGATATTGAAGAAATAATATCATTTGAGAAGAAAATAACATCCCTTACCTCAAAGAATCGATTTCTAAGGAAAGATCGGAAGTGATCTTTGAATGAAACTTATCTTGAACAACAACTCTCAAAGTATCTAAATACTCACAAAATACGCCAATAAATATAGAGAGAGAGAGAGAAAACTTTGTTTCGGTGTGATTTTCAATTCTAACTTAGCCCTCTATTTATAGGAAAATGTTAGCCGTAGAAGCGGAATTGATTTGCTACACTGATGGCTTTTACACGCTACTATTGCCACCCACCACATTTGAAATAAAATTCAGCACATTTTTTCACCAACCACAAGTGGGGCCCACTCAATTCTAGAATTTTCCACCAAAATCAATTATAACCCTACTTTCAGAATCAAACACCTCTTAAAATTTATAACAAATCATTCGTTCATTTTAACGGTTCAAAATTTGTAGACATATACTCAACTTATATATGTATAACATATCCAAAAATCATAGAACGATCCAACGGTCGGATTAAAAATTATAACTCACATAATATATCGTAAAAATAATCGATTTGATTTTTAATACCTCCATTCGACAAAAAATACCGATAAAACACCTCAACATTAAATCCTTCAATTATAACCACATATAATAAATAAATCCATCATTTATATCCATATCAAATAAATATTTTCTTATCATATAAATCAATAATTAATTATTCCCAAATAATATTACGAATCACATGACGATAATGTGAGCTCCGAGGAGAAGGGGCTTTCCAATAAGGATCTCTCCTCATCGACGCCTTGCAATTAGGTGACCAAACCTCTCCTTGATGCGAACTTTCTAGACATTGCCAATAATGTTATCTAATAATATTATTCAAATAATATGAATTATTGATCCGATAATGGGAAATATTTGTGAAGTGACAATTATTGAAACAACAATAATATAAAATACCAACATGAAGAATTATTGAATCAATAAAATAAAATCTTGAATAATTAATTATCGTAACAATTATTGAGTAGTGCCTTCTTACGTAAGGATCAATAATTGATGCAATACTGCAGTGTCTTCTTGTTCAACAACGCGTATTAGTGTGTTTTAACCACCGGGTATTCCAATGATGATTAATCTGTAACAATTACTGTAGTTATTTTTAAACAACTTATATTTGTCGTTTAAATCATCCAATCGCTTTTCGTTATGGGGCCACACATGGTCATTTGCATGCGTCATGCGAATATATTCCACAAAGACGAATATTCCACGACCAAACGAATATTCTCCGACAAAAATGAATATTTTATAACCACTTGCTTATTTTAAAATATTTGCGTATTTTACCCCTAACTATCCACATTAATCAAATCAACCCTTACTATTTCAAAATAATAAATAAAGGAAATTCCTTTTATTTAAAAAATTTTGAGGTCTTACAACCTCCCTCCTTATGAAATTTCGTCCTCGAAATTGGCGACGATACAGTGTTTCAAAAGGTGAGGATACCTCGCTTTCATTTCCGCTTCCAATTCCAGGTCATTTCCTCTATAGCATGATTCCTCCACAAAACTTTAACTTGTGGTATGACCTTTCTTGGCGTGGGACATGCTCCTTCCTATCCAAAATCTTGACAGGTACCTCCTCCTCACACGTTAAGTCTTGGCTATCTCGTGGGGTTCTAACTCTATAACGTGGTTCGGGTCTTTCACATATTTCTTTAATACGAGATATGTGAAACACATTATGAACACGAGACATACTTGGAGGTAACGCAAGTCTATAAAGGCTACATTTCCTACTCGGCCAAGAATTTGAAATGGACCAATAAATCGTGGATTGAGCTTTCTCTCTTCCCAAATCTTGTAACTCCCTTCCATGGAGCAACTCGCAATAATATCATGATCCCCTACACTAAATTCCACGTCCTTTCGATGAAGATCCACATAACTTTTTTGTCGATCTTGTGCCGGTTTGTATATCGTTTGTCGAATCATTTGGATCTTTTCGGTGTCATACGTATTAACTCGGGTCCCAACAATGTTGCTTCACCCACCTCATCCCAACATATTGGAAACGACATTTTCGTCCATATAATGCTTGAATGGAGCCACACCTATACTTGCACGATAATTTGTTGTTGTAGGAGAATTCCACCAATGGTAAATACTTATCCCAAGCCGCCTTGAAGTCAGGACACGAGTCTTAATAAATCTTCAAGAGTTTGAATAGTCCTCTCGATTGTCCGTCCGTTTGGGGATGGTATGTCAACTAAATCGCAATCCGTGCCCATAGCTTTTTTGCAAGCTAACCCAAAATCTTGAAGTGAATCTTGGGTCACGATCCGAAACTATGGATACAGGCATGCCATACTAACCTCACAATCTCATTTACGTACATACTAGCAAGACGTTCGAGGAATAAGTCTCCGTGATCGGCAAGAAATGAGCGATTTGGTTAATCTATCAACAATAACCCAAATAGCATTGATGCCTGAGAAACCGTAGGAAGACCCAGAACGAAATCCATGGTAATGTGTTCCACTTCCATTCGGAATCTCAAGTGGTTGCAACGGACCCTTAGGTACTAGATGCTCCGCTTTACACGTTGACAAGTTAAACACATTGAGATAAACTTTGCAATCTCTCTCTTCATATTGTTCCACCAAAATGTATGTGAAGATCACGATACATTTTAGTACTTCCAGGATGGATTGCAAATGGTGTATTGTGTGCCTCCATCATAATCTTGTTCTTCAAATCGAGTCGTTAGGAACACAAAGTCTAGAGTGGACTCAAGTATTCCTTCTTCATCAATTCTCGCTTAGGAATAGCTCCTTCTTGTACTTTCTTCTTCATACGCATCATTTCGGATTGGTGGCTTGAGCAACCTTAACTTTTTCTATTAAAGTTGGCTCTACGCGTATACTTGACATCATCGCTTCTCGTTCCGCATATGATCTTCTACTCAATGCGTCAACCTACCACGTTCGCTTTACCGGGATGGTATAATAGTGGTCGTAGTCTTTCAATAGTTCGAGCCAACGTCGCTACCGCGTGTTGAGTTCTTTTTGAGTGAAGAAATATTTAAGGCTTTTATGGTGCGAATATATCTCCTTTTCTCCCCATATAGATAGTGCCTCCATATCTTTAGTAGAAAACGACTATCGCTAACTCTAGATCATGAGTAGGATAATTCCTCTCATACTCTTTAAGTTGTCACGAGGCATAAAGGCTATGACTTTCCCACGTTGCATGAGAACACATCCTAACCCTTTGCCTCAAGCATCATTCAGAGATAACAAATCCATCCGAACCAGATGGTATTGTTAGAACAGTCGAAATAAGTCTCCTCTTAAGCTCTTGGAAACTCTTCTCGCATTCTTCATTCCAAACGAATTTTGTATCCTTCCGAAGTTATTTGAGTTAATGGAGTAGCGATTCGAGAAAACCTTCCACGAATCTCCGATAATAACCATTTAAGCCCAAAAGCTACGTACTTGATACCACCGACGGTTGCTCCTAACTTTGATTGCTTCAATCTTCACGGATCAACAGATACTCCATGTTTCGACACCACGTGCCCAAGGAATGCTACTTCCTCAAGCCGTAACTCGCATTTCTTCAATTTGGCATATAGTTTGTTTTCACGAAGCCTTTGGAGTACCAAACTTCAAATGGTGCTCATGATCTTCACGACTTTTGGAATATATAAGGATGTCATCAATAAAGACAACAACAAACCCGATCCAAATATTCCTTGAATACTCGGTTCATCATATCCATGAAAGCCGCAGGAGCATTAGTTAGTCCGAAAGACATGACTAAGAATTCATAATGCCCATAATTTGAGTTAAGGCGTCTTTGGAATATCCTCGATTTTAATCTTGGTGATGATATCCGAACGAAGATCGATTTTTGAAAAGAATTGTGCCCTTGCAAATTGGTCAAACAAGTCATCAATACGAGGTGAGGATACTATTCTTGATGGTGACATGGTTCAATTCCGATAGTCAATACAAAGTCGCATACTCCCGTCTTTCTTCTTTACAAATAAAAGCAGGAGCACCCCAAAGGAGATGTCTTGGGGACGATGAAACCGATGTCCAACAATTCTCGTAGTTGGACCTTTAACTCTGAAGTTCAATAGGAGCCATTCGATATGGGGTTTTAGAAATGGGCTTTATGCAGTTCAAGATCAATAAAGAATTCAACTTCACGCTCGGGGTAGGCCAAGGAAGTTCTTTGAAATCGTCGGGAAAGTCAATAACAACAGGAATATTATTCAAATTTGACGTGTCTTTATTCAAATCCATAACATGGGCTAAGAAAGCTTGACATCCGCTTTTTCAATAAGCGAATAGCTTTATGATTAGATATGATAGTGATTGATTTTAATGGTTTAGTTGCTTGAATTGCATACAATGAGGTTGGTTAGGAATATGAAAACTAACAACCTTATTTAAAACAATCAATTTTGGCATGATGAGTAGTTAACCAATCAATTCCTAAAATCACATCAAAAGCAAGTATCTTTAAAGAGATAAGGTCAATGTGGTAAGGTGATGGTACCAACTTGAATCAAACAAGATTTATAAGCAGTGGATGTGATGAAAGTTTCTCTAACGGAGTTTTCACGAGATAGGTCAAAGTCTAATTTCTCCTGAGTCAAGTTTAAGCGTTGAGCACATGCGGAGAGATAAATGAATGGGTAGCACCCAGATCAAGTAAGGTATAAACTTCGCAAGAATTTATAAATAGCTTACCCGTGATCACCTCGTTTGGGTTCCTCGCATTATGACGACCACAACAAACGCTTCTTCCGGAATCGTTGACTTTGACTTTTTCCGGGATAGTTTTTTGAGTCACCATCGTCTCATTGAACTAGGTTTCGCCATCGACAATCTCGGCGATATGTCCTTCCTTTCCACAACTATAGCATACCTTGAACTGTTGTGGGCGGTTTGGACCGATATGTCCCTCTTTCCGCATTTGTAGAAGATATGAATGGGTGGTCGTTTCTCCTCCCTTAGAACCGATTCTTCACGCAAGACCGCGTCTTCACATAGTCGTTGTTAAATCTCCTCTTTTAAAATCTCCTCGACTCGCTTCGCTTCGTTTTCATGACCATGATTACCACCAGAGTGGTAACCATTTTGTCCGTCTGTTTCTTTCTCCATTGGTTATCCTTATTACATTGATCGCTATCTCAGTACGATCCTGGTTGTGGTCCTCGGTTGGCCGTACTCGTTATCTCGCTTCTAATAATTGAGCCACATTTACAACATCCGAATAAAGAGAAAGTTTATGAGAAATGAGATCTTGACGTATCGGGTTTCAAACCTCTAAGAAACATCCGCGTCATCGTTCCTCATTCTCCACCAAATGAGGTGTAAACACGGATAACTCGCAAACTTTGCCTCGTCATCGAGACAACCGCCATGTTGTTTTGCTCTAATCGATGAACTCCACTTCCTTCATAATGATTGAACACTTTCGGAAAGTATTTGTCATTAAATAGTCTCTGAAATGTCTCCCCAGAGACATCTTGAGAGTGCTGTTGGATGGTACGCTTCACGAGACTCCCACCAGTGAATCGCCTCGCCCACGGAACATAAAGGTGGCGAATGGAACCTTCGTTCCTCCGTGCATCCCAAGACATCGAATATCTTAGTAATTTGCTTGACCCATGTTTCCGCCCGTGATCGGATCGGCTTTCCTTAAATTCGTGGTCCCAACTCTTTGAACTGTTTGTTGTGGACAACCCGTGAATTCGCTATCATTTCTCCTCGTATTTTGAACACGAGTCTCCTCGTGCGATTTTGCATGAACCGCAAAAAGCTTCTAAACATCCCTCGTTCATCATCCGCTTTCAATGGTGTTGTTCACGGGAGGAACATTGCCACCACTGACGTTCTCCTCGTTGGTGAGTCAAAAGCGTCTCCACGGCCTCATTTCCATTGTTAATATTCTCATCGACATTCTCAAATCTTTGTCATAAAACAAGGGTTAATTAAGGAAATCAATATATCACATAATATCCCTATATCTTGACCAACTAACAAATAAGCTTAGGTAGGACACACTAGCGAAGGATTTACTCGCCTCTCCCTCCTAGTTCTATTCCCGATCTCCGCCTTGGAGATCATATCCCTAAGCTCGATACCAACCGTGACGCCCCCAAAATAGGTATACATCACCCATTACGAGTTGTCAATACATAGTATGCGAAACAACTACAACTTTATTATTACAACAAAAAAGCGTGAGTTTAAATACAAATATTATCTTCAGACAATATCTATACTCAAATAAATCCTCATCACATTTATTGATACATTATTTTACAAAATGGTGAGGACTACTAAACAATCCTTTCTAAAACCTTCATTCCATACCCAGACTGCATACTCATTTATATTCTCGCCTCCACGAGAAGAATGGAACAAAATGGAAAAGGGTGAGCTCAACTAGCTCAAGAAGAATATTATGACTAAGATAATATACAACAAATTATCGTTAGTCTTCAACAGGAAAAATTTAATAGAATACAATAGACAACAAATTTTAAATCAATATTCATAGCAATGAAATAATAATTCATTAGAAGAGTTAAGTAGAGAATGCAAACTACTATCTTCTATGTATGAATTTAAAAGTTCATCGCTCATCTTTTATCCCCGTAACAACAATCCATAAACATCGGAATCAAATATTCATCTTTGACCACTCTGGGCCAAAGATATTCATCGATTGGTCATGTTCATTTAAACACTGCTCATCTTTGCACTACGGCCAAAGATATTAATCGATCGGTCATGTTCATCTCAACACTTGTTCATCTTTGCACTACTGTGCCAAAGATATTCTTCGTAAATCATTCATCTTTAGACTACTGTGCCAATGATATTCAATAATATCATCATTTAAGACCGAGGATGATGAAAATATTTTTAAAGAAACGAATCCAATTGAAACAAAATGACAAGGATTAAGGATTAAGGATTCGTACTTTGTTTTATCCATGTTCAAAAATACCTCAAAATAATCATAGTGGTGTAAAATTCAAAATGATCAAAAACATGGATACAATCAAAGCTAGTATCCGAATAGATATTTTGGACAAAAGAAGAAATTTTATTTTTCGATGAATAGTCGTGATACGTGAATGAAGGTCAGATATCGTGAATAAGGCAGATATCGTGAATAGTAACTCAGACACCAAAAGATAGAAATTCCAAAAAAAAAACATTTTCACGCTTACGTAATGAATAGTACTCGTGAATAGTAACTCGTGAATAGTAACTCATGAATAGTAACTTCGTGAATAGTAACTCATGAATAGTAACCCCGACATGAAAAAGTTCCAAATTTGATAAAAGTTCCAACTAATATTTCAAAGATAATGATATTGAAGAAATAATATCATTTGAGAAGAAAATAACATCCCTTACCTCAAAGAATCAAGATTTCGGAAGGAAAGATCGGAAGTGATCTTTGAATGAAACTTCAGATCTTTAACAAAGAACTCTCAAAGTATCTAAATACTCACAAAATACGCTCAATAATATAGAGAGAAAGAGAAAACTTTGTTTTCGGTGTAATTTTCAATTCTAACTTAGCCCTCTATTTATAGGAAAATGTTATTTCCAAAGCGGACTTGACTGCCACCGATGGCTTTACTCGCTACTATTGCCACCACCACATTTGAAATAAAATTCAAAGACATTTTTTCACCAACCACAAGTGGGGCCACTCAATTCTAGAATTTTCCACCAAAATCAATTATAACCCTACTTTCCTAATCAAACACCTCTTAAAATTTATAACAAATCATTCGCTCATTTTTAACGGTTCAAAATTTGTAGACATATACTCAACTTATATATGTATAACATATCCAAAATCGCATACGATCCAATTCATCGATTAAAAATTATAACTCACGCCTTAATATATCGTAAAAATCTTGATTTGATTTTTAATACCTCCATTCGGCTAAAAATACCGATAAAACACCTCAACATTAAATCCTTCAATTATAACCACATATAATAAATAAATCCATCATTTATATCCATATCAAATAAATATTTTCTTATCATATAAATCAATAATTAATTATTCCCAAATAATATTACAGAATCACAATTATGACAACCGAGGCGGTCCTCAGAAAGAGGGGCTTTCCAATAAGGATCTCTCTCATGGCCGCAATTAGGTGACCAAACCTCTCCTTAGGCACGAACTTTCTAGACATTGCCAATAATGTTATCTAATAATATTATTCAAATAATATGAATTATTGATCCGATAATGGGAAAATCATGCAGTGTGACAATTATCAAATGTGAATAATATAAAATACCAACGCAACAATTATTGAATCAATAAAATAAAATATTGAGCGAAGAATTCATCGTAACAATTATTGAGTAGTGCCTTTCACGTAAGGATCAATAATTGATGCAATATCGTGTCTTCTTGCTCAACAACGCGTATTAGTGTGTTTTAACAACGGGTATTCCAACAATGATTAATTCAGTAATAATTACGTAGTTATTTTTAAACAACTTATATTTGTCGTTTTCCTCATCCAATCGCTTTCAGTTATGGGGCCCACACATGGTCGCTACGGCCGAGTCATGCGAATATTCCCACAAGCGATTTAATATTCCACGACCAAACTAATATTCCCAAACAAAATGAATATTTTATAACCACTGCTTATTTTGAAATATTTGCGTATTTTACCCTAACTATCCACATTAATCAAATCAACCCTTACTATTTCAAAATAATAAATAAAGGAAATTCCTTTTTATTTAAAAAATTTGTGGTCTTACAAATATATATTATATATATATATAAATTTTATTTTATTAGTATTATTAATGTAATAAAAAAAAAAGCTTTTTATATAAAATAAAATACTTTTATAAAGTTATTTATTTTATTGTATAATAATTAGAATATAATATATTTTATTATGCATAGTGTTTTGCGTAGTAAAATCTTTTTATATAAAATGTAATAGTTTTATAAAGTTATTTGTTTTATTAGACAATAATTAGAATATAATATATTCTATTATGCATAGTATTTGCATAGTGCTGATATAGTGTTTGCATAGTAAAATCTTTTTATATAAAATGAGAATACTTTTATAAAGTTATTTGTTTTATTAGATTTTAAATAATATATATATATATATATATATATATTTTATAAATAGAATATATTATATTTTATCGCATAGTATCCTTTCTATTTTTCTTATAAATAGGATGCTTAGTTAGAATTGAAAATCACACCGTAAGTTCGTAGAATTTTCCTTCTATAATCTTGGCGTATTTCTTTAGAGTTTTAAGAAGCTTTGGTAGTAGTGCAAGTTTTCTTCAAGTATATCCCCGCCATACCCGCAGGTGAGTACTCTTCTTTATAAGGTAAGTGATATTATTTGTTGTACTTTCGTAAGGGTATTATTTCTTTCAGTATTCATAAAGAGAATTTCATTATTCCATTCTTTATTATTACATTGGAATAACTTTGTATATCACAATCTGCATCATGGTGAAATTCTTACGTTATTTCATTACTTATTATTCTATTGGAATAACTTTGTATATGTGAAGTACCGCATACATGGTGAAATTCTTACGTTATTCCATTCTTATCATCATTGAACATTGGAATATCACATACGTGCGTTTACGCGTGTCTTGGTTCCATTATTTATTATTACATTGGAATAACCGTGCATGCGGGCTCATCGCATTTATGGTGATTTCATTGTTATTCTATTCATTATTATTCTGTTGGAATATCCTCGCCGATGTAAAATTTCGCTGACATGGTTCCTTTCTTTATTATTACGCCGGAATATCCTGCGTGCGTTCTACGCGTGACTGGTTCCATTATTTATTATTCTGTTGGGAATAACCTATCTGTGCGATCTATCGCATGCATGGTGATGAATCCTTCTGTTATTCTATTCTTTATTATTCTGTTGGAATAACCTGTCTGTGTGGATTATCACATGCATGGTGAATGATCCTTTGTATTCATTTCTTATTAAATTATGGAAATGATTTGGCTACGTGGATTACCGCATGGCGGGCGAAAATCCATTTGCAGTTTCATATATTCTATTATACACCGTTGGTTAAAGCTTTGGCTTCTATATTCCTTGAAATTAGTGGAATATCCTGGATATTTGTGCTTTATCTAGTATCTTTTCGTGAAAATATTCTTCTGAGCATTCCTGAATTTTTCTCTACAAAGCAGTATCATGTTGACAATTTGGACATTATTGAGTTCAGGATAAATTAACTTATAAATCTTTAAAATTTATTCTTGAACTTTTTTTATTGAATTATTATGTCATTGTCATGATGAGTTATGTTGGTTATTATGTGAAAACATGAAAGTTTCTTAGAAATCACAAAGGGTTGAAAATCAGATTTTGGTGAAAATGGAATATGAAATTCAATTGACCATATCTCCTATTATATTTCGAATTTTAGAGTGTGGTCAAGTTCTAGAGTTAGATCTATGAGTTTTCTAACTTATCCAAGTGGAATCAATGGAAAAGGTACTGTACATTTTTGTGTGGACTGATTTTAGCAAAGGAGTCAAAAACTGCAAAGTACCAAAAAGCTACTGCCCAGAAATTTAAAAGGGCATTTTTGGTCACTTAGTTTGTGAAATAAATTCCGGCCTTTTGGGACATGAAAATATATGTTATAAAGTACCTACTGTCCAAAAATGAGCTCATTCCGACTTAAAATGAGCAAGTTATGACTATTTCAATATTTAGGTTTTTAAAATGAAAAAAACGCTATAACCGAGTTCTATAACTCAGGATGACCATGAAATTTAAACCGAAGCTCACGTTAACATGTGTAAGATCCTGCCAAGATTTAGGAATTTCTGGAGTTAAACTTGAGGTAGCTAATTTCTTAAGGAATTAATTAGAAATTGATTTTTGAAAAATACTTAAGGGAGTTGAAAAATTATAAAAAAATACTTGTTGTGTATGAAATATATGTATATATGTTTGGGCAAAGGATAGAAAAATAACAAGTTGATTTGGTAATTTTTTATGAAAATGGTTTAGTTACAAACATATGAGTTAAATATGTTATGTGAAGTTGAAGAATTGGTAAATAGGATTTTAGGGCTTGAAAATCCTATATAAGGTATATGCAGATTTTTGATGAGTGATTTGATCATTGGTGATGAAATCTTATGAGTATGGCATTTTTGAATGATTAAATGCATTATTTGGTAAAGTATAAATAATTGAAATAAATTATTGATAAGTTTAAGAAGTGATTAAAATATTGTTATAATATTAATAATATTAGATTATGAGTTTATTAAGTGATTGATAATATTTGGATAAATTAAAAGTCTTTAATATTTATCCTTATTTTGTTTGATTAATGCTTATATCATTGTCATCATTCTCATGTTTATATTGTGATAAAAGTCATCTTTGGCTTACGTGCATAGATGGACTTGGTGTGATTATGACTGAGGATTATTAAGGTATAGTCATTTAATCGTAATGTGATGAATGATGTGGTAAAATCCTTAGTGGCACTGTAGTAGTGCATTGATGGATAGTTTTGGTATGATTATGACCAGGATTATTCGGTATAGTCATGACCATTGATGATTTAATGAATATCCTTGGCCCATAGTGCGAGGATGATTCGATGATGTGGTTTATTTATTAAGTCGATTCTCAAATGATTAAGTTGATGAAAAACTTTTAAATCATAGAAGATAGTAGATTTTATTCTCTACTTGACTCTTTTAATGGATCGCTTGTTCACTGTAGTTAAACTTGATGTCTATTGTATTTTATCGGTTTAACATTGTTGAAGACTAATGATAATTTATTCTACATTATCTTAGTCATAATATTTTTCTTGGGCTAGTTGAGCTCACCCTTTCTTTCACCGTTCTCTTCGTGAAATGAGAACACAAGGGACTAATCGAGAAGCGGAGTGGATCGTCCGGATGATAGTATTAGTAGTCATCACTATTACATTAAATAGTGTGACAATAAATGTAATGAGGACTCCTTTGAGTGTGGATATTGTCTAGATGACATTATTCTTATTAAAACTCTCAATTTATGTTTTGTCGTATTTTACACGACTGTTGTATAATTAGTTTGTATTTGTATTCAATACATTGTATCTGGCGACCCAGGATGGGTGATGTATACCTATTTTGGGGGCGTCACAACAATGATATAAAAATTCAATTAAACGAGATCAAGGATAAATATTAAAGACTTTAATAATTTAATTTATCCAGAATTCAACAATGTTCAAATTGTCAACATGATACTGCTTTGTGGGGTAAAATTCAAGAATAATATTGTATCAAAAATGATTTGGATCGAAAAAAATTAATTTTTGTCATGAATCCCTGGGTGAATAGTACCTGAGTGAATAGTACTCCGTGAATAGTACTTCGGGAATAGTAAGAAATAATAACTCTTATGGATAAGAAATAAATAACATCCCTTACAACTGTTGAACGAAAATAATATTCCAACGAATATTGAACGGAGATAATATTCCTTACGAATATTGAACGAAGATAATATTCCTACGAATATTGAACGAAGATAATATTCCTTACGAATATTGAACGAAAATAATATTCTTTATGAATATTGAACGAAAATAATATTCATACAAATACAAAAAAATAATATCTCTTCTGAATATGAAATAAATAATACCCCTTACGACTGTTGAACGAAAATAATATTCCTACGAATATTGAACGAAGATAATATTCCTTATGAATATTGAACAAAAATAATATTCCTTATGAATATTGAATGAAAATAATATTCATACGAATACGAAAAATAATATCTCTTCTGAATATGAAATAAATAATACTCCTTACCTTAGCAGAAGACTGGATACTGCAATAGTGAAGTAGCAGAATACTCATCTTCTTTCTCTATATAGTTTCTCTCTCTATAGTTGCTCTTGTGAGTCTTAGTGAATTGGTGAGAATGAAAGAAGAAATAAGCTTCTATTTTTAGGAGAATGGACTAAATTGTAACTGAGACAACCAGATCATTCCTAGGAAAGAGGGGCTTTCTGATAAGGACTGTTTTATATAAAAAGTTTCTTGTTTTATTATTAATAATAAAACAAAACTTAGACAACCAGATCCTTTCTAGGAAAGAGGGGCTTTCCGATAAGGACTATTTTATTACTAATAATAAAACAACACTGACCAATAAGGGAGTGCCCTTCCATAAAGGTAACTGGAATTTGGGAGATATGGACTAACAGTGGCGGAACCAGAACATGTTTTTAGGGGGGTCAAAATACATCAATAAAAAAAATTTATTTATTGACGCTTGAAGAGCTTCTTTCGGTTGTACGAGTGAGAGGAGGCAACTGTATCCTATGAGTCTGCATAGTTTGAAAACGTCTCAAAATTTGTTCGTTTTCAATTGTTGGAAAAATATTTTTCTCAATATAAACCACCAGACTGTCATTCATCCACTCGTCTCCCATTTTATTACGCAAGTCAGTCTTGACAATTTTCATCGCATAGAATACTCTTTCAATAGTAGCAGTTGCAACTGGTAAAACCAAAGCCAACTCGATCAATTGATATACCAATGTAATTAACTTGTGGTGACCAAGATTACCTCAGACATTAACAGAGCCCACTAACAAGTTAATGCACCCATTTTTTTTTGTTTGTGAAGGAGTCATTTGTGGGAAATGGTGATAATCATTTTAAAGTATAATTTACATTTTACTTTCATATAGTCTATCCAGGGGATAAAATTATTGTTTTTAACATAATTTACACAACCTCGTGTATTTTACTAAATGCGCTATCATTATTTATTACTTTAAAAATAAAAAACATAATCAATTAAATGAGAGTGATTAGCATGAAGTTAACTTTGGTCAATCGATCAATACAATGTCGACACACAGGCTGGGAGGTGATCTCTCTCTGCATATCAGCACTGTATTAGTCAATCGATCAACTTATAGTTAATTTTATGCTAATCGGATCCCAATTTGACAAACTGGAAGGGTACATAAGACACAAAAGTACAAAACCAAATCCCAAACTATTGGGCCTATATTTTATTATGATAGCAAAATCACCCACAGGTTAGCCTAGAGTAGATTAAAGACTAAACCAAAAGAATCATAGTAAGTAGGCCCAACATAATCCTTGGCCCAAAGAATCAATAGCACTGCATCATACGTCATAAAGGAGTCGGAGAAGAAGAACTAAGAAGTCGGAAGACCGGAGCACTGCCAGTTGCCCCCCCAACGCCCCGGACCCTCTATTCCGCTTGGACCACCTCCCTACCGGGGTCAGATGTCCCCCCACCCCTAGTTCCGCCTCTGTGGACCAATGAGAGAGCGCCCTTATTCACAAGTTAATGAATATTAGCTGCATTAATTGAAAAGTTGGACAATAATCTCATATCCCACCAATCAAAAGATTACATTCTTTGAAAGTAATTTGATATACGAAAAAATTATGTAACCTTTAAATGAACAAACACCATCCACTCATCAATTATTATTCTCATCTTTAACCAACACGATCTTTATTCATCATTAATATTATAACTCACAATATTAACAACCAGATCATTCCCAGGAAAGAGGGGGCTTTCCTATAAGGATGTCTCCCTATTGGCGCGCAATTAAATAACCTAACCCCTTTCCTCGACAGAAATTTATAGACATCGTCAATAATGCAAATAATAATATGAATAAATTTGTCGTCTCAATTATTGATTTAATAATATAAAATATTGTGACGATAATTGAATCAAATAACGTGAGATACTATGCAGCAATTACTGTAGAAATAAATGAACAAAACTGAGTGACTTCTCACGTAAGCATCAATAATCAATACCGTGCGCTCTTTATGCAACCACGCCAGACATCGTACTTTAGCCCCTCGGTTATTTCAATAGTTAATGGTAAAACTTTCGCCGTTATTTTTATAAAAAGATATTTCTGTTATTTTTTAACTCTGACAGTAATTTCGTTGTGGGGTCCACTAATGATTGTGCCGTCGTACGAATATTCTCTGATAAAATGAATATTCCCCGACCAATCGAATATTTTATAACAACTTGCTTACTTTGCAAAATTTATAAATATTACCCACAACTATAATATTATATCAAATCCACAACTTAATACTCAAAAAAATATTTCGAGAAAATTAATCTTTATTCATAAAATTTGGGGTCTTACAACCTCCCTTTCTTATGAAATTTCATCCTCGAAATTGACGTACGTACCTCGTATGTCAAAGAGGTGAGGATAACTTGTTTTTATTTTAGATTCTAACTCTTGAGGTATAACCTTTGAGCGTAGAATATGTTCCTTCTTATCCAAGATTTTAACAGGTGCCTCTTCATACGTTAAATCTTCCGCTATCTCATCTAGTTCTAAATCAATAATGTGGTTCGGGTCGTCCACATATTTATGTAACATCGATACGTGAAAAACGTTATAAACACGCGACATACTTAGCGGTAAGGCGAGTCTATAGGCCACAGTTCCTACTTGATCGAGGATTTCAAATAGACCAATAAAATCGAGGGTTGAGATTTCCTCTCTTCGTCGATTCTTGCTTCTAGAATAACGCCTTCTTGCACCTTCTTCTTCATATTCACCAGCTCTGGGTGTGTAGCTTGAGCAACTTTAAATTTATTGATTAAAGTTGGTTATAATCGTATATTTGTTATCTTCACGTGGGTTCTTGGAGTCTTTAACTCTATCTCCATCTTTTGTACGTCGTACGGAATGGGTCTTTGTGTTAACAACGTCGCACTTATAATCGTATACGATCTTTTACTCAATGCGTCAGCTACCACGTTCACTTTTCCAGGATGGTATTGAATGGTATGGTTGTAATCTTCAACAACTCAAGCCAACGTCTTTGCCGCATGTTACGTTCGTTTTATGTAAAGAAATATTTGAGGTTTTAGAAATGAGTTTTGTACTGGGGTCAATACAAAATTCGATTTCACGCTCTAGGGGTAGGTTAGGAAGTTCTTCGTGGAATACGTCAGGAAATTTATTAATAATAGAAATATCATTCAAAACTGTGACTCTCATCCAAGACTTGGATAGAACCTCTCAATGATACCTATCAACTTGCCACCGTTATTCACGGTGTCCCCTACGAAAAGCCTGACTTCGGTGCATCCTACACAAGGAAGTCACCAGCGAAAGGCTAGGGGCTCTATACTTATGGCTTGATATGACAGTGATTGACTTTAGTGGTTTGGTTGCATAAATTCTAGAAAGTTCCTAAACGTACTATCGTTCGTCTTTTGGTCGGTGTTATTGTTTACACGAGGATTATTGCCTTCATGATGTACATTATCCTGGTTATTGATCATCGGTGACTCAACGGTCTCATGTGCTCCATTGCTTATCTCGACATTTTCAGATGCCATTTTCAAAGACTGTCACAAAACAAGGGTTAATTGATATACCATATATTATCCCTATATTCTGACCAACCAATTAAATAACAATTAAGCTTAGGTAAGTCATACTAGCGAAGGAATTACCCGTCTCTCCCCTCCTAGTTCTAGCCTCACCTCTCAGCCACGGATCATATCCCTAAGCTTTGATACCAACTGTGACGCCCCCAAAATAGGTATACATCACCCATCTTGGGTCGCCAGATACATGGTAATACAACTACAACTTAATTATATAACTGTCGTGTAAAATACGACAAAACATAGCTGAGAGTTTTAACACGAATATTGTCTTTTAGACAATATCCAAACTCAAATTCAATCCTCATTACAATTATTATCACACTATTTCACAGAATAGTGAGGACTACTAAAGCAACCATCTGTACTGTTACTCCATTCCCCGACTAATCCCAGCTATATTCTTATTTCCTGAAGAGAATAGTGAAAGAAAAGGGTGAGCTCAACTAGCCCAGTAAGAAATATTATGACTAAGATAATGCAGAATAAATAATCGTTAGCCTTCAACAGTGTTAAACTGATAAAATATAATAAACATCAAGTTTATCTGCAGTGGAACAAACAATCCATTAGAAGAGTCAAGTAGAGCATGATATCTACTATCTTCTATGATTTAAAAAGTTTATCATCAATTTTATCGCTGAGACTCAGCTTAATAAATAATCCACATCATCGAATCACCCCAGCATTACGGCCAAGGATATTCATTAGTATCACGACCACGAATTATTCATGCACTACGGGCCAAGGATATTCGTGTTTTCATCAACGATCATGATCATGCCATAAAACAATTCATCTTTGCACCCTTGGCCGAAGAGAACCCATGGTCATGATCATACCGAAAACTGTCCATCAATATACTACGGACCAATGAGGACTTTTACCACATCATTTGTAATATTACGGTCATGATTATACCGAAAATTCCTTGGTCATAATCATACCAAGTCCATCTATGCACTACGGGCTAAATATGACTTTTATCACAATATAAGCATGAGGATGATGACAATGATATAAAAATTTAATCAAACGAGATCAAGGATAAATATTAAAGACTTTAATAATGTCCAAATTGTCAACATGATACTGCTTTGTGGAGTAAAATTCAAGAATTATATTGTACCAAAAATGATTTGGACCAAAAAGAAATTATTTTTTATCATGAATAGTACCCCAGGTGAATAGTACCTGAGTAAATAGTATCTCATGAATAGTACTTCGGGAATATTAAGAAATAATAACTCTTACGAATAAGAAATAATTAACATCACTTACAACTGTTAAATGAAAATAATATTCCAACGAATATTGAACGGAGATAATATTCCTTACGAATATTGAACGAAAATAATATTCTTTATGAATATTGAACAAAAATAATATTCATACGAATACAAAAAATAATATCTCTTCTGAATATGAAATGAATAATATCCCTTACGACGATTGAACGAAAATAACATTCCTACGAATATTGAACGAAGATAATATTCCTTATGAATATTAAACGAAAATAATATTCCTTATGAATATTGAATGAAAATAATATTCATACGAATACGAAAAATAACATCTCTTCTGAATATGAAATAAATAATACCCCTTAACTTAGTAGAAGACTAGATACTGCAATAGTGAAGTAGCAGAATACTCTTCTTCTTCCTCTCTATAGTTTCTTTCTCTATAGTTGCTCTTGTGAGTCTTAGTAAATTGGTGAGAATGAAAGAAGAAATAAGCTTCTATTTATAGGAGAATGGACTAAATAGTAACTGAGACAACCAGATCCTTCATAGGAAAGAGGGGCTTTCCGATAAGGACTCTTTTATATAAAAAGTTTCATGTTTTATTACTAATAATAAAACAACACTGAGACAACCAATAAGGGAGTGCCCTTCCATGAAGGTAACTGGAATTTGGGAGATATGGACCAATGAGAGAGCGACCTTATTCACATGTCAATGAATATTAGCTGCATTAATTGAAAAGTTGGACAATAATCTCATATCCCACCAATCACAAGATTACCTTCTTTGAAGGTAATTTGACAAACGGAAAAATTATGTAACCTTTAAATGAACAAACATCATCCACCCATCAATTATTATTCTCATCTTTAATCAACACGATTTTTATTCATCATTAATATTATAACTCACAATATTAACAACCAGATCATTCCCAGGAAAGAGGGGGCTTTCCGATAATGATTTCTCCCTATTGGCGCGCAATTAAATAACATAACCCCTTTCCTCAACAGAACTTTCTAGACATCGTCAATAATGCAAATAATAATATGAATAACTTTGTCGTCTCAATTATTGATTTCATAATATAAAATATTGTGACAATAATTGAATCAAATAACGTGAGATACTATGCAGCAATTACTGTAGTAATAATCAAAACTGAGTGACTTCTCACGTAAGCATCAATAATCAATACTGTGTGCTACTATGCAACCACACGTATTATTGTACTTTTACCCCTGGTTATTTCAATAGTTAACGGTAAAACTTCCGCTGTTATTTTTATAAAAATATATTTATGTCGTTTTCTAACTCCGATAGTAATTCCATTGTGGGGTCTACCAATAATTGTGTCATCGTACGGATATTCTCTGATAAAATGAATATTCCCCGACCAATCGAATATTTTATAACAACTTGCTTACTTTCAAAATTTATAAATATTACCCACAACTATAATATTATATCAAATCCACACCTTAATACTCAAAAAAATATTTTGAGAAAATTAATCTTTATTCATAAAATTTGGGATCTTACATAATATATATGTATATATTAATACTATTAGTTATTACCATCAAATTGGTGTGATTGGGAGTTCATGGTAATTAACTAACTCAAAATATTATCTTCATTGCACTTCTAAATTAATAAATAAAAATTGTGTGTAACCTCTACCCTACCAAATTCTGTCGTTTCTATAGAAAGTGATAGAACCGTAGCTTCGTAGAGTCAAAATTATAGTAGAAGACAAGACACGAGTGATTCATGTCTTTAACGTCTTTATCTCTCTCACCACGATCGGTTTGCTAAGGGTTTCAGAAGATATACTTCCAGGATATATGTCAAGCCTTTGGTGAATTATCCGTGATAACAATTCACAGAAAATTCCAATAGAACACTGTTTTGTAATAGCTATTTGTTTGTAAGAAGAATATGAGAAGATAGAAAAAAAAGAGAAAATTCATGTGCAAAATCTTATTTGTAAACTTATATCTTACGTATGCATATATCAACATATATATATATATATATATATATATATATATATATATATATATATATATATATATACACGTACATAGATGTAAGTTACATAATATACTATTTAATTCTATATTTAACCATACTTATTAATACTAATTAAATATGTAAGTTACATACTAGCTAGTATTAATATAGTGGTTAATTAGAATTTAAATAGCACTCAATATTTTTCTTTTGTTCCAAAATAAAATAAACTTTTATTAAATGGAACTAAGGACAAATAGTTTTTATCAAACAATTTTGTACTTTATTAAATGACTCACTATAGGCACAAATCAAATGAGTTTTGCACAAATCAAATGAAGTTCTCTTTTATTCTCCACAATTAGGGAAATGAATTACACCTTTATATTTACTTAAATTATGTTCACTAATGGGTTTTATTCAAGCCAAAACTTGATAATAATTAAGTCTCCAAAATATGGAATAAGGTGCAATTTCTAACCGAAAAGTATGCAATACATATTCTATCCTACAATGGGCGTGAGTTTCTCTCCATGCATGATATGATGTTTGCTTATAAACTCTAGTTGATAAATGCTTCTTGTTTATTATGGAATTATTATAAAATATTATAATGGATGTCTAGATTCATATAATGGATGTCTAAATTCATTCTCACTGTAAGACCCCGAATTTTATGAAATAAAAGTATTTAATTTTTCTTATAATTGTTATTCAGTAAATGGTTAAATTGATAAAAAGTTAAAGTTAAGGGTAATATATGAAAAATTTCAAAATACGCAAGTGGTTATAAAATATTCATTTCTGTCGGGGAATATTCGTTTGGTAGTGGAATATTCTTGTTGTTGAGGAATATTCGTACGATGGCACAGCCATTGGGCCCCATAACAGAATAACTGTTGGATGAAGAAAACGACAAGTTTGAGTTTTTATAAATAACAGCGTAGTTATTATCATTAACACTGTTGGAATACCTGGTGGTTAAAATACAAGAATGTCTGGCGTGATTGCACGCAGCGAAGAACACGGTATTGCATAATAGATTTTGAATTATTGATTCTTACGTAAGAAGGCACTACTCAATAATTATTACGGTGAATTCTTTATTCAATATTTTATTTTATTGATTCAATAATTGTTGCGTTGTTAGTTTATATTATTGTTGTTTGCAATAATTGTCACTTCGCGATAGTATTTCTCATTATCGGATCAATAATTCATATTATTTGAATAATATTATTAGATAGCATTATTGGCAATATCTAGAAGTTTTCATCGAGGAGAGGTTTGGTCACCTAATTGCATGCTTGATGAGGAGAAATCCTTATTGGAAAGCCCCCTCTTTCAGAAAGGCGCCTGGTCATTATAATTGTGATTACGTAATATTATTTATGAATAATTAATTATTAATTTATATGATAAGAAAATATTTATTTGATGTGGATGTAAATGATGGATTTATTTATGTGGTTATAAATGAAGAAATTAATGTTGAGGTGTTTTATCGATTATTTTGTCGGATTGGAGGTATTAAAAAACTCAAATCGATTGTTCTTAAAGTTTTATTGTGTGAGTTGTAATTTTAATCCAAACCGTTGGATCGTTGTGATTTTTGGATATGTTATACATATATGAGTTGAGTATATGTCCACAAATTTTGAACCGTTGAAAATTAACGCATGATTTGTTATGAATTTTAAAAGGTGTTGAAAGCTATGGTGTTGAAAATCGTCAGTTTATGGATTTCAGATATTTTCTGTTTGGAATTTGGAAAAAATTAAAGCTAAAAAGTTGTAGAGAATTCGATTTCATGCGGAATGGACATAAAATTCGTATTTTTATGATATACGGGCTATTTTCTATGAATTATTGAAGTTTCGAAAAATAAAATTATTTTTATTAAATTTGGGTGGGACCCACTATGGTTGGTGTAGAAAAAAAAATGTTCTGAATATTTTTCAATGGTGGCTGCTCACTTGTTCAACAAGGATGGCGTAGAAGGGAGATAAATAAATAATATTATTTTAATAATTTAGTCTCTTTTTTGGCGTTCTAAAGATTTTCTTATAAATAAAGCGCTTAAGTTAGAATTAAAATCACACCGTAAATCAAGTTTTTCTCTCTCTATATTCTCGAGCGTATTTTTGTGAGTATTTAGATACTTGGAGAGTTGCTATTCAATGCAAGTTTCCTTGACTTTTCATCCAAACATTTCAATTCGAAAAGCATCGCTTTTTGAGGTAAGGGATTTTAAGGATTATTATGTTTATCATGTTTCGTAATTTTTCGGACCTTCAAAAATTCTGAAAAAATTTGAAATGATAATTTGATGAGTTTCCTTGATTGTGTCCAAAAATGGCGATTTTTGGATGTATAGATTAGGAGTTATGGATTTTATGAGAAAAGACTATTTTAAAAGTAAACACTTATAACTCCTTGTGGTTAACTCCAATATTAGTGAAATTTTTATTGGAAAATCAGTATATTCTGTAAATTTCAAAATTTTTGGACAAAAGTACAATTTATGATAAATGTCTAAATATTCGGTAGTTTTGGCCATGTGAAAAATAGTAAATGAATTTTAAAAATTTTGAGAAAAATATATGTTCAATATAGGACTATATTATGCTAAATTCCAGAAAAGAAATATTTTTGGAACTGATTTGGTATTTTTCATGAAAATGGACTAGTTATGAATAAATAAATTAAATATGTTATGTGAAGTAACAAAATTGAAAAATAGGATTTTATGGCTTGAGAATCCTATATATGGTATATGCAAATTTTTGATGAGGTTTTTGGTTATTGGTGATGAAATCTTTTGAGTTTGGCATTTTAGTATGATTAAATGCATTAATTAATAAAGTATAAACAATTAAATAAATTGTTTATAAGTTTAAAAAATGATTAAAATATTGTTGTAATATTAATAATATTAGATTATGAGATTATTAAGTGATTTATAACATTTGGATTAAGGTGTTATAAATATTGATATGGATTTTAATATGAAACTTTATCTTTTTGTGTTGGAGTTACTATTCACGGGGATACTATTCACGACAAAATTGGTTTCTTTTTCTGACCAAATTATCGTTGATTTATGAATCTTACTCTTGAAATTAAATCCATGTTTTGATTATATTATTTTTATTATCATATATAACATTTTTATAATCCTGGTGAAGAAATTTCTCTTTGACTTGAGTGTAAAGATGGGTAGATTATTGATATGATCGTGACTATGGGTTCTCTTTGGCCGGTAGTGCAAAGATGAATTGTTGACTGGTATGGTCATGACCATTGAATTTACAATTGAATATTTTTAGCTTAAGTGCAAAGGTGAATTGATCAACATGGTTATAATTATGGTTTATATAAATTCTCAAATGATTATGTATTTCTTTGAGATATGAATATCTTTGGCTTGTAGTGCAAAGATGAATTGTTGATGAATATCTTTGGCGTGTAGTACAAAGATGACCTGTTGTTGAATATCTTTGGCCCGTAGTGCAAAGATGACCTGTTGTTGAATATCTTTGGCATGTAGTGCAAAGATGAACTGTTGATGAATATCTTTGGCCCGTAGTGCAAAGATGAACTTATTAGTATGATTATGAATAGGAACTATGATTTGGTATAACCATGATCTTTGATGTTTCAGGTAAAGACATGTGATGAAAAATATCTTCGTCTTGGATGAGAAGAGAAAATTAGAACTACAATTATGATTATGAGTTATTCACATGACTATGAACAGGATCTGTTGATTAATGTTACAGGGTTAAAGCATTATTGGTGGACTTTTAACATGGAGAAGATAATAGACTTTATGGTCTATTTGACTCTTCTAATGGATTGCTTCGTTCATTATGACTATGGTTGAAAAGTTTTATCATCTACCATACGTTCTAAATCTCTGATTTATTACTGATGAAGGCTATTGATAATTTAATTATCTTTAGTTATGATATTCTTTACTAGGCTAGTTGTGCTCACTCCTTTTGCTTCACAATTCCTTTCAGGTAATAAAAGTGTAGCTGGGTCGAGCGGGGATAACAGGGGAATAGTGTGGTGGTCCGAGACTATCAAAGTTTCTCAACACATTATAAAATGGCATGGCATACAATATATAATTGTATTGAGGACCTAAGATGTGTGTGTCGTATATTATACGTCACTTAATAATTGATTTTGATGAACAACAATAGGGTGAGGTGAACCCAACTTTGGAAGGGTGTTTTGCCACTATCATACAAGATGTCTAATGACATACAATCTCGTGTTATCATAAGAAAGGGTTGTGCACATCCACTTGCTGAGTATATCTACGAGCACTACCTATATGATCTTGGAGTTGGATTGAAAAATAATGTTCAATCGTGAGCGGTGGGATAGTTATATCTCGAGAAGACTCACCATTGGAAGGAACATGATAGTAATCTTCTCGTTTTTTTCTTTGGGGTCTATTGGATCAACCAAGGATAATTCTCTCGGACATATGATATCTATCATAACTTAGATCCATGGCCACCTATGTACGAAGGTTTCTTGAGCACTTCCCAAAGATTTTAATTTCTAAAGCAGATTCTAGATTGTACCTTTATGTAAGGTATCTTTGTGAGGTGTTGTCCATAGTTGGGACATGAGTCACGATTGGTATTAAAACTCACGATATATGTGTTGTTGTATTTTGCACGACAATTATAGTAATAAAGTTGTAGTTATTTTCTGTACCATGTATTTGGCGACTCAGAATAGGTTGGATGGATTGGACCTATTTGGGGGTGTCACACTCCCTATCTTTGATTGTAATGATTTTGAAACTCCCATTGAGTTAGGAAACTCATGACCTTTGAGTTTTGTAACCTCTTAGTATTGATGTCCTTGTACCATAAATAGTACCATTGTAAAGAGAATGAGTTAGAGACATATACAATTACAACATATATGAAATGAGAATGCTCTTCTCCCTTAATCATCATCTTTGTTCTTAATATTATTAATCTTTTATAGCACGTTATCAGCACGAATTTCTTCTCACATTCGTCTTGAAAATAATCATATTTGATTTGAAGGAGAAGGTATATTATCTCTCTCTCTCTCTCTCTCTATATATATATATATATATATATATATATATATATATATATATATATATATGGATATGCAATTTTTTATAGCATAACATACTACATGTTATTCCATTCATAACTTAAAATTAGAATTTGTTGTTCTTGGTTCAAGCATGCTAATGACTGTCATACTCATATATAAGCCATCGTATCACTCTCTGCACTTGAAAAACTTATATTAATATTCCTACAGCTTCACAAAGATTAAAAAAATATATATATTATCACACCACCCTCAAATTGTCTTGCTGTTATACGGTGAAATGTCTAACCTCAACTATTGTGCAGTGTTTTTCAATAAAAGTGTATTGTAATTTTGCATGCAACATTCAGCTTATTAGCTGCATGGTTATTCAACTGCTGCGATATATTTCTTTTTGGCATGGTATCATATTTGATATATTTCTAATGATCTTTTTGATATATTTTGGTATGAAGTTACAATGACAAATATATTTAATAGTGTTTGTTTGTTATTTAGTTTTAGTGGACAAATTTAGTTTCGTATTTTACTGCATTTCTATAAATTGTTTCATTATAATTAAATTTGAACATATATAATTATTTAATTTGATGGGGAATATGTTTAGTTATTTAATATTCAAATCTTATAAATTTGAATTTGTTGCCCTTGATTTATATCGAGCAAGAATTGTTTGTAATGGAACCCTGATGCTGAGATTCATATAAAGGCAAAAAACCTTGGAGATACAATTAAAGTTGGCAATCATGCATCCTTGCAGGATCATGCAAAATCAATTATTTTTATTCGCTATCATCTCCATGAAAAATTAAAATATGAGTACATTACAGTAAAAGACTTACTTGTCTAAAGAAATGATTTTAAAGGAAAGATATGAGAATTAAAAATTTGTAATTCTCCCAAAAGCTCATTATAATTGGTTGCACCTGAAGTTGCAAGATTTTAAAAGTGTTGAGTGAGAACAATTCTACATTTTTTTTTAAAAATAATCTCACTATTAAAATTATGTGAAAAAAAAACATTGATGAAGACATGTTAGAGAAAATATTTATTATATTTCATGCCTCGAATATGCTCTTGCAGCAGCAATATCGAGAGCGGAAGTTCACAAAATATTCCTTGAAGCGATAAAGGAAACTATGTTACCAGAAGTGATATTATGTCTTCTAGTGGCTGTACAAAATAATGAGTTTTTATTGAAAAACCAACAATCTCGTTCGACCGATTCTATTACATTCCCTGAAGTGAATGGAACCTCATTTGATAATTATAGAGGAAATTATTGTGACGCCCCCAAAATAGGTATACATCACCCATCTTAAGTCGCCAAATACATGGTACAAAAATACAAATACAACTGTCGTGTAAAATACGACAAAACATAAACTGAGAGTTTAAACAAGAATATTGCCTTCTAGACAATATCCACTCCCAATGGAGTCCTCATTACATTTATTGTCACACTATTTAACAGAATAGTGAGGACTACTAATGCTATTATCTGGACCGTCACTTGCGTTCCACAGGCTCGTCCAACCTATATTCTCATTTCCTAAAGAGAACAAAGTGAAAGAAAGGGTGAGCTCAACTAGCCCCAAGAAGAAATATTATGACTAAGATAATGCGAGAATAAATTATCATTAGTCTTCAACAATGTTAAAGCGATAAAATACAATAAACATCAAGTTTAAGCTGCGCTTGATGAACAAGCGATCCATTAGAAAAGTCAAGTAGAGAATAAAATCTACTATCTTCTATGATTTAAAATGTTTTCATCAATTTTATCACGAGACTCGACTTAGTAAATAAACCACATCATCGAATCATCCCCGCCTACGGGCCAAGGACATTCATTAAATCATCAATGGTTAAGCTGACTATACCGAATAATCCACGGTCATAATCATACCAAAATTGTCCATCAACGCACTACTGATCCATCGAGGATTTTTACCACATCATTCGTCACATTACATTACGATTACTATATCACTAGAATAATCCTTGGTCATAATCACACCAAGTCCATCTATGCACGTAAGCCAAAGATGACTTTTATCACAATATAAACATGAGAATGATGACAATGATATAAGCATTAATCAAGCAAAAACAAGGATAAATATTAAAGACTTTAAATTTATCCAAATATTATCAACCACTCATAATCTAATATTATTAATATCATAACAATATTTTAATCACTTCTTAAACTTATAAACAATTTATTTCAATTGTTTACACTTTACCAAATAATGCATTTAATCATTCAAAATGCTATACTCATAAGATTTTATCACCAATGATCAAATCCCTTATAATTTTTTTTTTTGCATATACCTTATATAGGATTTCCAAGCCATAAAATCCTATTTTTAAACTTTGTTACTTCACATAACATATTTAACTCATATGTTTCGTAATTAAACCATTTTTATGAAAATACCAAATCAGTCCTAAAATATTTCTTTTACGGGATTTAGCATAATATAGTCCCGTAATGAATATATATTTTCTCTAATTTTAAAATTCATTTACTATTTTTAAAAATTAATTTCTAATTAATTCCTTAAGAAATTAGCTACCTCAAGTTTAACTCCAGAAATTCCCAAATCTTGGCAGGATCTTACACATGTTAATGTGAGCTTCCAGTTTAAATTTCATGGTCATCGGAGTTATAGAACTCTGGTTATGGCATTTTTTGTCGGAAAAACTGAAATATTGAAATGGTCATAACTTGCTCATTTTAAGTCGGAATGATCTAATTTTTGGACAGGAGGTACCTTATACCGTATAATTTCATGTCCCAAAAGGCCAGAATTTTTCTCACAAATTAAGTGGCCGAAACAGCCCTTACAAAATTATGGGCAGTAGCTTTTTGCTATTTTCCAACTTTTGACTCCTTTGCTAAAAATAGTCTACACGAAATTCTACAACACCTTTTCTAGTGATTCCACTTGGATAAGTTAGTAAACTCATAGATCTAACTCTAGGACTTGACCACACTCAAAAATTCGAAATATAATAGGAGATATGGTCAATTGAATTTCATGTTCCATTTTCACCAAAATCTGATTTTCAACTCTTTGTGATTTCTAAGAAACTTTCATGTTTTCTCATAATAACCAACATAACTCATCATAACACTTACTAATACTTTATATACCCATGATTTTCATCTGTCCAATGCTTTTATTATGACTCTCATCATAATCAATGTAAACAGATCATTTCAACAATTTAATAAGGAATGAATACAAAGGATCATTCACCATGTATGTGGTAATCCACACAGGCAGGTTATCCCAACAAAATAATAAATAATGGAATAACAGAAGGATTCACCATAAATGCGATGAGTACGCATGCATGAGTTATTCCCAATGTAATAATAAATAATGGAACCGGTCCAAAGAACGCAGCATTGCAGACGAGGATATTAAAGCGAATAATAAAGAATGGAATAACAGCAGAATCACCACCATGCATGCGATAGGCCGCATACATGAGTTATTCCAATAAAATAATAAATAATGGAACCAGTCCCGCCAGAAACGCATGCATACGAGCGAGGATTTTTGAAGAATAATAAAGAATGGAATAACAACAAAAATCACCACGCATCGACGATAGACCGCACAAACAAGTTATTCTAACATAATAATAAATAATGGAACCGGTCCCGCCAGAAACGCACGCATGAGCGAGGATATTTTGATGAGAATAATAAAGAACGGAATAATAGAAGAATTTCACCATGTATGCGGTGCCCAGATAAACAAAGTTATTCAATAGAATAACAAAGAATAGAATAATAGAAGAATTTCACCACGATGTATGCAGATCTTGATAAAGCAAAAAGTTATTCTAACATAATAATAAAGAATGGAATAAGAACTCTTACGAGTATTGAAAGAAATAATTCTCTTCATGAATACGAAAGAATAATACCCCTTACCTCAAAAGAAGACTGGATACTGGAATAGTGAGGTAGTAGACTTCTCTTCTTCTTTCTCTCTATAATTTCTCTCTATAATAATGACTCTAAAGTTTTAGTGAATTGGTGAGAAATGAAGTAAGAATGAGCTTCTATTTATAGGAAAACATAGTTTTGATAATTGCACATTTTGGGGCTCGAAAAATTATAGTACAATACCTTCCTCTTTTTTTTATTTTTAATTTAGTCCTGTAAGTATTATCAATCTTGCACCAACTCCCCTAATAGTAAATCATGTGAATCAATAGTAAAATCATGTGACTCAATAGTTCTAAGCATGTGAAAAAATTAATTACAATATAGTACCTCCATCTATACCTCCATCTTTAACTTAGTCATGCAAGTATTATCAATCTTGCACCAACTCCCCTAATAGTAAATGAATGTGACTCAATAGTACACACATATGAATAAATAGTTATATAAGCATGTGAATTAGTAGCAATTAATTGCTCATTTATCCGATAAATTACCTGATTTATCAATATAACCCCCAGACATCAATTATTATATCGGAATAGCTGTCGATTTCAACTAACACCAATAATCCCAACACAATGGAACTATCAAATTCATCTTTAATCAACACGAACTTATTCATCATTAATATCATAACTCACAATATTTAACAACCAGGTCATTCCCAGGAAAGAGGGGCTTTCAATAAGGATTTCTCCCTATTAGTGGCGCAATTAGGTGACCAAACCTCTCATCAAGCGAACTTACAGACATTGTAAATATTACAATTTAATAATATGAATAACTTTTTCGTCTCAATTATTGATTTAATAATATATCATATAACGCAGATGATAATTGTGACAATAATCGAATCAATAATATGAGAGAGATGATGTAGCAAATCATTGTAGTAATAATTGAGTATAAGCGAAGTGACTTATCACGTAAGCATCAATAACCAATACCGTGTGCTACTTATGCAACCACGCCGTACATCGTACTTTTACTAAGAAGTAGTTCAGCGGTTTTAACGGTAAAACTTTCGTCGTTATTTTCATAAAAGTAATTACGTCGTTTTATTACTACTTACAATACTTCCATTAATGGGTTCACTAATGATTGTGTCGTCATCACGGATACTCCCCTACAAAAAAGAATATTTCGACTAAACTAATATTTTATAACAACTTGCATACTTTACAAAATTTATAAATACTACCCACAACTATAACATTATATCAAATCCATACCATAATATTAAAAAAAATTGAGAAATTTAAATCTTTATTCATAAAATTTGGGGTCTCACAATTATGGTTGTGGTTGTGGTAGTGGACGTGAAAAGAACAATCAATATAGAAAAGGGAATGTACCCATCGTACTCCTAAACATTTGGTAGATTTGTACCAAGACTCCATAAAAGAAAAGGAAATGGAATTGAAATAAACTTTATTGATCATAATGATCTTGAAGATCCCATGAATTATTTTGACTTTTAAAATGGAGTGGAGATAACTAATTTTGATATCTATGATTTCCTTGATAATGTTGATAGAAATGTTCAAACCAATTAATTATTTTTATTTCATTATATTATGACATTATAATAAGTATTTTTATTATATGTTTTATTTATGTTTCAAGTAATAAAGTTAAATTTATGTTTTTGCATATATAAAGATGTATGGGCCAGAAGCTCATCAAACTTAATTAAAGGCTCTAGAAGAGCGATTATTCATCAAACTTAATTAAAGGCTCTCGAAGAGCGATTATAATGTTGTCAAAGGGTACAAAATTTTGTATTGATGATTCTTTATATTCTTCTGAGACAAGCAGAAATTTGCCCAGTTTTAAGGATATACGTTATAATGGTTATTATATTGAAACCAATAACGAAGGCAGTGAAGAATTTCTTTATATTACTTCAATAGTATCGGGCCAGAAGCTCATATTAGAAAAACTGTATATTTTCTCTTCTGGGTTATATTATACTAAAATGAGAATAGTTGAAACAAATGTTGTAATACACCAGAAGTGTGCAATACACTAGAAGTGTGCAATACACCAGAAGTGTTCGGATCCAAATATTTTTATAATTTGGCATGATTATCTAGGATCAATAATGATGCATAGAATTATTGAAAACTCTCATGAACATCCCTTAAAGAACCAGAAGATTCCTTACCTGTTGATTATATCAAAGTAAATTAATAATCAAAATATCACATTTAATTATTGTTATTTGGTGTTCATTTTTCTAAGAAAGAATTCAGTGTGATATTTTTAAGGTATATTTTGAGGATTGTTATTTTAATAGTCTTCCCACCATTAGGGGGAGAAAAATCGTTGCCTGAAGCACGATGGGAGATTAATTGAAATATTTCAACGTTATTTAATCTCGATCCTTTTACAAATCAGTATGAACTAGAAGTTCAAAAGATTATTCATTTGCAATGAATTCCAAATCAATTACCAGAATTATGTTAGGTTTGTAATATTCTTGAACGCAATCAAATTGCAAAATTAAGCGGAAGCGTGTAAAATCAGAGTTTAAAAAAAATTTACAAACCATATACCCGGATCACCCTTTATGCACAATTATTAATTAAACGAAAAGATAAAGAATAAATCATACCCTTGAAGATCGAGCTTCCTCAGGTACAAGTTCACCTCCAAATCCTTTCGCGTTCAATCTTGAATCCACCGGGTTTGGTTCCTTCCTTTGATCAACGTTAGCCACCCAAATGTTTGGCCTCTAGAGGTGATCCACCAAGGAAGAATAAAATTCAAGAAGATGGGTGTTATGGCTAACCCTAGTTTTCTATCTCTATAGAAAAGGCATTCTCCCAACAACTTGGAATTATTACGTACTTTGTTAAAGTCAACAACCCATACCACCCATAATAAGACTCCTCTTATTTATAGATGTGAGCAACCCACCTTAACAATTAAGGAATTGGGTTTTAATTAATTAATTCTTTTAATTAATTAAGCTCCCTAATCTTATTAGGGATAATTAATTAAACTCCTTTAACTAATTTTCCTTCCTAATCCAATTAGGAATAAATGAGAGTACTTATATTAAATTAATTCCTAAACTCTTTTAGAAATTAAAATAATAATAATTGTAATAATATTAATAAGACTCCTCTTATTAATTTATATTTAATATTTCTAAAATATTAAATAATAAATATTAAGCTATTTAATTTATTCTATCACCATAGATTAAATTAAATATACTTAACATATTATTACGATTATGCCATTAACTTCTTAAATAATTATTCTTCCTTTTATGGTGTGACCCTTTAGGTTCTCCATATTAAACCGGTTGTGAATAAATCAATTAGAACAATTCTAATCTTATTTAAATAAATAAATTAAACAATTAATTTATTTAAATAATATTTATTCTCTGATAAGGATAAGCCTCCCCAAGCGATCAACGACTTTCCAGGATAATATAGATTTCAACATTAATCATAAAAGAACCTTTTGAGTAAATAGTTACTGTACAATTCAATCCTTCCACTATACAATGTCCCAATTAAATATAAGACATGGAATTCTTTGTCAAGTCTTATTTTATTTAATTATATGTATTTCGATCCTTAAATGCACAACTCAAATAATGCAAATTAGAAACTCCTTTCTAATTTCATTACTCGCCGCCAAGGACTATTGGGTTGTCATTTATCGAATCATATAGACATTTCTCTTCTTTATTAGAAGTGGTAGATTCTTTATTGATCATACATTATCTCCATATACAACTTATTATACCCAAGCATACCCTTTGATATACCCTAAGGGTCTTAAGGAATAAGTCAAAGTATAACTCATCATACACAAGATACTATGATGATCTCAAGTCCAAGGATTACTTGTATTACTATCACTACAGAATTCCTATTGACAGCAAATAAAACTCCATTAGGTATTCCTTAGCGAGCCATGTTCAAATTGAACTTATTCTCTAATAAGCACCTACATACTTGCTTTAGTGTCTCCACACAAATGATCGTGAGATCAATCATTCTCATCCAATGAAGCAAGTTAACGTATGTACCAATCTATCCGGATTCACTAATCCCCAATTTAGTAATCCAATGATTGGGAACTATTTTAGTTTTAAGCTTTCTAAGAATTTAGATCTCATTAGAATGATCATCATCATTATTCTAAAAGCATTGCTTAAAACTATGGGTTTATCACATATTATAAAACAAAGATCATGTAGATAATTAAAAGCCTTTAATAAATTAATACTTTTATTAATAAATGAATAAGATTGTTACAAAGTATATGCTTTATCATCAAACATGATCGGGCTTGTGTGCATACTACTTTCAATCTCCCACACTTGCACTAAAGCCAATCGTCATGGTATCTTATACTCTTCTTCTCTAAGTGGTGATTTATTATCATCTTTGTTGAATAAGCTTTAGTTAATGGATATGTAATGTTGTTCTTGAGAGTCCACTATCTCTATAGTGATTTCCCATCTTCAATGATTCTAATAATCAAATGAAAGTGCCACAACACATGTTTAGATCCAAGATGAGACTTAGAAACTATTCCTAGTTCTCGTAATGAACTTTTCATCCAAACAATCAACTTGTAGCTTCATTTATAGCTATATACTTTGTCTTTATCACTAAACCAAAGAACTCTTTCTTTGTTTGGAACCTTCCAATTCAACGCACCTAATTCAAGGTAACACTTTACCTTAAAGTGGATTTTCGATCGTCTTAGTGCGTCTGAAAAACTTGAGTCCGTAAAGCCCTCTAGTTTTAATTCGCATCCACCATGTATGCTCACATCCTTAGTCTTGGTTAAGAACTTTAAGATGTTTTTCACTTTGTCTTTACGATGATCTTCCGAGAATATGACCAATCAACATCGGTCTCGTATATTTCATTGCATACATGATAGTGATTTCACCACGACTCTCTTATCGAGAGTCTGTGGGGACTATTAAGAGAGATACACTCCATAGCTCATCGACATGAGACATCTCTTGGAGTTTGCCATGCTAAACGACTTTAGCATCAAATGAATATCGTTCCTTGGGTTAAGTTGAGCATCCTCTTGAATCTATCTATATAGATTTTATCCCCAATTAAGATACTCTTCCCAAACCATTCATGGAGGAATGTTTAGACAACTTTATCATTCTCGATTGTAGCATTGGTATGTCATTCCTTATCCGTAGTATATCAACATATAATATTAGGAATGTCACACGCTCCCCATCGTCCCTTTTGTACACACTACTAAGTCTTACCTCATCGAATGTAACTCGGATCATCATCTTCTATGATGTGTACCTCATCATCATCATCCATGATGAATCCATACCTCCTAGGTATCTTGATGCATTATTCCAGATTTTACGATTTGGTTTGTGGTACAACAGTCTATCTATAGGTTCCTTTTATTTGACTTATAGTGTTTTGTGGTTCTTGAACTCTTCAAGATCTATTATCCTCCCACTAGCCCCTTTAATGATAAACACCTTTATCTTAGAAGACAAGGTGTTTATAATAAACACCTTTTGTTATGTAGGATTATAGAACATATACCCTAAACTTACTTTAGGATGTCCCACAAATCAGTATTTGTCAAATCTTGTCCCAAGATTATCCTTTGAAACCTTTTCACATAAGTTGGACAACCTTTATCTTAACATACTTAAGATTAGGAATCCTCCCATCCATAACTTTTATGGAGTGGGGGGGTCGGATTTTGAGGTTACCATTTTCGTAGATATACGGCACCATTTCTAGGACATTATCCCGGAAGGATCTTTGGAATGCGGTAGAAATCATTATGGATCGCGCTATGTTCAAATAGGTACGATTTTTCCTTTCAGATACATCAATCAATTATTGCGATCGGGATGTGTCCATTATGAGAAAACCATTTGAGATGATCTAGAAACTTATTGCACAAGTATTTATTCCTTGATCTAATCAAAGAATCTTAATACTTTGTCAATTTGTTTCATTTCTCAATTCTTTGAACCTTTCAAATAATTCACACTTGTATTTCAAACAAATACACACATTCAACTCTTTGAATTATCATCTCCTTTTCTTATACTAATTTGTTCAATATGCAAAATTATTTTCATGTAAGTCAAGTATACAAAATTTATTAAGTAATATTCCAGTTCTATACAAAACATTATTATTATAAATAGAACAACAATTGTTCTTAATTATAATACCAATGATTTCATTGTCCAACAATAAAATGGAAATAATATTTTTAACAAGAACTGGAATACAATAACAACTTATTGACTTAATAGATTTTCCATAGGGAGTGCTAAACTATAAGTTTCTATAGCTAATGCAGCAACCTTTGCTTCATTTTCCACATATAGGATTACTTATATTTGTTTAGCTTTCTACTTCTGTTTGGTCCCTTCATAAATCTATATTTATGATAACCAAAGTCGGTATCCAATACCCAAGTAGAACCTCGACTTAAAGAAAAATGTATTTCAATCATGAACAAAAATCGATTATGAATCAAACTTCACTAAGCTTCTTTGGTTAGCCTCTGCAAGATACTTCTCGCAGATTTCTTTCCAAAGGTGTCAAAGCTTATTGCGGTGGAAGCAAACTCCTTTGCTATCTCTGTATCGCTTTTGTTCTTATTATCCTTTATTTATGCCTTTCTATTTACCTTCTTTGAATCGTTCTTCTTTCGAAGATCCTTTTGCCCCTACCAAGAAGACTTGATCTTTCTTGGTTGGAAAGTGACTCTCAACATTTTTCAACATGTTAAGCAAAATCAAAGAAAGTCGATATCTAGCTTGTTCATATGAAAATTCACAACAATTGTGAAAGGAGTCCGGAGTGAGTGCAAGATCAAATCTTGGCTCAACTCTCCATCCATGACAAAACTAGTTGTTCTAATTGATCAATCAAATTGATTATGTTAAGAACCTTTTTTCTGCATTTATAGTGCCATTGGCCATTCTAGATCGGAAGAGCTCCTTAGATATCTCGATATCTATCGGCCCTACTTTCCTCACCATCAACTACTTGATGTGCGGGAATATAGTAGAAGCATCCATAGTTTCATGCCGACGTGAAGCTCGTTACACATAGATCAGCATGATGCATCGAGCCAAGTGTGCATCATCTTGCCACTTTCTAAAAGTAGCAATGTCTTCCTCGAGGCATTGTCACGCAGCAACCATTCTGAGGATAGGCGATTAAGGACATAAGATAGCTTTTTGACCATGAGAACTTTTCTCAATTTGCTTAACCAATCCGCTTAATTCGGTTTGATTAATTTAGCATCTAATATGCTTCGCAGATGATAGTAATTTTAGACATTGTAAAATTTCGTAAATGAATTTGTAATTAACAACATTTTAACATACATTCTTTTATTAATTACCAAAATAATTTAGGTCTTGTTTTAAATTGGTATCTCCCACTATTTTCTTCAAACTATATTACCTCACTTATATAGTTCGGCAAAATCTAATTAAAGATTTGCTAGTGAGAATAAGGATCCCATTTCAAATGTATATAGCCTTGTGGTGACACAACAAACCATATATGAATAAATAGGTAGACAACTTTTTTGTCAATTACATCAACTATGCAACTCCTCAGATTTTGCCTCGTAGATTATTTTGATCAAGTGGTGGCACATCCGAATCAAAATTATCCAAGTTAAGTCCGACCTAGCACTCCATATATTCAAAAAGAAAATATCATCCTTGTGGTGACACAACAAAACAATATTGTTCAATTTTCTTTATAAGCATCAAATGTGATAAATTAACATCTTAAATACTTAATACTTGCCTTGTGGTGACACAACAAACTCATATTAAATATTTAATACTCTATTAATTTTATGATGTTGAAAGGCGACGCTCGATATTCCAAATATCTTTGAACGCTTAGGACTTAATATAAAAATTGAGGGGTTTGTTATTAATTTGTCTCATCTTGTTTTAAGCAGCATTTTACATATATATATAAAATACGCGTTATATTAATGAACATGCGAAGCATGTTTGCATAATATATAATATATATAGTATAAGCATGCACATATAGAATACTATATTCTACCCGGATTGATTATGGACTTTTATTCTAGTTTGGTTCACTAGAGCCACCAAGTGAACCAAAAGGTCAAACCCTAGGGGTGCAAGAAATAATATTTAAATATAACTATTACATTTAAACCCGGGCTCTATTACAAACGGGTCTTCAAGCGCTCCTTACTCCTTACTCCTTGATCTTTGATCTCTAATTCTTCAACATTAATTCTAACTATTCCTATTACAAAACTATTTAAAATAAATAGAAACCTCGATCGGCAGATCAAGGGAAGTACATAGAGAGGAGATAGAATTTATATTAAGAAAAATTAGAGAAGACGAGGTACGCAGAACCCCATTTAATAAAACCCATACATTCATGCATCCAACTAAAATAAAATCCAATCACATTTCGTCAATAATTCATAATCAATCCCATTTATTATCATACACATCACCATACGCATCAATAAATAACATTCATCTCATGAATAATAAACATTTAATATATATATTGATATCATTTAATGGGCAAATTTAGTTAGTATAAAATCTAATTTTGAATAAAAATAAACTCCTTTATTTAAATCCAAATTTAAATCAAAATAAAACTATTTTATTTTAATTTATCCTATTTTGAATAAAATAAACTATTTTATTTTAATCAAAATCTTTAATCAAAATAAACTCCTTTATTTTAATTAATTATGGAATCCAATTCAAGTAAAAAAAATCTTTAATTAAAATAAACTCTTTATTTTAATTAATTATGGAATCCAATTCCATGTGTAAAAAAAAAAATCTTTTATTAAAGGAAACACGGATATTCTTTTCCTACTCACAAATAAACTCTTTTATTTTGAATAATATGAAATCCTATTTCATATCTAAATAAACTCCTTTATTTAAGGAAAAAGCGATTCTTTTCCTATTCACAAATAAACCTTTTTTATTTTGAATAATATGAAATCTAATTTCATATCAAAATAAACTCCTTTATTTAAGGAAAATAGAATCCAATTTCAACTCCAATTAGTTATCATGGAATCCAATTCCAACTCTAATTAGTTAGCATGAAATTTAATTTTAAAATTAAAATAAATCTTTTTATTTTAATATTAAAATAAACCTTTTATTTTAAAATTAAAATAAACCTTTTATTTTAAAATTAAAATAAACTTTTATTTTAAGATTAAAATAATTATATATATATATAATATTCAATTTTAAAATTAAAATAAACTCCTTTTTATTTTAATATTAAAATAAACCTTTTATTTTAAAATTAAAATAAACATTTTATTTTAATTATAAAATAATTAAGAATAATATATATATAGTATATATATATATATAACTATTATATATATATATATATAATATAATAATGTGAGACATGTCCAAAATCAAAAGAAAAAATTTCGTTATCTCATGACCTTTTTTTTTTTTTTTCTTTGATTTCCGTAGGTTTTTGTTTCAAAATCTCTATTGCCTTGAAATCCGTTCCTTTTGCATGAAAAACGGCAGCCAATCATTAATTAATCATGCCCCTTAATTTTCGTGCGACCTTGGGCCACGTGCCATTCCAAAAACCTAAGAACTTGTTCTCGATTTCAAAAATAACAACTTTTAAACCGAAAAATGATTTTACAAAAGGCAAAATGAAATTGATTATTTTTTTTTATTTAAATTTTATACAATAAAATTATGCCCAATTAAATTGTTCTAAACACATATCAATATATAAATTAAAACAATTAATAATTCGTGATAAAGGTCCGGCTCGATGCCACCGTTAGTAGTTTGTAATATTCATGTATGCAATCAAATTGCATAAAAAGTGCTAAGCGTGTAAAATCGAGTTTAAAAAATTTACAAACCATAAACCCGGATCATCCTTTATGCATAATTATTAATTAAACGAAAAAAAGATAAAGAATAAATCATACCTCAAGATCGAAGCTTCCTCAGTACAAGTTCACCTCCAAATCCTTTTCGCTCAATCTTGAATCCACCGGGTTTGGTTCCTTCCTTTGATCAACGTTAGCCACCCAAATGTTTGGCCTCAGAGGTGATCCACCAAGGAAGAATAAAATTGAAGAAGATGGGTGTTATGGCTAACCCTAGTTTTCATCTCTATGTAAAAGGCATTCTCCCAACAACTTGGAATTATTACGCATTTTGTTAAAGTCAACAACCCATACCACCCATAATAAGACTCTCTTATTTATAGATGTGAGCAACCCACCTTAACAATTAAGGAATTGGGTTTTAATTAATTAATTCTTTTAATTAATTAAGCTCCCTAATCTTATTAGGGATAATTAATTAAACTCCTTTAACTAATTTTCCTTCCTAATCCAATTAGGAATAAATGAGAGTACTTATATTAAATTAATTCCTAAACTCTTTTAGAAATTAAAATAATAATAATTGTAATAATATTAATAAGACTCCTCTTATTAATTTATATTTAATATTTCTAAAATATTAAATAATAATATTAAGCTATTTAATTTATTCTATCACCATAGATTAAATTAAATATACTTAACATATTATTACGATTATGCCATTAACTTCTTAAATAATTATTCTTCCTTTTTGGTAATTGTGACCCTTTAGGTTCTCCATATTAAACCTAGGTTGTGAATAAATCAATTAGAACAATTCTAATCTTATTTAAATAAATAAATTAAACAATTAATTTATTTAAATAATATTTATTCTACAATAGGGATAAGTCTCCTAGCGATCAACGACTTTCCAGATAATATAGATTTCAACATTAATCATAAAAGAACCTTTGAGTAAATAGTTACCAGACAATTCAATCCTTCCACCATACAATGTCCCAATTAAATATAAGACATGGAATTATCACAAGTCTTATTTTATTTAATTATATGTATTTCGATCCTTAAATGCACAACTCAAATAATGCAAATTAGAAACTCCTTTCTAATTTCATTCGCCTTAACAAGGACTACCGGGTTGTCATTTATCGAATCACATAGAGACATTTCTCTTCTTTATTGAAGTGGTAGATTCTTTATTGATCATACATTATCTCCATGTACAACTTATTATACCCAAGCATACCCTTTGATATACCCTAAGGGTCTTAAGGAATAAGTCAAAGTATAACTCATCATACACAAGATACTATGATGATGATCTCAAGTCCAAGGATTACTTCAGACTACTATCACTACAGAATTCCTATCGACAGCAAATAAAACTCCATTAGGTATTCCTTAGCGAGCCATGTTCAATTGAACTTATTCTCTAATAAGCACCTACATACTTGCTTTAGTGTCTCCACACAAATGATCATGAGATCAATCATTCTCATCCAATGAAAGCAAGAACGATGTACCAATCTATCCGGATTCACTAATCCCCAATTTAGTAATCCAATGATTGGGAACTATTTTAGTTTTAAGCTTTCTAAGAATTTAGATCTCATTAGAATGATCATCATCATTATTCTAAAAGCATTGCTTAAAACTATGGGTTTATCACATATTATAAAACAAAGATCATGTAGATAATTAAAAGCCTTTAATAAATTAATACTTTTATTAATAAATGAATAAGATTGTTACAAAGTATATGCTTTATCATCAAACATGATTGGCTTGTGTGCATACTACTTTCAAATTATTCACCGATAATAAGAAAATAGTGATATCTCACATTCTAGCTGCTAATACTCTAGCATGGATTGAAGTCCCTGTAGGACAATCAGTTTATACAGCAACAAATGAATCAAAACCACACCTGAACCGTGGAAGACCTATCGGTGTTAAAAAATAAAATTTCCCAGAAGAAGAAAGTACAAGAAAAACAAGTTGCAGCCTATAAAGAGGCTATACCTATGAAACAGGCTACAAAATTTATCGATTTATCCAAAACTTATGAACAAAAATCTCCTGTAAATAAAACTCTTGAAGAGTTATTCCCTGAAGAGGATGAGTTATCCCCTGAAGAGGATCAGGTACCTGAAAATAACGAGATCTCAATATATTATGTATATACAAGAGACATATATATTGGATAGAAATAAAATCGTTGTCAACAACATATTTTCGTATAAAATTGTTCTTGATATTACCAGAAGTAATGATCATGTATATGAAGCGCAAATCGTTGATGAATGTAGAAATATTTGGCCAATGTGAAAAGAGGCGATTCAAGTAGAACTAAATTCACAAAGTAAACGTGAAGTTTTTGGACCTGTAGTCCGAACACCTAAAGGTGTGATGCCTGTTGAATACAAATGGGTATTTGTACGAAATAAGAAAAATAAAATTATATGGTACAAAGCGCGACTTGTAGCACAAGGTTTCTCGTAGAGGCATGGTATTAATTATGAAGAAACATATGCTCCTGTAATGGATGCAATTACATTCAGATTTTTAATTAGCTTGGTAGCAAGAGAAATTAATGGTTGTTGTTACATCATATCTGTATGATATCTACATGAAAATCTTTGAAGGATATAAAATGTCTGAAGCATTTAATTCTACATCTCGAAGTATGTATTCTATCAAGCTACAAAGATTCTTATATGAGTTAAAGTAATCCAGATGCATATTGTGGTATAATTGCCTGAGTGGATATCTTTTGAAAGAAGGATTTGAGAATAATCCAATTTGTGCATGCATTTTTATCAAAATATCATAATCTGGATTTGCTATTATTACTGTTTTTATTGATGAAAGATCTTGCTCTAGAAGAGTCGACAAAAACGTTGCTTCACCCACCTCATCCCAGCATACTGGAGAACGACACTTTCTTCCATACAACGCCTCGAATGGAGCCATGTCAATACTTGTTTGATAACTGTTGTTGTATGAAAACTCTACCAACGGTAAGAACTTGTCCCAACTTCCCTTGAAATCAAGGACACAGAGTCTTAATAAATCTTCAAGAGTTTGAATAGTCCTCTCTGATTGTCCATCCGTCTGAGGATTATATCTTAGAACTAAATTGTAAATCCGCGCCCATAGCTTTTTTGCAAACTTACCCAAAATCATGAAGTGAATCTTGGGTCTCGATCGAAAACTATGGATCTTTGGCATACCATGCGATCTTACAATCTCGTTTATGTACATACGAGCAAGACGTTCAAGTGTATAAGTTTCTCAGATTGGTAAGAAGTGAGCAGACTTGGTCAATCTATCAACAATGACCCAAATCGCATCAATGCCTTTAGAAACCTTGGGAAGACCGAAGAACTAAATCCATGGTAATGTGCTCCCACTTCCATTCTAGAATTTTAAGTGGTTGCAATGGACCTTTTGGTACTTGATGTCTACTTGACTCGTTGACAAATTAGACACCTTGAGATAAATAAATACTATTTCTCTCTTCATATTGCTCCACCAAAATGTATGTATTTAAGATCACGATACATTTTAGTACTCCCGTGATGGATTGCAAATGGTGTGTCAAAGCGCTCCATCATGATTTTATACTTTAACTCGGGATCGTTAGAACACAAAGTCCGGAGTTGACTCAAGTATTCCTTCATCATCGATTCTCGCTTCCTAAGATAGCACCTTCTTGCACTTTCTTCCTCATACGCATCAGCTCCAGGTCTGTAGTTTGAGCAACTTTAACTTTATCAATTAAATTCGGTTCTACTCGTATGTTAGCCATCATCACATGGGTCCCTGGAGTCTTTAACTCTATCTCCATCCTTTGCAAGTCATACAAAATGGGCCTTTGCATTGACAATATTGCACTCGAACCCGCATATGATCTTCTACTCAATGCGTCAGCTACCACGTTCGCTTTTCCAGGATGGTATTGGATGGTATAATCATAATCTTTCAACAGTTCAAGCCACAATTGCTATCGCTTGTGGAGTTCCTTTTGAGTGAAGAAATATTTGAGGCTTTTATGATCCGTAAAGATCTCCACTTTCTCCCCATACAAGTAGTGCCTCCAAATTTTAAGTGCGAAGACAACAGCTGCCAACTCTTGATAATGAGTAGGATAATTTCTCTCATATTCTTTGAGTTGTCGAGAGGCATAGGTTATGACTTTCCCATGTTACATGAGAACACATCCTAACCCTTTGCCTGAAGCATCATCAGATATGACAAATCCTCCGAGCGGATGGTATTGTCGAACAGTCTTGAAATGAGTCTTCTCTTGAGTTCTTGAAAACTCTTTTCACATTCCTCACTCCACCCGAATTTTGTATCTTTTTGAGTCAGCTGAGTTAATGGAGTAGCGATATTTGTGTAAATAATTCACATCATCCCTGCACTACGGCCAAGGATATTCATTAGAGTCACGACCACAAATTCCATATACTACGGCCAAGGATATTTGTGTATTCATCAATTGTCATGATCATGCCAACAACTGTCCATCAATGCACTACGGGCCAATAAGGACTTTTATCACATCATTTGTAACATTACTACCATAATTACAATCGAATAATCCTCATTATAATCATACCAAGTCTCATCTATGCACTACTGCCACGTAGATGACTTTCAAAAAATATAAACATGAGGATGATGACAATGATATAAGAGTTCAATAAAACAAGTTCATTTAATTAATTTATTCAGAACTAATAACGCCCAAATTGTCAACATGATATCGCTTTGTAGAGTAAAATTCAAGAATGCTCGTAAAAATATTTCCATGAAAAATCTTGGATGAAGCCGCAAATATCAAGGATATTTCACTAATTTCATGGATATATAAGTCAAAATTTTAACCAATTGAGTATAATAACGAATGGAATAACAAAAGAAATCACCATACATGCAGATTGCGATGTAGACGGAGTTATTCCAACAGAATAATAATAACGGAACCAGATCGGTGAAATTCACAATACACAACAGGATGTCCCAATGTAATAATAAATGCGAATAATAAATAATGGAACCAGTCCGGCAGAAAACGCATTGCATGCGTGATATTACGACGAATAATAAATAAAGACGAGCCAGTCCTGTAAAACCCATGTATGTGATATTCCAAATGTAATAATAACAAAGATTTACATTCAGTCCTGTAAAACACATGTATGGGATGTTCCAAATGTAATAATAAAGATGAATAATAGAAGAATGTCACCAAGTATAGGTAGATCACAGATACAAAAGTTATTCCAACAAAATAATAAGGAATGGAATAACAAATGATTTCTCTTCATGAATAAGAAAAATAACACCTTTACCGTAAAAGAAACTGAATATATGAAAAGAAAGTTAGCGTAATTCTTCTTCTAAAATTTTTCTCTACAGAGTTCAAAATTGAATTCGTAAGAAAATAATGAAGGAATGAGCTTCTATTTATGAAGAATGGAATGCATAAGAATTAACTCATGAATTCATCCAGGATTGATTTACTTTTAATCTGATCATCCATATTTAAAGAAAATCTTTTAAATAAAATATATATATATATATTATATATATACTTTATATATATATATATATATATATTAGTCATGGGTTATAAACCCCGTGAACTCCGCTAAACAATCAAATTATTATATATATAATAATAATAATGATTGTATCCTTCAACCAACTTCACACACATTATATATATAAAACAATTAAAATACCCATCCGTCCAATAATTTTCCCTCCCCTCATTATCACCCATGTGCCAAAATTCTTTTATATATATATATAATGGAAATAATTGTACTCCTCACCGTAAAATCCAAAACCACCCCCATCAACATCATCATATATATATATATATATATATATATATATATATATATATAATTATTATACCCATAACACACACTATTTTAAAAATAGTGAATCGGCATTCATAAATACTTCATAAAATTCTTTCAATATTTTTAACAATATTTATCATCATTATTACAATTCACAATATTAATCAACCGCGTCGTTTCAAGAAAGAGGGCTTTCCAATAAGGATTTCTTCCTATCGGTAGCAAATTTAGAAACTCAAACCTCTCATTGGCAGTAACTTCTGACATCGTTAATATTGTAAATAATAATATTAATAACTTCATTCGTCTCAATTATTGATTTAATAATATATAACATATTGACAATAATGAATCAAATAACGTGAGATACTAAACAACAATTACTATAAAGAATAATTGAACAAAACCGAATGACTTCTCATGTAAAGATCAATAATCAATACCGCAAGTACTATGCTACTATGCAACCACGCCAGACATTCTTTTCTTTACTACCGAGTAGTTCAACAAGATTAATGGTAAAACTTCGTAGTTATTTTTCATAAAAATATTTTTGTCGCGTTTTCTCAATCCGACAATAATTTCATTAAGGGGTCCACCAATGATTGAGCCGTTATATTTAATATTCCTCGCTAAACCGAATATTCCCTAACCAATCGAATATAATATGACAACTTGCATACTTTGTAAAATTTATAATTATTACCCACAACTATAACAACTATAACATTATGAGATAGTATTGTCATTCTCCTAGTTTCACACCTGATGTACACAATAAAAAAACTCAAATCAAACCTACTTCAGTAAAATAAGGTTTGGGAGTAAAATACCTTGAGAACTAGTTTTAAACTACCATTAACAATTTTTTTTTAAAAAGAATAATTTATTTTTTTTACTTTTTTAACTTCGGAGTATTACTGCCATGCCATGAACAGTATGTTATTGACTTCAAGATCTACTCGTGGAGAGATTCTGGAGACTATATAGATGTTCTGAACAGCTGCTATATGACTATTTATCTAAGAAAATGTCCCTTTGGAATAAGGAGCCAATAAAGGGTTCCAATAGTAATGCAAATTGGTTAAAATACTTGGACTTTGCTTGAATTCTAAATTCTAATCAGACTAATTCACAACTTTTGAATTTGATCTGAGTCTGCTCATGATACTCAATTTTGTCACACATATTAATATCAAATCAAAAATATTTTTAGTTGCAAATGAGAAAAGAAAGAAATAATACTCCCTTGCTCAAAAGAATGACATCAATTACAAAATATTTTTAGTAAAAGGATGTCTAAAAGTACACAAGTTAAATATAAAATAAGTTTAAAGACAATTTACCCTCAAAAGTACTATACTAACCGAATGCTTTTGGCACCACTGGTATGACCCAATCCATGTTAACAATGAGGTTGGACGTTCAATCATTGACAGTGTGGCCAAGGAGGAGGGCTTGTGTGTCAAATTAGCAAAAAAATAAAATAAAATACTATACTGACTGAGTTTAAAATAAACAAAGATTTATTAGTGTACTTACATAGGTTCCGCTATAGACAAAATTGATACTTATTTTATATTTTTTTCTCTTCTTCTTCAATTTTCTTAATTGGTGTGAAATTTATATTCTCGACATCCTTTTGAGGATGGAGAAGGTAACTAATTATTAATTTTTATTTGAGCTCATATATATTATTAGAGTATGTAATGAGTATCAATTTAAATATGTACCGATTAAATATGCTTTTTTTGAATCACGACGGAAATTTAAACATAAAAAAACAAGTCAAACATAATTTTGTTAGATTTTATTCATATTTTAAATTATTTTTTATTTTCATAAATTATTTATGTGCCAAAAGTTATTTGATGGATTGATTATAATGCTAGGAGATACATGTATTATTAAACAACTTTGAATTGACCGGATCCGGGTCCGGGTTCGGACCACTCCAACTCCTACTTGTCTCTGCGGCCAAAATTCGTTGCACAACGGGTAAAGTAAAGTATTGTGAGAATCAAAATCTGGCTGGTCACTTGCGACTAATATTGGTCAATCAAATGTATGTCTCGCATACACCAGAAGGTCAATGTACCTGGACATCCTATAAGATGATGCTTAGACCATTGAGCTTCACAACCTCCATTTTACATCGTACTCTTTGTCGGAGACGAACCACCGGCTACCCATCTTTCATGGCCACAATTTCTACCCAAAAGGAGGCTGCTTTAGCTCAGGATGAGTCCACCCAGAAGACCCATCAACCCGTACAGGTATTCCCAATTTTCTTTTTTTAATAAATTTATGCTTGATTTCTTTTTCTTTTTTTGCTAAATTTTATGCTTGATTTCTTGGCATTTTCTTGATGGGTTTGCTCTATATTGACATTGGTTATGTCCTTTCATGGTCTAGCTGAGTCTCTTTTGGTAATTGTAGTTTGATCTGGATTTTATGCTAGGTTCTTCCTCCATCTGTGTACTTCCGCGGGATGCTCTATGTTTACTTTTTTTTATAGTTCTTGTAATTACACCTACTATTTGATAACCCGTGCAAGTTTGAATAATGGATTGACTAACCTAAACCTGAATATTTAACAAAAAATACATTCGATAAAGCATAAGAACATCCACTTAGTCTTATTTCATCAAAAGCTTGAAATGCACTAACCAACCGAATTAAGTATGAATGTTATATGAATAATTTCTGAAAATTTTAAGATTTCACTCAAATTATGAATTCTCAAAGTAGTAATAGGAAGCCCATCCTATGGAAGGTTTGTCCATGTAATCGGAAGTAAGGACCTCCGTCTTTGTTCAAGTTTTTAACAATTGCTCCACCCATGATGTAAAAGTAAAAATATTATTATAAAATTAGTTTGTGCGAAATGCATTAGCCAACTGACCCTCTCCGTCTAGCAACTATAATAACTCAATTGGTGTCTCACGCAAGGCTGATAGCTGAACTTGCCCCTTAGAGCAGCACAAAGAAAAACCCAACGACCTGTTTTGTTGTTGGCTGATAGTGTTTTCATGCTCCCACATAACCGCATGGCAGTGGTGACAAACTCGTTCTAGATAGCCTATATTTAGTACCCTCGTGCTTGTAGCTGCAACAATCATAAAGTTATTTAGTGATACATTGTTATTAAGTATTCAAATTATTTGGGAGGTGTACAATTATGCCCTTACCAAAATTTGATTTTTGTAAATTAATCTTATTATGTGTCCTCCTACTCTCTGTGGCAACACCTGTAACCAAAGCGTCAGCATCACACAATTTTTTTGTTGCACAATAAAAAATGTGCTAAGAATAAAAAATAGTAATTGAACTAAATAATAATTTACACCAAACCTAAACAACCATAAAACGGATAATAAATTCATTGCCCAACAAAATGAAGAATGTTCTATCATTTCAAACACCAAACAAAAGCAACTCAATCATTCATCAATAAAGGTCAAATTTTTGAGAGTAATGTAATGACAATGTAAGCATCCACTACATTTATGGGCTGCAGTTCAATTTTTACTGCATTCCTACTTGCACCTGATGATTCCTGCTTACTTTGGGAGTTTGAGTTGTCATCCATGCTCAGTATTCTGCAATAGCAACTACCTCAGGCAAACTGCTACTTTGTTAATGTTCAGGGTCAATTTATTTGATTCATCTTGTAATCCAGGACCTGACCATTATTCGTAAGAATGCCCTACCATTTTTTTATCTGCAATGTGGTCCTTTTCCAAATAACGTTTGGTGGATTTGCCATCCATGCTCAATATTCTACAATAACAACCACCTTAGGCAAACTACTACTTTGTTAATGTCTAGGATCAATTTATTTGATTCATCTTGTAATCCAAGACCTAGGCTACATCTAATAACTATAGGCTGACTATCAGGCTTTTGAAAATCTATCAAACCTAAACAACTACAAAACGGATAATAAATTCATTGCCCAACAAAATGAAGAATGTTCTATCATTTCAAACTCCAAACAAAAGCAACTCAATCATTCATTAGTAAAGGGCAACTCAAACTCCTAAAGTAAGCAGGAAACAGGGCAAGTAGGAATGCAACTGCAGTCCATAAAAGTATTGAATGCTTGCATTATCGTTACATTACTTTGTCAAATTCCCAAGTGATCTTAAATGTAGACAATAACCGTCTAAGCAATCAAAACCGAAAACATTAAACGATCTTAAAAACACTAAACCACTGTTTTCCTAAACAAACCGAAAACGTATTGCATACATTCAACTCCAACTCATTATGTTAGTAGGCTGCTCACTGGCCTTTTCAGTTTTTACAGTCATGCAATCACACGAATTCCATATATTTCATACCATACATGAAGAGTTTTAGCACAAAATAAATATGTTTTTTTTATACGCAAAATGCTCCCTCTATTACAAAAAAAAAAAGATTCCTATTTTCTGAAAAAATTAAAAAAAAAATCTACAGAACGAATCCTCTTTTTATTGGCAATAATAAAGAATGACACAATGTTCTCAAGTTTGACGTCATAATTACATAATTACGGCAACACTGCTAAATTACCAACTTGTTATTTTTCAAAGTAAACATGGAACAAAAAACATCCTTAATATTTGCAAATAGGACGTTCTTTATGGAATTGAGGGACGATCAAGTAAAGATTAAAGTTGTCTTCACAAAAGAGGTAGGAAATTGCAGAAGGATATTAAAGAATAACTTTGAAATTCTGGGATGGCTAATAGGATAGGAATGTGCAATATACATTAAGAATGCTCACATCTTTTAGAACTAAAATGGGAGGGTCAAAAAAATTAAATAAAACAAACAATTTTGTCATAGACTCATATTAACACTTTCAAAATAAGCAAATAAGTTGATTTTTAAGGTAATAAAAGAAAATCAATGAACAAACAGAGATACACTTCCATCTATTAGTTGCACTTTAAGTATAGTCAATAAATTGATAAAACACATATATATATATATATATATAAATATATATATATATATATATATAGAGAGAGAGAGAGAGAGAGATTAGAGTATTGGAGACCTTTCTTCTTCCTGGAATTGAGTGCAGCAACTTTGGTGAAGGCTAAAATGTTATTTTTTTTCTCTTCTGTTTGGCCTTTTTCTCTTTTCTTTCTTAAACAAAACGGGGTCTTTGTTTTTCTCGCCTCACCAAACGACAAATGGGAGAGAAATTTTTGTGTAGCTGATGGCGGAAAGACAATCGAAGGAACATAACTTAGCAAATCGGACATCAGAATCTAGGGGACGAAAGACGGTGTGGCGGCGACGACGAAGAGAAGGCGAAAATCTAAAGTGGAGAGGAAGACCAAGAGAGGAATCGCTGAAATCGAGAGAGGATTCAGCAAGAATTGGAGAGAATTTACAGAATAAGAGGAGATAATTAGATTAACGCGACTGAATAGAGATGGGATTATAGAGGAGGAGATGAAGAGATTGAGTTTCGCAGACTCGCAGTGGCACAAATTGTTGTAATCCGTAGTGGAAAGCAACCCAAATCAGTGATGGAGAGGGAAATAAGGGAACAAAACGAATATATACAGAAAAATTAAAGGTGGAAGAGGAAGAGGAATTGTTAGGTTTGTAATATCCATGAACATGTAACAAATTACATACATAAAGCGGAAGCGTGAAAAAAATAAAGTTTAAAATTTTACAAGTCATATACCCAGATAATCCTTTATGCACAATTATTAATTAGATGAAAAGAGATGGAGATTAGATTCATACCCTTGTAGAAACTAGCTTCCTCAAGTATGAGTTTACCTCCAATTCCTTTTCACGTTCAACTTGAATCCACCGAGTTTGATTATTTCCTTTGATAAACGGTAGCCAGCTAAGTGTTTGGCCTTTAGAGGTGATCCACCAAAGAACAAGTATTCAATAAGATTGTGTACTCTCTCAACTCTTGGAATAAAGTGCGTAACTTGTGTAACCTTACCTATAATAAGACTCCTCTTATTTATAGATGTAGGGAACCCTCCTAAACTATTTAGGAATAGGATATTATTTTAATTAATTAAACTCTTTAATTAATTAGGCTTTCTAATCTTATTAAGAATAATTAATTAAACTCTATTAATTAATTAGCCTCCTAATCTTATTAGGAATATATGAGAGTATCTTTTATTAATTAATTCACAGACTCCTTTAGGAATTAAAAATAATAATAATAATAATAATAATAATAATAGTAATAATAATAATAAGACTCCTCTTATAAATTTATATTTAATATTTCCAAAATATTAAATAATAAATATTAAGCTATTTAATTTATTCTATCACCATAAATTAAATTAAGTACATTTTATTATTACGATTATGCCATTTACTTCTTAAATAAATATTTTTCCTTTTATGGTGCGACCCTTTAGGTTCTCCATATTAAACCGGTTGTGAATAAATCAATTAGAACAATTTTAATCTTATTTAAATAAATAAATTAATCTATTAATTTATTTAAATAAATAACATTTATTCTACAATAAGGGTAAGTTTCCTTAGCGATCAACGACTTTTCAAATAATATAGATTTCAACATTAATCATAAAAGAACCCTTAGTAAATAGTTACCGTACAATTCAATCTTTCCACCATACAATGTCCCAATTAAATATAGGACATGAAATTACTGTCAAGTTTTATTTTATTTAATTCTATTTTTTTCGATTCTTAAATGCACAACTCCAAATAATGCAAATTAGAAAGTCCTTTCTAATTTCATTTTGTCTTGGCCAAGAACTACTAGGTTGTCATTTATCGAATCGCATAGGACATTCTCTTCTTTTACTAGAAGCTGTATATTCTTTGTTGATCATTCATTATCTCCATGTACAACTTATTACACCCAAGCATACCCTTTGATATACCCCAAGGGTCTTAAGGGACATGTCAAAGTATAACTTATCATACACAAGATACTATGATGATCTCAAATCTAAAGATCACCTGTACTACTATCACTATAGAATTCCTATTGACAGACAAGTAAAACTCCATTAGGTATTCCTTAGCGAGCCACGTTCAGTGAACTTATTCTCCAAAAAGCACCTACATACTTTCTTTAGTGTCTCCACACAAATGATCATGAGATCAATCATCATCCAATGAGCAAGTGACGTATATATCAATCTATCCGGATTCACTAATCCCCTTTTTTAGTAATTCAACGATTGGGAACAATTTTAGTTTGTGAGTTATCTAAGAATTTAGATCTCATTAGCATGATCATTATCATGATTCTAAAAACATTGCTCAAAACTATGGATTTGTCATATATTATAAAACAACACCATGTTGATAAATTAAAAGCCTTTAATTAAACAATTCTTTTATTAATAAATGAATAAGATTATTACAAATTATATGCTTTATCATCAAACATGATTGACTTGTGTGCATAATACTTTCAGAAATAGAGGAGGATGAGCAGATGAAGACATTGGTAGATGATTGGGAAATTGAGAATTGATTCCAAACTCGCGTGAGAAACTAGAAGCAGAAGAGGAGGGAAGTAGAAGAGAAGGTCTGAATTAAGGGAGAAGACGAAAAAGAAGAGGAAGCCGAAGAGAAAGATCGAATGGACTGAAGTGAAAATTAACTGAGTTAACTCTTAATTAATTAAGAGTTGACTCAGCGAGTTTTCCAATAAATTGAAATTAGTGACGTCATCATTGGACGTGCCTTTATATATAAGAATTGATGTTACTGGTTTAGAATTTTCCTTTCTTGCTTACTATTTTGGTAATATTAAAACCTTTGGAACTGATATTCCCACATTAAAATTTGATATTTTCAGATGATCCCTCTCATATAGTAAGTAGGTCCCACCTACATGTGATGTGGAAATATCATTTTAACACGTGAAAATATCAGTTTTCAAAACCTTTTATCAGCTTAATGTATTTGATGTGAACTCCAGGGGAAAAAAGTACTATAACCACGGTATTCTAAAAAGCCCCGCATATGTCCTGATTAATTCCCGCTTAGGGGCTAGGTAGGTCCTCAACCGCCTTAAATTGGCAGGGTGCCTAGGCATCCGTCCGTCTAGACAGAATCAAACCTTTACCGCATTGATTTAATAAAGGGTTTTAAGCTCTACAATATTTGAAATCAATTGTTTAGCCTTAAAAAATTGTCTCTTTTGGTAATTTTTTTCACGTAAAATTTTAAAAAATTGCATCTACAATATGTTTTGTATGATATAACAAGTATATACAATAGAAAATAAATAAACGCCTAGTCTTCCTAAGAAAACGCCTAGTCCACCTAGGAAAATGTCTAGGCACCGCCTAGATGCTAGGCGTCCCCTCTGGTGCTACTGCTTAGATTCGCGTAACAATTTTTAGAGCATTGATGACCACAAAACAAATTTGACAAACAAAGAGAGATATAGAGAAATTTTTTAATGTATCTTAAAAGATGCAAATTGTATTTGAAGGACTGTAACATTGACGAAGTGAGATTCTTAATAATGCTGTAGTTCCGTAATATAAGATTGGAAGTGTTTCTTATAACACCACTTATTAATCCTCAAATTTACATTCTCTTACTCAACCTCCATTCATATTTCTTAAACTTATTTAACATGCCCGACTGTTCTATCCTATTGTTTACCTTATCATCTATGAAGTGATGTAGTGAAGTTGTTGAAGTTGCAATTATTGTTGTATGATAATGTTTTAATGGAATTCTCCAATGATTTTCGCAATGCTAATTTCTTGAAGAGCACTTTTGAAACAGTTTGTTTTATGAATTATCGGATCTGTTTGTTGACTGTGAGCAACCTCTTAACGTGTTGTTTGTGGCCTTCAATATAACATCATTCTTTTCTCATGCATTTGTGGAAATAATGTAGAAGAATAAATTGCTTTAGTGTCTCCATTATATATGCTCTTCAACCTTCATGATTGTTGGCAGGTTGAGTAAGATAGAATTAGTAGAGTTCTAAACTTCATCTTATCAATACGCTGCTTAATAGCACCATCTAAGTTTCTATCATCTAAACTTCATAAGGTTGCAGGTCGCCTTCTGCAATCATCTGATCTCAATGAATGTGACTAATTATTCTTATCAAGTATCTTATGATATTATTTAGAAATAAAACAACTGTAATATTAATGATATTTCAGTTATAATAGTTAGATTATTCTAAAAGTTTAATTATACTAGTTGATTGAAATGAGGAGTTCTTTCTTTTTTAAATTAGGGTTTTACTTGGTCTCCAAGTTTTAGGTTTTCTATTTAAGTACTTCAAGTTTATAATCCTATACGTTTATGCAGAGTTGAATTATATTGATTTGGGTTAAAGTTTTGTGCTTTTGTGTGTGCGCTTCTACCGATTCCCTATGTGGAAAAGTTCTTTAGGCTTTCTTTTTTTCATTCTTAATCTTAATTCTAAACCTGTCATGCATCAAATTTGTATCAGAACTTAGGCTTGGTACTGTCTCATTGTCCCAAAATCACGATCACAACCCACAAACGACCATATTCAAACTGTCAAATTCAATATATTCAATTGCATCCCTAAAACCCTAATCATAAGTTAAACAGGCTGCATTACCCAACCTTGTCAACCATTCTCATTAAACAGCCCTAATCAGTCAACCACACACCCATTGAAACCTTAACACGCCACCGTCAACCACCATCTGCCATCATCATCATAAAACAACCAAATCCAACAGTAGCCGTAAAGATAAGAAGGAAGAAATGAGAAAGACAGCCAACAGGACATCCCCATAGTCACTGTTGCTGTTAAACTTAGGAACTTTACACTAATAACATGGAGAAGCCCGTCGCACCTTAACACTGTAGCAATAAAAGAAAGAGAGAGAGAGAGAGAGAAGAGAAGAGAAGAAGTATGGTAGTGCCACTGATCCATTGTGTCGCAGGCCTGGTACTTTTTCTTTATGTTAGTTCTAAACCTTTTCTATCTAAACCTGTCCTGCATCATTTATACTTTTACTATAGTATGTTTGTTTCCTGTGGGTATCCATTGCTTTCTAGAAATTTGATTTAGCTAGTCGATGGTATGCTAATTTAGGAGACTTGGTTTGTTTATTAAATGGCCTTTTGTAAGCCATGTGTATGTACTTAAACCTGTCCAACCTTGCAAAGGTGAAGTTAGTTGATCCGTACAATTGACCCACTAACCCTTTATAATGGGATTATTTTCTGTTGATGCTTTACAGAGATTTTGATTCTCTTGCAGTTCTAAACAAGCCCAATTTTTTTATTTCTTTCTTGTTCTTCCTTTTATTTTTCCCCTTTCTTATTTGGAAGATGAATGTGGTGTGTAGTTATAGAGGAATTAGCTCTTCCCCTGTATCCATTTAAGTGCCGAACATCTACCTTACATAAAGCAGTGCTTCTGTGTTTTGGGTAGTCCACATGTTGGATGTGGCAAACCATCAATGTGAATCTCACTTATGATGCGCACTCTGCCAAAGTAGTCCACATAGTGACAAGGAAGAGTAAATGTGCTTTGAGAGATGTGGGACATGCAAGGATTGTAGCATGTTTTTGTGCTGAGAAGAGTTTGATGTTGTGGTGCAACATGGCCTGCCCAATTTATAGGCACCTCTGAGAAGTATTTTTGGTTTTATATCCATCTTACTGACTGAGACATACTATGTTCATAGATTCTTTTGTGATGTATTTAGGAGATGTCATTTTAAGTTTTCATCTTTTTGAGATTTAGTTAGCTCACTCGTGCATGCCTGATTTGCGTGTAATTTAGTGGCGCTTTGAGTTATCAATCTAATAGCCTCTATGATTTATTGGGCAACACATTCCTTTATAGTATAGTGACGTTAATACAACAAAGGTCAAACAGCTTTTCAAGTTGTGAAGCGAAGGCTGGTGACAGTTTAAGACCTTTTACTTCCATAAAGACACCGAAAGTAGGTAATTTGACAGATTAGGACAAATAGTTGGCCAAATATACAATCGCACTGTGGAGCTCCAGTGGTGGCCTTAATAATATTAAAGCATTTTTTGTTACTTGTTTGCATTTTGGCTGGAAGTTTGTCAGAATTTTAAGGTAAGTATCACTAGCTTGAATATTTTTGGAGGTAACAGTTTTGCCTAGTGGGGGTCTCAATCACTCATGACATGTCCAGGTACTTAATAATTCTTGACCACCCCCCTGCCTTCTTTTATGTGGTGGCCTTCATGCTGCATTCAGTTGGATAACCTATAATGCTGCTTCAAAGATAGCCTTCTCTGTCGTTGCACCCTCTGATTAGATTTTTTACTGGGCTCCTCCATGTAGGCTACTTGAGTTATTTCACCGTTTTGAGTTCTTATATTGCAGTAAATGCATTAGTTTTATGATTTTACTTCATTTTCTGTGGAGATCGGAGTATTTGTCAACAGATGTCATACTTTCTGAAATTATCTCAAGTCTGTTTTTTGAATCTCATCGTCGTTGTGAGATTGTTAAAACGTTACTTTAGGCAGCTTAGTTGACCTGTATTTTGGAAGAGTCCTATTTAGCTAAGACCAAGAGATATGTGATATAGTTTGCATTGTTCATTGAGATTCATATTGGTCTTCATCAATTATCATGCTTTGAGTAAAGAGTGGTGAACATTCTATTAGATAAAAGATACTGCAGAAATTGGAGACGGTCTGTTTCTTAAATAAGGAAAAGCAGTTAATTGGTTTCACAAAATCGATTAGCCTTCATCTGGTTATTTCATATGTGGACAGAACAAAGTTACCAGTTATTGGAATCTGAGTGACAGGTAAACAGTATGAAAGAAGAAACTTTGATTATACCAGAAAGCCTCATCAACTGGAAGGTTACTGGAAATGATGACTCTATTTAATCTTCAACTTAAATAGGATATAGTCATCATTTCCAGTAACCTTCAACTTGATGGATTCTTTTTGTTTTAAATATTTGTTGGAAAGTCAACCCTTGTGTCTATATTCAACTTTCCTTCAATGGCCATAACTTCTGTAACTTTACGAGGCTTTCCATTTCAGGTTGCAAAGCGTTTGGAGAAATTCAAAACGACAATATTCACACAGATGAGTATGCTTGCCATCAAACATGGAGCAATAAACCTTGGTCAAGGCTTCCCAAATTTTGATGGCCCAGAATTTGTCAAAGAAGCAGCAATTCAAGCCATTAAAGATGGGAAAATCAATATGCCCGTGGGTATGGTGTTCCTGATCTCAACTCGGCCGTCATGGCCAGCAAGTTCAAGAAGGATACTGGACTTGTTGTGGACCCAGAAAAAGAAGTTACTGTCACCTCTGGATGCACTGAAGCAATTGCTGCGACCATTCTAGGATTAATAAATCCTGAAGATGAGGTGATCCTCTTTGCTCCTTTCTATGATTCTTATGAAGCTACTCTGTCTATGGCCGGTGCCAAGATAAAGTGCATCACTTTACGGCCTCCAAATTTTTCTGTCCCCATTGATGAGCTCAAGTCTGCAATCTCAAAGAATACTCGTGCAGTCCTCCTAAACACTCCACACAACCCCACGGGAAAGATGTTCACTCGGGAAGAACTCAATACGATCGCATCTCTCTGCATCAAGAATGATGTATTAGTTTTCAGTGATGAAGTTTATGACAAGTTAGCTTTCGAAATGGATCACATATCAATAGCTTCTCTCCCTGGGATGTACGAGCGAACTGTGACAATGAACTCCTTAGGGAAGACTTTCTCCCTAACCGGCTGGAAGATCGGGTGGGCCATAGCACCCCCTCACCTGACATGGGGCGTGAGACAAGCACATTCATTTCTCACTTTTGCTACCTCCACACCAATGCAATTTGCAGGTGCGACGGCTCTTTCAACCTCAGATACCTACTATGAGGAGCTAAAGAGGGATTACATGGCAAAGAAGGAGATATTGGTAGAGGGTTTGAAAGCTGTGGGTTTTATTGTATATCCATCAAGTGGTACGTACTTTGTGGTGGTAGATCACACTCCTTTTGGGCAGAAAGATGATGTTTCGTTCTGTGAGTATTTGATTAAGGAAGTTGGGGTGGTAGCCATTCCAACAAGCGTGTTTTACTTGAACAAGGAAGATGGAAAGAATCTTGTAAGGTTTACATTTTGCAAAGATGAGGGGACTCTCCGAAGTGCAGTTGAGAGGATGAAAGAGAAGCTGTCAAGGAAGTGATTTCTCTATTTTTATTTTAATTTATGTGTAGATGGATAAAATTTCTGTTGTAACTTTAAGATTCTGGGATTCAATAATTTACTATTTTCCTTTGTGAGTTCTGAAAAACAAATGCAGTGGCTAAAGACGGACATTATTTAGAAATAAATTACCTTGAAATTTGGCAGGCTTCTGTTAGTGATGGTTTGTTGGGTTATTAGCGTTGTGGCAATAGTATTTGATGCGTTTGGACCTAATTAAGAGTGTAAATGAACTGAGTTGATTTGAGTATTGAGTTATTTAGATTTGGTTTACAAAATTTATTGAGTATAAAATAAGGTTTGATTGAGGATCGTTTAGCTACTGAGTCTAGATTTTGAATCGAGTCCGAACACTTTTTTGAACGAATAAGTATTAATAGAAAATTGCAATTTGAAAATGTTCGAGTATTTTATCGAATTTTAAAATTTGCTCATATTTGAATCATTTATATTTTGAGTCGCACTCGAAGTAAAATTTTAGTCAAGTGAGTACGAATCGAGACCGATTAGTGTGGAAAGTGGAAACCATTACTAAGTTGTATATGTTTTGTTATGGAATTGATATTTTCAAAAATAAGTTTGATATTTCTACAAGATATCCTTCCATTAGTGTGGAAAGTGGAAACCATTACTACTCATGTTAAGAGAGAGCTTGCAGAACTCTTTACTTGGAGACTGGAGTTCTTGACATACAATGACAAGTAGTTGTCCAAAGTGGTTGACATGAAAATCCCTCTATATAATGTCCATCTCTATTTTAAACTCTTTTGGTTGTCCTAATTTTTTCTCTATGTTAATTACACAATATTATTATATGAATACAAATATGTGCACAAAGGCTTGGACAAAAATTTAAAATAATTCATTTTATTTTCATATAGGGCCTGTATCTCCAAGAGTACCTATCTAGCCTGTGAAGTGTGAATTATGGGGCTGGGCTCAGGGAATATTGCCAGGTCTCCAACTCCTTTCATTGGGAGTTGGGGTAAGCTTCTGCTACTTCTCTAAAGAATGGTTTTCTATTATGCTAAACTCTTTCAATCATTACCCTTGCTTATTTATTAGAGTGGTTAGCATGAAGTTAACTTTCAATCGATTATTATCTGATCTTAAATAGCACGCGCGGGAGGTGATCTTTTTCTGCGTGATCGATCTTGATCAGTCGATTAATCGACCAACTTATCATTAAGTTAACTTATGATAGCCAGATCCCTCATTTATTATGCAAGCCGGAGTGGAGTTGGCTGCTTGCCTCCGAGTATTCTAATATTTGTAGCTTGTAGCTACCTTTCTATCTTCTTTTTAGTTTTCTTGAGGTTTGCGTATGTGTGTTGGTCCTTGTGGTTGAATCCTGAACTTTATATTTACTCTATTTCTTCTTCTTAATAATGATGTTTTGAATTTCATAGTGTTAACGCCAAGATCCTTCAACACGTCACAATCACGTAAGACACGTTCGATCCTGCACAATAAACACGACAACACCAAAAGCTTGACGGCTTCGACCGCCGGGGGATAGCTCCGGTGTGAGAGTCATACAGGCGATCACAAGGTTAACAATGGAGGATAAAAATATATAGTGTGTTGAGAGAGATAAAATATCAGTTACCTTTACTTGTGAAATCCTCCTGCTAACATATACTCTCATTCGGGCCTTACTGCCACCCACCACCGTATCGACACTAGCCCCTAATCACGATGGTCTCACCCAATTGCGTCTGATCGCTACCTCCTCTCCTTTGTTTTTCCACCGTCGGCCGACTCAAAATCCCATCCACATTAATGCATGGCAGAGATAACAGTCAATTGTTATCTTTGTTCATCATTACAAGTCAAAGCCCAAGTGAAGATATTTAGTCATCTGATGGGTCAGTCCACTGATCCGGCCCAATACTTTGAAGACCAAATAAAGATGACCCATCGACTTGGTCCAATGGACCCAAGCCCAATAAGTGACCCGATGGGTTAACCAAATAACTCTACCAATTCATTCTATTACCTTATTACATGAAATATTATGGCCCAAAATTGCCCCCTAGTTTTTTTATTAAACAGGATGTTTAATAGAAAACTATAAATAGTACATGATTCAAAGAGATATGATAGGATTATTAAAGGACTATAATGAAACCAACCGAAACCTATTTGGTAAATATCATTAAGTTAAATAATTCAGAACCGAAAGCCCAACTGAGAGGCCCAACCCAGTTAAGAACTGAGGATTGAATTGGACACTACCCATTCAAATTCTTTATCATTACCAGCATGTAATTAGCCGCCCTCAAGCTCTGTGAAACCGCCAGTATAAAAGGTAATTTTCCCCCAAATTGACAGTTTTACCTGCCAATTTGAATTTCAGACGACTTTTCGAGCTCTCGATTTCTTTCTTTCGAACTTTCTTCTTCTCTATAAATCTCTAGCAATGGCTTCTCAAGATTCCGATCAAGGCACACCCATTCTCGTGACTCCGATCACTACCGTTCCACCTAACCCAAGCCCTAAAAAAGCGGCTTCAAGCTCCAACCCTAAAGCTGCTACTCCAAGCAAAAATCCACCCCCAAAACCCTCGTCAAAACCTTCTGATTTCTTCAAGAATAAGTAGTAATTCCCACATGCTAACACTCCATCCACTGTGACTGAAACCGAATTACGCAACATTTAGACCCGCTACCAGATCCCAGCCACCCATCTGGTAAGAGCTCCAACCTCAAATGAAAAAATGTACCAACGTCCGGAAGGTTGGACAGCCATTCCGATAACTCTTCTTGAAAAGGGGGTTCGATTTCCTCTCCATGTCTTCCTCGTTACTCTGCTAGGGTTTATTGGAGTTGGGTTCGCCCAATTAGTTCCAAACTCCTACATTCACATCCTTGATTTCATCGCCTTCTGCCACGAGGTAGGTGTCGAACCTACTCTCGACTTCTTTTTCACTGTTTACAAGATCGGCCAAACTTGAGAAAAGGGTTTTAAAGTTCTGGGTAAGCAATCGCCGAAGGCAGGCGAGAAGTTTGAAAAGCGCTCTCTAGTCTCTACCCCCTCCAGCAACAAGGGATGGCATAAGGGGTGGTTCTTCGTTAAAGGACCAGAAATTGCTTCCCTGCCGGACTGGTCTGTTCAAGAAAAGGTCTCTACGGACTTTGGCGACATTCCTGCAGAGCGAGTAAATGAAATGATAGATCTCTTCGAGAACTTCCCGTCGAAGGAGTGAGATTATGGACTCCTCACCAAGCAAGCATGGTTATACGAACACAAATGTAAGTTCTGAACCAATTTTGCTGCACAATTATTTAAAATTTTCAATGATATATATTCAGATATGTGATTCTCTTCCTTTTGTAGTATCTTTGATTAAGCCGACCTCTTCAGATGTAAGAGATTTTGAAGACTTTTTATCTGGAAAATCCCATGAAGCAAGCTATAGAACCTCCACTATGGAAGCCCCCACGAAGATAATCCGGTAGTTGAAACATCTCTTCTTGAACCCCGGACAAAGACCCACAAAATGATGCTCCCATTCCACCAGAAGAATCTACTCAAACTCGCCGAAAAAAGAGAGCCACTCGAAAACCCAGGTCCACCCCCATCGAAACAGACTCTGAGCCTTCCACAAATCCTGCACCAACCACCCGTCCTGCACCATCCAGAGGGAGTCTACTTGACATGCCCCTTGATGAACGGACCCGAGTCCTTCGTGTCAAGAAGTTAAGAACCAAAATCACCCCTCTAACTACCGATGAACTCTGAGTGCCTTCTTCCTCAGCTGATCTCCCCCCAGTAGTCCCTGTGGAGATTCAGGTTTCTAACGATGATGAGCAAGTTAAACCCATACCGGCACTATCTCGTAAAAGAAAGCAACCTTCTGACAGTTAACCAAGCTCAAGCTTTACCCCATCTCCACCACGTGAACCCATTCACGCCCGATCCCCATCTCCCGAAAACATATACACTTATCCATTCCCAACTCCTGAACAACCCACACAATCCCCTTTGAAACCCTCCTCTTATGATTTCCAAAGCGAGGCCATGGCATCCCCAACCTTATGGCCCGAATATACTGCCAACTTCCCCTTCCAACTATACGACACCTTCCTTCGGGATACTGACAACCACTGCTTCGGCAACAGTTCAATCAGGGACCTGATCGATGAAGGAATGAAGTATCAGGCGAAGGTAAATGACCTTTTTAACTTCTTTATTTATCCATATACTCAACTACTTGAAATTGATTGAATAACGCTGGACATGTACAGAGAAATGCTGTCTTTGGGCGTTTACACCCAAAATATATAGAAGCCGAAGCCGAAGAAGATGTTGCACGTAAAGAAAATGCCATACTGCAGTCGGCTTTGGCGAAAGCAAGGAGTGATCACGACATTGCTCTTTACAACAATGAATGCCTTCGGAAGGACTTAGCTCAGACCAAAGAAGAGCTGAAGACGTCCAATGAAGAGCTAAAGACAACCAAGGCCAAACACCAAGAAATTGTTAACATGAACGTGGACTTGGTTCAAAGAAATGAAATAAGGATGAAGAAGAATGAAGATCTGGCTAAATCCAACAAGAGCCTGACTAGGCTAGTCGAGAAGCTCGAGATCAAAGAAGCCCGCCATCTGAAGAGACGACAAAAGTATAAAGAAGAACTCCGAGAACTCCGGGCTCTTCGGGATTTAGGTCCGCCTTTAACCGAAGAGCTTCATAAGCAGATCTGTGAAGAGTACCGGAAGTCTGATGAACTGAACGGAGAAATTGTTAAGATGTACTCTGAGGGCTATGAGATCTGCCGAAGCAGAGGCAAAGCGAAGCTAGCTGCGGCCAAGGTAGATCCGGCTCTACTCGACTCTTCAGATGGCGAAGGCGGCGCCTAAAAATGATATCTCTTCTTCCTAGTTTTAGGATTTTTGTAAAAAATTTCTATCTTTTTTGTAAACAGTTTAATATTAATGAATATTTCAACTTCGTTCCTCATGACTTTTGTATTAACCATTTCTTGTCAATAATTCAGTATTTAATCACTTTGAAAAATGTACAAGCTTATTTTGAACTTAACTTAAACTGTTAATCAATAGGCAAGCAAATCATATAATAGATAAGATCAAGTAATAATGCAACCCGAACTCAACACTTAAACAAAATCAGGTATTAAAGTAATGCAATACTTATTCATTACTGAAGTGTGAGGTAGATCTGCATCATGCGGAATTTGTTTACCACGAAGAGCCTAACAAATTCACAGGATTCCACCAACCAGATAGGCTAGAATCGAATGGTCAGCGAGTCCACCCAAACCTCCTTACACCAATGAAGTTTGTTTACCACGCAGGGCCTAAAAAATTCATAAGGACCGACATGTCGATAAGGCTACCATCGAATGGTCAACGAGTCCACCCGAACCTCCTTACACCAATGAAGTTTGTTTACCACGCAGGGCCTAACAAATTCATAAGGACACACCTACCGATAAGGCTACCATCGAATGGTCAGCGAGTCCACCCGAACCTCCTTACACCAACGAAGTTTGTTTACCACGCAGGGCCTAACAAATTCATAAGGACACACATGCCGATAAGGCTACCATCGAATGGTCAGTGAGTCCACCCGAACCTCCTTACACCAATGAAGTTTATTTACCATGCAGGGCCTAACAAATTCATAAGGACACACCTGCCAATAAGGCTACCATCGAATGGTCAGCGAGTCCACCAGAATCTCCTTACACCGATGAAGTTTGGACCAATAAAGAGAAGATCAATTGAGAAAAAATGAATCTTTTATTGATGATGATCCAAATATTTACAAACTTCCAGGAGACTGACTCGATCTTTACTGAAAATATTTTCAAAGCCTACCAGCATGCCAAGTATTCTTGATTTTAGACCCGTCCAATGCCCTTAACCGATAAGTCCCTGACTTCGGTACTTCAATGACTTCATAAGGACCTTCCCAGTTAGGCATTAGCTTTCCCAAATTCTGAGGCATAGATGCTTCGACTTTCCTAAGGACAAAATATCCCACTTCAAATCTTTGAAGTTTTACCCCTTTATTATAGTGCTTTGTTACTCTTCGTTGATAGGCTGCCAGCTTTATCAAAGATACTTCCTTGACTTCTTCCAGCAAGTCCATGTTGATCTTCAGTCCTTCATCATTGTAGATCTCTTTAAACTGACTAACCCAAAGACGGGTAGATCCGATCTCAACAGGGACTAAGGCATCAGTACCATAAGCCAACCTGAAAGGTGAATCTCCCATGGTAGTCCTCGTTGTAGTTCGATAAGCCCATAATACGCTGAGCAGCTCTTCGGGCCACCTTCCCTTAGCCTCATCCAATCTACGCTTAATCCTATTCAAAAGTGTCCTGTTGGTTACTTCGACTTGTCCGTTAGACTGTGGATGAGCTACCGAAGTCTTTCTATGCTGAACCCCCAGCTCCTTCAAAAATGTTTCGAACTTTGATCCCACAAACTGGCGTCCGTTGTCTGATATTACCACCTTCGGAATGCCGAAACAAAACACTACAGATTCCTTTAGGAACTTCAAACACTCATGTTCCATTATCAGTCTAAGTGGCTTTGCTTCTACCCATTTGGTCATATAATCAATGACGACTATAACAAAACTGACCTGACCTTTAGCTTTCGACAATGGACCCAGTATATCTACTCCCCATATGACGCCCCCAAAATAGGTATACATCACCCATCTTAGGTCGCCAGAAAATACATTATCGACAACATTTATTTATACAACCGTAAATGCAAAATCGACGACAAATATATTGTGAGTTTTAATACAAATTTATGTAACTTTCGCATGGTGCCTCGACCACAACCTTACAATGTAATACGTTACATAAAAGTACAACTAAAAAGCATTTTAGAAATTAAAATCTTTGGGAAGTGCTCAAGAAAATCTTCGTACATAGGAGGCCATGAATCTAAGTTATGATAGATATCATATGTCCAGAGAATTATCCTTGGTTGACCCAATAGACCCCAAAGAAAAATGAGAAGATTACTAACATGTTCCTTCCAATGGTGAGTCTTCTCTTGACATATAACTATCTCCACTGTCTCCAAGTGAAAATTATATTTTAAATAAACTCCAAGATCATATAGGTAGTATTCGTAGATATACTCAGCAAGTGGATATGCACAACCCTGTCTTATGATAACACGAGGTTGTATGTCATTAGACATCTTGTATGATAGTGACAAAACACCCTTCCAAAGTTGGGTTCGCCTCACCCTATTTGGTTCACCAAAATTAAATATCAAATGACGTATACAATACGACACACTTATCTAAAGTTCTCAATAAAATTATTTTTATACTATTTAGGGAGAACTTCAACAGCTATAGACCACCGATTCTATTCCCTATTATCCGGCTCAACCAAATTTACACTCTTATTACACGAAAGGAATTGTGAAGCAAAAAAGGGTGAGCACAACTAAGCCGATAAAGAATATCATAACTAAAGATAAATAAATTATCAATAGCTTTTGTCGATAATAAATTAGAGATTTAGAACATATGGTAGATGATAAAACTTTTCAACCATAGTTGTAGCGGAACGAGCAATCCATTAAAAGAGTCAAATAGACCATCAGGACTATTATCTTCTCCATGTTAAAAGTCCACCAATAATGTTTTATCCCTGTAACGTCAATCAACAATTCTTGTCCACAATCATATGAATAACTCATAATCATAATTGTGATTCTGAATTCTTTTTTGCACCCAGGACGAAGATAATTTTCATCACCTATCTTCACCTGAAACATCAAAAATCAAGGTTATACCAAATCACAATCCCTGCTCATAATCATACTAATAAATTCATCTTTGCACTACTACCAAAGATATTCATTAACAATTCATCTTTGCACTATAGGTGCCAAAGACATACAACCCGTATTTTAGAAGAGTCAAGTAGGCATGATATCTACTATCTTCTACGAATTTAAAAGCTTATTATCAATATTTTATCACGAGACTCGACTTAATAATAATTAATCCACATCATCGAATCACCCTTGCACTACGGCCAAGGATATTCATTAATATCACATCCATGAATTATCCATGCACTACTACCGAGGATATTCATTATTATCACATCCATGAATTAATATTTCATTCTTTGAGACTCAAATTTCAATAATTAATCCACATCATCAATTCATCCCCCTTACTATAGGCCAAGGATATTCTTTTAGTATCACGACCACGAATTATCCATGCAATTGCGGGCCAAAGATAATCGTGTTTTCATCAACGGCCCCGATCATGCCATAAAACAATTCATCTTTGCACCATTGGTCAAGAGAATCCATTGCCATAATCATACCAAAACTCGCCCATCAATGCACTAACGCTTAATGAGGACTTTTTTCACATCATTTGTAACATTACGGTCATGATTATATACCGAATAATCCTCGGTCATAATCATACCAAGTCCATCTACGCACCACAGCCACTGGATGACTTTCAACATAATATATACATGATGATGATGACAATGATATAAGTATTAATTAAGCGAAAACAAGGATAAATATTAAAGACTTTAAATTTATCCAAATATTATCAACCACTCATAATCGATATTATTAATATCATAACAATATTTTAATCACTTCTTAAACTTATAAATAATTTATTTCAATTGTTTACACTTTACCAAATAATGCATTTAATCATTCAAAAATGTCATACTCATAAGATTTCATCACCAATGATCAAATCCTTCATCAAAAATCTACATATACCCTATATAGGATTTCCAAGCCATAAAATCCTATTTTCCAACTTTGTTACTTCACATAACATATTTAATTCATTTACTCATAACTAGATCATTTTCATGAAAAATACCAAATCAGTCCCAAAAATATTTCTTTTCTGGGATTTAGCAGAATATAGTCCCATATTGAACATATATTTTTCTCGAAATTTTTAAAATTCATTTACTATTTTTCAAAAATAATTTTCTAATTAATTCCTTAAGAAATTAGTTACCTCAAGTTTAACTCCAGAAATTCCCAAATCTTGGCAAGATCTTACACATGTTAACGTGAGCTTCCAGTTTAAATTTTATGGTTATCGGAGTTATAGAACTCCGGTTATAGCGTTTTTCGTCGGAAAAACCTAAATATTGAAATGGTCATAATTTGTTCATTTTAAGTCGGAATGAGCTCATTTTTGGACAGGAGGTACTTTATACCATATATTTTCATGTCCCAAAAGGCCGAAATTTTTCTCACAAATTAAGTGGCCGAAAATGCCCTTTTAAAATTTCTGGCAGTAGCTATTTTCCCATTTTTCACTTTTTCGTGCTTTGCTAAAATCAGTCCACACGAAAATCTACAACACCATTTCCAGTGATTCCACTTGGATAAGTTAGAAAACTCATAGATCTAACTCTAGAACTTGACCACACTTAAAAATTCAAAATATAATAGGAGATATGGTCAATTGAATTTCATGTTCCATTTTCACCAAAATCTGATTTTTCAACCCTTTGTGATTTCTAAGAAACATTCATGTTTTCACATAATAACCAACATAACTCATCATAACACTTACTAATACTTTATATACCCATAATTTTCATCAGTCCAATGCTTTTATTATGACTCTCATCATAATCAATATAACCAGATCATTTCCACAATTTAATAAGGAATGAATATAAAGGAATTCACTATGCATGTGGTAATCCACATAGACAGGTTATTCCAACAGAATAATAAAGAATGGAATAATGAAGGATTCACCATACGCATGCGATAGGCGCGCATGCATGAGTTATTCCCAATGTAATAATAAATAATGGAACCGGTCCCACAGAACGCATGCGAAGATATTAAATGAATAATAAAGAAGCGGAACCAAGTCAAAGCGTAAATTAGCATCGACGGGATGTTCCAAATGTAATAATAAAGAATGGAATAACAACATAAATCACCATACATGCGGTACCAGATAGACAAGTTATTCTAATGTAATAATAAATAACGGAACTAGGTCAAAGCGAAATTGCATGCCGACGAGGATGTTCCAACAGAATAATAAAAATGGAATAAAAGCAGAAATCACCATGCATGCGGTACCCAGCATGACAAAGTTATTCTAATGAGAATAATAAATAACGGAACTGTGTCAAAGCGAAATTGCAAGACCGGCTGAGGATGTTCCAACAGAATAATAAAGAATGGAATAAACAAAAAATCACCGCGCATGCAGACTTCAGCATGAGCAAAAGTTATTCCAACAGATTAATAAGGAATGGAATAGAAGAATTTCACCAAGTATAGGGTAGTCCGCGTATACAGGTTATTCCAACAGAATAATAAAGAATAGAACAACAGAAGTTCTCTTCATGAATACAAAAGAAATAATACTCCTTACAGGTACAACAAATAATATCCCTTACCTTTGAAAGAAGAGTATTCACCCAGGTAGGTAGGAATATACTTGAAGAAAACTTGTATTATCTTATATGCTCAAAGCTTTCTTAAACTCTAAAGAAATACGCCGAGATTACGTAAGAATAATTTCTCTATAGTTTTCTCTCAGAGTTTAAGTGAATTAAGTAAGAAATAATGAAGGAATGAGCTTTATTTATGAAGAATGGGTATAATAATAACTAATTCATGAACGATCCAGATTGATTTACTTTTAATCGGACGGTCCATATTTAAAGCAAAATCTTTTAAATAAAATATAATATATTCTATTTATAATCTAATAAAACGAATAACTTTATAAAAGTATTACATTTTATATAAAAAGATTTTACTATGCAAAAAATACTACGCAGTGCTTTATGCAACACTATGCATAATAAAATATAATATATTTTATTTATAGAATAACTTTATAAAAGTATTACATTTTTATATAAAAAGATTTTACTATGCAAAAAATACTATGCGATAATAGAATATAATATATTTTATTTATAGAATAACTTTATAAAAGTATTCATTTTTTATAAAAGCTTTTTACTGTTTTATTACATTAATAATACTAATAAAACAAAACTTCATCATCACTTACTTTGAAAAATTTTCAAATGTCACCCTTAACTTTAAACTTTTATCAATTTAACTATTCACCAAAATAGAAAAATTGAATACTTTTATTTTATAAAATTCGGGGTCTCACACCCCAGACAGCAAAGGGTATAAGAGATAGAATCGAATATAGCTCTTCTGGTGGCTGATGTGGGATAGGACTATCCAACTGGCACTTTGGACACTTCTTCACGTACTCGGTAGCTTCCTTAAAAATGGTAGGCCAATAGAACCCCTGCCGAAGTACTTTGTAGGCTAATGATTTAGCAGCCATATGGTCGCCACAAATACCTTCGTGAATCTCTCGAAGAGCATATTCGGCTTCGGATAGAACCAGACACTTCAACAATGGTGACAAAAAAGCCCTTCGATAAAGATCCCTATCAATAAGAACAAAATTGGCACTCTTATACTTGATCTTCTTGGCCAACATCTGATCCGAAGGAAGGACGCCATCTGCTAGATATTCCAGATAAGGAGTCAGCCAATAGTTAAAACGCTTAATGCACATCACCGCCTCATGCTGGATACTAGGCTGCTGCAGAATTTCCAAGTAAACTGAACCATCAAAGTTGTTAGCATTCGTAGTAGCCAGCTCCGACAATGCATCGGCAATAGAATTGTCATTACACTCTATGCCCTGAAACTCATAAGAGATGAAATACTGAAGCCGATCTTTCAATTCTGCCAAGTACTTGATCATTCTCGAACCTCGAGCTTCATACTCCCCCAAGACTTGTTTGACGACCAGTTGAGAGTCACTATAAATGATCAACTTCTGAACTTCTAGACTCTTTTCCAATCGGACCCCTACCAGTACCGCTTCGTACTCTGCCTCATTGTTCGTCGCTCTGAACCCAAATTGGATGGTCTGTTGCACTTTGAATCCCTCCGGACTCGTCAAAATAATCCCTGCTCCATTGACGTCTGAGGTAGAAGACCCATCTGATACAAATCTGGCGTTCACGAACTCGATTTGTCTTTGAAATCAGAATCGCTTTCGATCGGACACTTCAGCTTTTGCCAAATCTTCATCAGCTTCAAAAAACGAGCATTCCACCATAAAATCAGCCAAAGCCTGACCCTTTATAGCAGTTCGAGGATGATACTCTATAAAAAATTGAGATAGTTCCATTGTCCAAGCAACCAATCTCCCCGAGACTTTAGGTTTACTCATTACCTTCTTCAAAGGCTGATCCGTATAAATCACCAAGAGCCGACCTTAAAAATATTGCCTAAGCTTTTGACTAGTTATCATTAAAGCGAAGGAAAACTTCTCAATATTCGGATACCTGGTTTCAGCATCCCTAAGAACATGGCTTACATAGTAAATCGGATGTTGTTTCCCCCCTACCTCTCGAATTAAAATCGCTCCCATTGCCAACGAACTAACTGCCAGATATAAGTATAGTGGCTCAGCAGGAACTGGCTTCACTAGCAAAGGTGCCGAAGACAAATACGTCTTTATTCCCTGAAAGGCGTCTTCACACTCCGAAGTCCACTTAAACGTCTTTGCATTTTTCGGTCCTTTCAACGTGTCGAAGAACGACAAACATCTTTCTGCCGATTTAGACATGAACCTCCTTAACGCTGCAATCCTCCCGGTTAGACGTTGAACATCTTTAAATGATTGAGGAGTCTTCATGTTTAAAATGGCCTGAATCTTCTCTGAATTGGCTTCGATGCCCCTCTGACTGACCAGATAGCCCAAGAACTTCCCTGCACCAAGCCCAAAAGTGCACTTGGTAGGATTGAGCCTCAAATTATGATGACGGACCGTCTGAAAGCATTCCTCTAAATCGTCCAAATGCTTTTGAACGATCATGCTTTTCACTATCATGTCGTCAACATATACCTCCATGTTTCTCCCCAACTGCTTCTGGAAGACGAAGTTCATCATCATTTGATAAGTGGCTCCAGCATTTATCAAGCCAAATGTCATCTTCTTATAGGCATACACTGAACAGTGTGTAATGAATGCTGTCTTTGGTATATCCTCTTTGGACATAGGGATCTGGTGATAACCTGAACAAGCATCCATAAAGATTAGTAGTGTATACCCCGAAGTCGCATCGATGAGCTGATGGATGTGAGGAAGAGGATAGGAGTCCTTCGGGCAAGCTTTATTCAGGTCCGTGTAGTCAGTGCAAACTCGCCATTTCCCATTTTGCTTCTGCACTAGCACGACATTAGTCATCCACTCTGGGTAATCTATCTCAAAGATGAAATCTGTAGCCAACAACTTTGCAATCTCCTCATCGATGATCCTCTGATGCTCAGGTGCAAAAATCCGCCTTTTCTGCTGAACTGGCTTCTTGGAGGGGTCCACATCCAGTCTATGCTCCGCAATCTTCTGACTCACCCCGGGCATATCCTTAGTCTCCCATGCAAAGATATCCGCATAACACCGAAGAAGTTCTATAAGGTTTGTCCGAAGAGGTTTCGGCAGACCTGAACCTATCTTCACAGTTTTATCCTTCTTGCCAGGAATCAGCTCGAACTCCTCCATTTCTTCAACTAGCATGACCAATGGCTCCGAAATGCTTTCGGTAAAGGGCTCGATCTCTATCGCCATAGTCTATTTCTGCTTGCTGACCCCTACTCCCGAAGCAATCATAGTATTTCGATAACATCGCCTGGACAAACCCAAATCCCCAGCCACCTCTCCCACTCCATGTGCCGTTGGGAATTTGATTTTAAAATGAGGAATAGAGGTCACTGCTTGAAGGGCAGTTAAAGTAGGTCTTCCCAGTATGGCGTTGTAGGCCGAATCTACATCCACAACATAAAATTTACACATTATTTCTACCTGTTGTGGAGCAGTACCGAAGATGACCGGTAGCTCAATAGTTCCTGCCACTTTGACCGGATCATTGCTGAAGCCATATAAGGGAGCCTCTTGTCCAACTTCCATCTTTCGCTTATCAAGATGCATCCTCTGATAAGCATGGGCATACAGAATATCTACAGAAGACCCATTATCAATCATCATCCGTTTCATATCCACCGAACCCACTTGTGCAGTTATCACTAGTGCTCCTTCATGGGGTTCGATAGGCTCCGAAAGATAATCTTCATCAGTAAAGGTTATGACCGTTCCTGGATACGGTCTGTCGGTCATCAGGGGAACACCCGCCACAGACATAACCGAGTCCAGATATCCCCGCTTTTTCTTCCCTACCAACTTTCCTGCCGTTCCACCGGTAATTACATCAACGACGTGCCTTGGTGGCTGCTTATTGTGCCCTCCTTCTAGCGCCAATGTTAACGCCAAGCTCCTTCAACACGTCCCAATCACGTAAGACACGTTTGATCCTGCACAATAAACACGACAACACCAAAAGCTTGATGGCTTCGACCGTCGTGGGATAGCTCCGGTGTGAGATTCAGTACAGGCGATCACAAGGTTAACAATGGAGGATAAAAATATCTAGTGTGTTGAGAGAGATAAAGTATCAGTTACCTTTACTTGTGTGATCCTCTTGCTAACATATACTCTCATTCCCGGTTTACCATGCCACCCACCACTGTCTGACACCAGCCCCCTAATCCTGATGATCTCAGCCGACTGCGTATAGACTGCTACCTCCTCTCACTGTTTTCCACCGCCGGCCGACTCAAAATCTCATCCACATTAATGCATGGCAGAGATAACAGTCAATTGTTATCTTTGTTCATCATTACAAGTCAAAGCCCAAGTGAAGATATTTAGTCATTTGATTGGTCAGCCCACTGATTCGGCCCAATACTTTGAAGACCAAATAAAGATGACCCATCAACTTGGTCCAACTGACCGGGCCCAATAGAAGTGACCCAATGGGTTAACCAAATAACTTGGCCCAATTCATTCGGCCCACTACATGAAATATCATGGCCCAACACATAATAAAGATGAAACCACAGGGGCAGTGGCGAAGTTACGTGTTGAGTGGTTGGGTCAATTGACTTCACTGATTTTTATTTTATATATATTATATAATAGATTTTTTTGTGGGTGTAATTTAGTAATTTGACCCTACTAAATTTTTACATATATATATATATATATATGATGTAATAGATTTTTTGTGAGCATATGGGGACTTTACTTGTACTCTTTCTTTTAATAATGAAGTTTTGAATTTCATAATACAAAGAAGAAATCATATGGTGTTTGGGTGCTAAAAATAATAATGACTAGATGTGAGACCCCAAATTTTATGAATAAAGATTTAAATTTCTCAAAATATTTTTTTTAATATTATGGTGTGGATTTGATATAATGTTATAGTTGTGGGTAATATTTACAAATTTTGCAAAAGTAAGCAAGTGGTTATATAATATTCGATTGGTGGGAATATTCTTTTTGTCGGGGAATATCCATACGACTAAGACAATCATTAGTGGACCCTAATAATGTAAGTATTGTCGTAGTAAGAAAAGCGACATAATTATCTTTTATAAAAATAACTACGAAAGTTTTACCGTTAAAACCGTTGAACTACTCGGTAGTAAAAGTACGATAATACACGTGGTTGCATAGTAGCACACCAGTATTGATTATTGATGCTTATGTGAAAAAGTCACCAGTTATACTCAATTATTACTACGATGGTGGTGCATCATATCTCTCATATTATTGATTCGATTATTGTCACAAGATCATCTCGTATAATATGATATATTATTAAATCAATAATTGATATGGCAAAGTTATTCATATTATTATCTCGCAATATCGACAATGTACAGAAGTTACATCGAGGAGAGGTTTGGTCACCTAATTGTGCGTGATAAGAAGAAATCCTTATCAGAAAGCCCCCTCTTTCCTTAGAACGACCTGGTTGTTAAATATTGTGAATTATAATATTAATAATGAATAAGATTGTGTTGATTAAAGATGAAATTGATAGTTTCATTGTGTTGGAATTATTAGTGTTAGTGAAAATCGACATTTATTCCGATGATAACTGATGTCTAGGGGTTATATTGATAAATCGGGTAATTAATCGGATAAATGAGCAATTAATTGCTACTAATTCACATGTTTATATAACTATTTGTTCACATGTGTGTACTATTGAATCACATTCTTGTACTATTAGGGGAGTTGGTGCAAGATTGATAATACTTGCATGACTAAGTTAAAAATGGAGGTATAGATGGAGGTACTATACTGTAATTCGTATTTTCACATGATTATAACTATTAATTCACATGATTGAACTATATATTCACATTATTTACTATTAGGAGACGTGGTGCAAGTTTGATAATACTTGCAGGACTAAATTAAAAATGAAAAAAAAGTTGAAGGTATTGTACTGTAATATTTCGAGCCCTAAAATGTGCAATTATCGAAACTATATTTTTCTATAAATAGAAGCTCATTTTCCTTCACTTCTCACCAATTCACTAAAGCTATAGAAAGCAATTATTATATAGAGAAATTATAGAGAAAGAAGAAGAAAAGTGCGCTACTCTCTACTCCGATATCCAGTTTTTTTTATAAGGTAAGGGTATTATTTCTTTCATATTCATGAAAAGAGCTATTGTTATTCCATTCCTTATTATTATGTTGGAATAACCATCATCAAAATCGCATACATGGTGAAATTCTTCTATTATTCCATTCTTTATTATTACATTTGGAATATCACGTCTGCATGCGATTACGCATGACACGGTTCCATTCTTTATTATTCTGTTGGAATATCTCATGCATGCGGATTCGCATTGACACATTTCCATTGTTTATTATTCATTGGAATAACTATGTCATGCGGTCTATCGCATGCACGATGCATTCGTTGTTATTCCATTCTTTATTATTCTCGCTGCAATATCACATGCATGCGATTACGCATTTGACACGGTTCTATTCTTTATTATTTTGTTGGGAATAACTCATCATGCGATTCTATCGCATGTATGGTGATTTCGTTGTTATTCCATTTTTATTATTCTCGTTGGAATATCCTATTTGGCATGTGTATTACGCCTAACTTTGGTTCCATTATTTATTATTCGTTGGAATAACTTTATACATGTGGATTACCACATGCACGGTGAATGATCCTTCGTATTTATTCCTTATTAAATTGTGAAATTGATGCATTTACGTGGATTACCCATGGCGGGTTAAAATCCATTTTAGGTTTCGTAATTTTTCTGGACATTCAAAATTGCGGAAAAATTTGGGAGGATATTATGATAAGTTTTCTAACATCTCCAAGTGGAATCACTGAAAGAGGAGTTGTAGATTTTTGTATGAACTATTTTTAACAAAGCTTGAAAAAGTGAAAAAAAGAGAAAAAGCCTCGCCCACAATTTTTGTAAGAAATTTGTTTCGGTCACTTAATTTGTGAGAAAAATTTCGGCCTTTTGGGACATGGAAATATATGGTATAAAGTACCTCCTGTCCAAAAATGAGCTCATTTCGACTTAAAATGAGCAAGTTATGACTTAATATTAGTATTAAATTTAATACTAATATTAATATTGGACTTTGCTTTAGTTGGCTTTTCCCCTGCCCTTAATTAAAAGCATTGACGCTATTATTTTTTCTCCCTTGCCGCTACACCTTGTAGCGACAGATTCAAATTGGGCTAGAAGGGCCGCTACAATGTGTAGCGGTTGGGAAAAAATTACTTCCAATCTCCATCCTTCTTTATCACAAATAATGGCTAAGATCATGATTGCTGGAATAGTGTCTATGACAACTGATTGTCATGGATAGGGACCCATATATATATATATATATTAATTACATATTGACACTCAATTTATATTTATATATAGTATTCTCAACTAAAAATTAAGTACTATATTTTTGTAAAGTGATTACTTATATCTTTTTCATAATAAAATATAGTAATAATATAAAAAAAGATTGAGATTTAATATTAAAAATAATAAATACTAAAGTACTTATAAAATAACTTATTTATATCAATTTAAACTTCAATTCAATTAGTAAAAATAATGATGTATATAAAACTTTTTGAATGAATTATTTTAAAATATATATTTTGGGTTCAAGAATCATTACTAATAATTTGGATCAATTACATATTTTATTATATTTTTAAAAATAACTACAACATAGTGCACTCATTAAATATTTACACAATTAATATACTTTCCATATTTATTTATAATATTAGTGCAATTAGGATTCCTTAATTTAGAGAATTAGTATGCAATTAGAATTCCTTAATTCAGAGGATTAGTATTAATTTACTTATTAAATTAAGTAATTAATAAATAAATAATATAATAGACTCTCATCTCAATAAAAGTCACACTTCTCTCATTCACGCTCCCTCGTGTATGAGAAGGGTTCTACCATTTGGAAGGAGGGTGGTGACATGTACTAGGATTTGGGATCTTGATGGCCTAGTTTTGTCTATCTTGCAGATACTCACCTACAAAGATCGCTACCGCATCTTGTGGAGGTTGAACTTGGATCTCTTTGGCGTGGTGGCGAGCGGTCAGCCATTGATGCTGCTAATGAGTTTTGGTATGAATGAATGAATTTTAGAGAGAGAGAGAGAGATGTGAACGGTAAGTCATTGATGGTGCTAATGAGTTTTGGTATGAATAAATGAATGAATTTTAGAGAGAATGAGAGAGATGTGAAGGGGAGTATTGATGTGAGTATTCAAACCTTAATACCAAGGTAACTAATTCATTTTTATTAAGTTACCAATTATTTTGAATGTGATACAGTTGGTAGCCAAACCTTCATGCAGTTGGTTGTCAAACTTTCAGACCAAGGTAACCAATTCATACTGCAGGTGTGGAGGTAGATTGATTACCTTGGTATAAAGGTTTAGTTACCTTGGTATAAAAGTTTGGTTACCTTTTTAAGAAAGTTTGATTATCAACATTACATTACACATCACTATTTTATCTCTCTCTTTCCTATGCAGTGTTCTTATTTTCTTTTAGACATGAAATTGGGTCTCACCGGCGAAGGGGAGGAGGAAGATGACCAGCGAATGGGAAGAGGAAGATGACATTGCCAAACTTTTAATATTTAAATTTGAATTATTATTGTTGAATTTGAATTTATTTTTGTTGTTAGATCCAAGATATTTGAATTATTAATTATGGCAGTTATTTCTCCTTGATTTTAGGTTTCCTTATTATTATGAATTGAATCCTATACTAATTTCCTAAATTAAGGAATCATAATTGCACTAATATTGTAAATAAATATGGGAAAGTTATTATTTTTGTAATTATTTTGGTGATGCACTAATAGTGTAATTACTTACTAAATGTTGTATATTATTGTAAAGGACCCTAATAATTTTATATTTTAATACGGGCTTGACCAAATAAAGCCCGAAGCTCGTGATCTTATTTGAGTTGAGTTTGGATAAATTTATTATAGCCTAAATGGATCAAGCCCAAACTCGAGCCTGACAATTTTAAAATGGGCTGAGCTTGGACAATTATAAACCCGGCTCACTGAGCCCAATTGACAGGCCTGGTAATAATATTATAAAGTGTTATAATGTTTCATAAGTTTATCATCATAATTTTATTTTCATACCACAACTAAACTATTAACATATTATTTTAGGATAAATAAAGAACAAAAGTACATGATGTACATCCAATAAATTGAAAGTATTTTGATGTGTGTTCATTTTGCTTGGCCCAAGGCCCACGTAATTATATTGATTGAAATATTGGCCTATGCATTTAGGGCTCAGTTTGCTAGTAATTAATTAACTATAGATACTTCATGTGACGCCCCCAAAATAGGTCCACACGACCCATTCTGAGTCGCCAGATATCATACTATAAAAATTAAATACAAACTTCATTTATACAATCGTTGTTGCTGAACGTAAATGCGATTATCGACCACGTTAAACTGTGAGTTTTAATACAAATGTATATAACTCTCATGGTGCCTCGACCACAACCTTACAAAGGTACTTTACATAAAAGTACATTCAAAAACTGTTTTAGAAATTAAAATCTTTGGAAAGTGCTCAAGAGAAACCTTCGATGCATGGGAGGCCGTGCGTACAGGTTATGATAGATATCATATGTCCACGTAAATATCCTTGGTTGACTAATAGACCCCAAAGAAAAACGAGAAGATTACTATCATGTGTTCTTTCCAATGGTGAGTCTTCTCTTGACATATAACTATCTCCACTATCTGCAATTGAAAATTATATTTCAACCAAACTCCAAGATCATATAGGTAGTGCTCGTAGATATACTCAGAAAGTCGATGTGCACAATCCTGTCTTATGATAACACGAGGTTGTATGTCATTAGACATCTTGTATGATAGTGGAAAAACACCCTTCTAAAGTTGGGTTCACCTCACCCTATTCGGTTCACCAAAATTAAATATCAAATGACGTATACAATATGACACACTTATCTAAAGTTCTCAATAAAATTATTTCCATACTATTTAGGGAGAACCTCAACAGTTATAGACCACCGTTCTATTCTCCTGTTACCCCATTTCGACCCCTACTACACTCTTATTACACAGAAAGGAATTGTGAAGCAAAAAGGGTGAAAGACAACTAGCCGAAGAAAGAATATCATGACTAAAGATAATTTACATCATCAATAGCCTTCATCAGTAATAAATCAGAGATTTAGAACATATGGTAGATGATAAACTTTTCAACCATAGTTGGAGCGGAACGAGCAATCCATTAGAAGAGTCAAATAGACCATCATATCTATTATCTTCTCCATGTTAAAAGTCCACCAATAATGTTTTATCCCTGTAACATCAATCAACAATTCCTGTCCACAATCATATGAATAACTCATAATCATAATTGCGATTCTAAATTTTTCTTCGCACCTGTGATCGAAGATAATTTTCATCACATATCTTCACACGAAACATCAAAATCATGATTATACCAAATCACAATTCACGCTTTCATAATCATACTAATAAATTCATCTTTGCACTCTGTACCCAAAGATATTCATTAACAATTCATCTTTTGCACTACTGGTGCCAAAAGACATACAATCAGTATTTTAGAAGAGTCAAGTAGAGCATGATATCTACTATCTTTACGAATTAAATTGTATAATCAATATTTTATCACTGAGACTCGACTTAATAAATAATCCACATCATCGAATCATCCCCGCACTATGGCCGAGGATATTCATGTAATCATCAATGGTCATGATTATACCGAATAATCCTCGGTTATAATCATACCAATAAGCGCCCATCAATGCACTACTACGCCAATGAGGACTTTTACCACATCATCTATAACATTACGAGTCATGATTATACCGAATGATCCTCGGTCATAATCATACCAATAAACGATTCATTTATGCACATAAGCCAAAGATACTCATCAATCAATAGTTCATCTTTTACGTAAGTCAAAGATATACAAATTGTAAAATCAATAATCAACGATCCATCTTTGCACGTAAGCCCAAAGATATACAAATGTAAAACTAATAATCAACGATCCATCTTTGCACGTAAGCCAAAGATATACAACTGTAAAACCAATAATCAACGATCCATCTTTTTACGTAAGTCAAAGATGACTTTCATCATAATATAATAATGAGGATGATGACAATGATATAGGCATTAATCAAACGAAATCAAGGATAAATATTAAAGACTTTAAATTTATCTAGTGTTTAAAAATATCCAAATTGTCAACATGATCTTTGCTTTGTGGAGTAAAATTCAAGAATAATATTCATGTATACCAAAATAATTTGAACAGAAAAGAAATATATTTTTGGGTAAATAGTACCCATGATAGTACCCTATGAATAGTACTTGAGGGAATAAGACTCGTGAATAGTACCCTAAGATGAAAAGTACCCCAAATACCGAGTGAATAATATTAGGGTGAATAGTAATTTGGGTGAATAGTAACCCGTGAATATAACTCGTGAATAGTACTCAAACACGAAAAGTACCCCGAATACCCGAAGTGAATAATACCGAGTGAATATGTATTAGGGTGAATAGTAACTCGTGAATAGTAACTCGTAAAAAAAATACCAAAGAAAATGATATTCCATGGCGAGTACAAAAGAAATGATATCTCATACAAGTATAATAGAATATCTAAAGCTATGCAAATGGATTTTCACCCGAAATGCGGTAATCGTATGTAGACGAGATCATTTCCACAATTTAATAAAGAATGAATACGAAGGATCATTCACCATGCATGCTGATAATCCGCGTATGACATATTATTCCAACGTAATAATAAAGAATGGAACTGTGTCATGCGTAATCCGCATGCACAGGATATTCCAAGCAGAATAATAAAGAACGAAACCAAAGTTATCGTAATCCGCACGGACAAGATATTCCAACAAGAATAATAAAGAATGGAACCAGTCATACGTAATCCATACAGATGAGGATATTCCAACAGAATAATAAAGAATGGAATATAGCAGAATTCACAGTGCATGCGATAGGCAAGATGCAGACATGTTATTCCAATGAATAATAAAGAATGGAATAACGGAAGAATTTCACCATGTATGCAGACTTGGCATGATAGGCAGTTATTCAACATAATAATAAAGAATGGAATAACAACTCTTACGAGTATTGAAAGAAAATAACTCTCTTCATGAATACGAAAAAATAATACCCCTTACTATAATATTAATATCCCTTATCTCGGAAGAAGATTGGATCTTTGGAATAGTGAAAAGCAGACTTAAACTTCTTCTTTCTCTCTATAATTTCTCTCTATAATAATTGTTTCTATAGCTTTAGTGAATTGGTGAGAAATAAAGGAAGAATGAGCTTTATTTATAGGAAAATATAGTTTCGATAATTACTTGCGTTTTGGGGCTCAAAATATTACGAATAATACCTTCCTCGTTTCCTTTATTTTTAATTTAGTCCTGCAAGTATTATCAAACTTGCACCACCTAATAATAGTAAATCATGTGAATCAATAGTTCTAGACATGTGAAAATACGAATTACGAGATAATAGTACCTCCATCTATACCTCCATTTTTAACTTAGGCATGCAAGTATTATCAATCTTGCACCACCTCCCCTAATAGTACAAGAATGTGAATAAATAGTACACACATGTGAACAAATAGTTATAATCATGTGAATTAATAGCAATTAATTTCTCATTTATCCGGTTAATTACCCAATTGGTCAATATAACCTCCAGACATCAATTATTATCGAAATAAATGTCAATTTTCACTAACACTAATAATTCCAACACAATGGAACTATCAAATTCATCTTTAATCAACACGAACTTATTCATCATTAATATTATAATTCACAATATTTAACAATCAGGTCGTTCTCAGGAAAGAGGGGGCTTTAGATAAGGATTTCTCCTTATTGGTAGCCAATTAGGTGACCAAACCTCTCATCGACAGAACTTCTAGACATTGTCGATATTGCAAATAATAATATGAATAACTTTGTCGTCTCAATTATTAATTTAATAACATATATTATGCGGATGATCTTTGTGACAATAATTGAATCAATAATATGAGAGAGATATGATGCAAAGCAATTCTTGTACCAATAATTGAGTATAAGCGAGTGACTTCTCACGTAAGCATCAATAATCAATCTTGTGTCTTTATTATGCAACCACGCCAGACATCGTACTTTTACTACTACGGGTAGTTCAAGCGCTTTTAACGGTAACACTTTCGCCAAGTTATTTTTATAAAAGATAATTTTGTCGTTTTTTAACTACGACAATACTTAGATTAGGGGTCCACAAATGATTATGCCGTCGAACGAATATTCTCTGTGAAAATGAATATTCTCCGACCAATCGAATATTCCCCGGCACAACGAATAACAACTTGCTTACTTTGTAAAATTTTCAAATATCACCCTTAACTTTAACCCTTTCTCAATTTAACCATTTACTAAATAAAATAATAATTATAAGAAAATTGAATACTTTTATTTCATAAAATTTTGGATCTCACACTTCATCCATGTATTTAACAATAAGGTTTTGTTCAGCTATCATCGTTTGTATTTACATCGTTTGGACCTTCAAACATAACGCACCAATTTTGATCCATTTGAGACTCAAATGCTGCGTTTGTGAATTAAATAAGTTGTTACTAGAAGAATAAGATTTTTAAGTACGTTTGAACTTGCAAACGCAATAAACGCTGAGTAACTAAACATACACTATAACTACTTGTGTTTACACAAAAATAATTGAAGAAGTCAAATTATAGAGTTATGTTGTGTAAATTTCCTTTCATTTTATGTATATATATATATATGGTCTATCATCCTCCCACTCTTTTGATCTATAATGTTCAGTTTCTTTTTCTAAAATATGATCCAATTTTCCTTCCAAAACAGAAAAAACCAAAAAAATAAAACAATGATATTATGAAGTCAATTTCCCTTTAAATCTCCGTTTGGAAATTGAGAAATGCGGAAGAAAATGAAGAAAAAAATAAATGTAAAAAAGTAAAAATATCTCAACAAAGATAAATCTAACCATCTACACTTTTGAGGACAGAGAAAGTAACTAATTATTCATTTTTATTTGAGCATGTATATATTTTTAGAGTATGTATTGAGTATCAATTTGAATATGTAACAATGAAATATATATTTTTGAATCATGACTAAAATTTAAACATAAAACAAGTCGAATATAATTTTGTTAGATTTTATTCATATTTTAAATTGTTTTTTATTTTCATAAATTATTTATGTGCCAAAAGTTATTTAGTGTAGGAACACAAATTTCGTTCTTTCAATGAATCACAAAGAAAAAGGGATGCTGAAGAAGGAGAAGCACACGAAGAAGAGCAAGACTGCTCCAAAGGATATAAAAAAAATAACGGATATAAAATATATATGCTAAAATATAGTATACTGAAATATACTAATGGATATAAAAATATATAGGACTATATGCTAATGTCATATGGATTAATGGATTAATGGATTAAATATAGTATACTGAATAGTCCATCTGCTGGCAATTGAGCTTCACAACTACCGTTTTACATCATACCCTTTGTCGGAGACGAACCACCTGCTACCCATCTTCCATGGCCACAATTTCGACCCAAATGGAGGCTGCTTTAGCTCAGGATGAGTCCACCCAGAAGACCCATCAACCCGTACAGGCATCCCCAATTGTTTTTATTTATTTATTAAATTTTTGCTTGATTTCTTGGCATTTTCTTGATGGGTTTGCTCTATATTGACATTGGTTATGTCCTTTCATGATCTAGCTGAGTCTCTGTTGGTAATTGTAGTTTGATCTGGATTTTAGGCCAGGCTCTTTCTCCATCTGTGTTCTTCTACGGGATGCTTTATGCCTAATATTTACTTTATTTAAAGATCTTGTAATTACACCTATGGTACTGGTTTAGGATTTTCCTTTCTTGCTTACTTTTCTTGTGGATATTCATTGCTTTCTATTCCTTATTTATACTTAGAAATTTGATTTAGCTAGTCGATGGTATGCTAATTTAGGACTTGGTTTGTTTATTAAATGGCCTTTTGTAAGCCATGCGTATGTACTTGAACCTGCCCAACCGTGCAAAGGAAAGTTAGTTGATGATGACAGACTGACCGGGCCAGAATTATTCGAACGATTCAAGCTTCAAGGGTTCAACAAATGATTTCAAGTAATTGGGCTAAAGTCTATTCGAGGATAACTAAATTGGAGCTCAATTCAAGTGAAACGCGAGGGGAATTTTAATTATGTGATTCGGGATTGCTAGATACGATCTATTTAGTAAGACCAAATCAACGCAAACCAAGTTTACATTTCCGTGTTCATTTGTGTTGCCTAATTGACGAAGTATGTTTCAATTCATGGAAGGATTAGCGATCACGCAACGTTGTGGATGTCCAAGCATCACAAAGAATGTACAATTTAATATGCAACAACACAATGTTGCAATGCACGTAACGAAAGGAAAGGATTCCAGCTACAAGGCAAGGCGTTCGTTATGGGATATGATTCTAAGCTCATTAATTTGGTCCAGGTTCGAATTTGGTGGAGGAAATGAAAAAGGAGCAAAGAATTACATTCGAGACTTGAAAACGTCAAAGAAGTGAAAATGTTCAAAAACAGCAAAGCTGGCAGAAAGTCCAGTGCCGCGGCGCTCCATTCTAGAGCTGCGACACTCTAGCGCGTTCCAATGTGTTCTAGAAGCGTTTCAGAAAAGTTGGACGCGGATTTGTGTGAGATTTTTTTAGTTTTTCTAATTCTAATGTAATTAGGATGATTTTTAAGCTAGGATTTCATTCCAAATTGATTTTTTATTTCCTTATAGGATTAGGGTTACTTTTTATTAGTATAAATAGGGGATTGGCTGATGTAATTCAAAAGAACAACTTTGATTAATAAAATTATTGTGAGATTACTCTCCTTTTAGTTCTTTGAGAACTCTCGAACGGTTCATGGTTTTTGTATGAGGTTCAAACTTTGACTTATCATACAACAATTCATAGTTGTGTGTGACGTCTTTTACCGCATCAATCGTCGATTGTATCGATGTTTCTGCTTCTTATAAGTATGGGGTTTAGGTGTCGGTGGTGTTCCATTCAACACAAATTTCATTGTTTGATCGATTGTACCAAGGTTCTCGCTTCTTTATAGGCTTTGGGTTGAGGTGTCGAGAGAGTTCCACCCTTATAGCTTGTTAGAAACGATTCGAGCGACGACTACCTCACGCAAGCGTGTCATGGAGTCTATCATTTGGTATCAGAGCTAAGTTCCTAGCAAGTTGTTTGTCTTTTAATTTTCTTGTTTAACCTATAAGAGTGAATATTAGAGAGGTAAAAGGCAAGTGAGATTAATTGAGGGTAAAAGCCTATTGAGTGATACACGAGCGTAATTGGGTGAAATATTGTTTGAGTGAAACACGTAAGGGAGTGTGTGAGGAATTTTTTTATCTACTAACCTTTGTTTTGTAGCAAACATGTTTGGCTATGAGGAGTCATTGAAAAGGAAACCAATAGTTCATATGGATTCTTTCGAGGATGAATGGAAGAGAACATGGGAGAAAGATTACGAGAGGTATCGTAATTATGCAGCTTCAAAAAGCGTAGAGCAACCTTCAAGGCGATTAATTTGGGATGATTAAAAAAAGGTTCATAGACATGAAAAGTCGCATTGGAGACAGCCACGCAAAACTCCTAAGGTGCATAGGGAACAAGTATTGTCCAAAGGGGTAAAAGAGTACCTCAAGGATTCAGTTCGTAAGACGATGGAGGTGTTTTGTGATGGGTTGGAAGATTGTTGGATGCAGATTCAAAACACCTATAAGGCGCATAAGAATTAAGTTCAGCCGAGGGAGGAAGATGAAAAAGAATATGCAGTCTAAGGAGAACTGTTAGATTCCAGTGTGCAAGATGAAGTCCATGATCAAAAGCAAGAAAGTGAACTACCGAAAAAAAGTGAAAAAGAGATTGTGAGTGGAAAAGAAAAATTTGAAAAGTGTGAGGAAGAAAACAAAAGAAAGATTGAAAAGAATGAGAGTGAAAACAAATGAGAAATTGAGAAAAATGAGATTGAAAATAAATGAGAGAAAGAAATAGTTGAGAGAAAAGTTGAGCAAAAAGAAGAGAGAAAAATAAGTGACTATGAAAAAAAGTGAGTTGGGAAGTGTTTTGTGTTTAAAACAGCCAATGACTGTACATTCGTACAAGTAGGCGCTTTTGAATACTAACCAGGTTAACTCTGTTTTGTCTAGTTTTGTTTTGCTTCTTATAAATGTGAGGGATTACATACCGGTGCTATCATTCCGTACCGATTAACCTATAGGATTCTCGAGGAAACGACGGAGTCACCAAGGTAGGTTGGAGAGTTAATTGAACCCTTATTCATCAAAGCATGTATCTTGAAAGAAAACATGAGTTCATGTGCCATTCATGAGATCATAGTACATAAGAAAGAAAGGATATCGAGCTTGTGCGTTGATTTTCAGTTGGTAAACAAGTATCGTTATTTTCTTTCTTAGATAATATATATGCTTGATAAATTGCATAGTCCTTGTGTTTTATCTAAACTTGATGTTGATCATGTGATGACAATGCCTAATCAAATTAGCATGAGAGAATGTGATGAATGGAAAGTTGTGTTAACATGTGATATGTTTAGATGGATAGTTATGTCGATTAGATTAATTGATGCATCTAGTGTTTTCATGAGTTTATTAAAACATGTTTTGCATGCTTCTATTGATAAATTTGTTGTTAGCTATTTTGATGGTGGAATCATTTTTATCATAAACTATGGAGGATATTTGATATTTGTTGAGTTAGTTTATGATCATGATATTTATTCTCGTTTTCTATGTGCTTATTGACATAAAGTTCATTCTAGGTTTTCTTGTCCGAATTCTTGTGTTCATACTGTTCATTCTTTACATGATGTGTTGTTAGCACTTAGTTGGTAATGGTAGTGATCATGTTTTTTCATTCAAGCAATCTTCATTGCATGACTTGCTATCATTTGATATTGATTTGAAAAGTTTTTATCATCGAATTGGAGTGAGATGTGGTTTACATGCGTGTTTAGTTAAATCATTCGGATTAGCTAATGCATTTAATGTTTTCATATTAAATCATATTTTGCATTCTTTCATGGGGAAATTTGTTAATATTTGTTTTGATGATATTTTGACTTTTATCAACATTTGGGGAAATTCTTTAGCACTTGTTGAGTTTGATTGTGATCATCTTAATTATGTTACTGAGTTTTCATCTTGTGTTGTTGGATGTGACCTTTTAATTTCATTGACAATATTACGTGATTTTGAATGTGTTAATGTCAATGGAAAGGGAAGGGTTGATTATGTTTTGCAGGTTCGGGATTTGTTCATATTCATTGAGGAGAAAAGCATGGATCGATGGGTGAATCAATTAGGACAATGCATTGAGAGTTTATAAGGAAGTGTTTTGATTTTTGTTTTAGTAGACTATGCATATGATTTCGAGTTTCATGAGTTCTTAGTGATTACACAAAAGATGCATGTTTATTGGGTTTGTTTTATGTTTAATCCAGGTATTCAAGTTTGTTTGCGTATGCAATGTGTCAAGTTTCAAATATTGATATTTGACCTAGGTGCATTGAAGAATGTATTTATGCGGATGGCCGAGATCATCAAATTGACTTTTGATCCGGGAATTCGTTGTTGGGAGAATGAATCTACGACATGAAGAGTTCTACGTACTGATATTTGATATAGGAGGAGATAGAACTTTTCATATTCTTACTTGTATTTATTTTATTTCATATACGTTTATTTTATTAGGTAGTAATTATGATTGCAATTTTGCTTTAGTTGCTAACTTAGCTTTTTTTATATACGATTAGATTTGTGGTCAAATACTTTTCGAGAGGAGCGGATGCCAGATTTGAGGACAAATCTTTTTGAAGAGGAGGGGAATGATGGCAGATTGACCGGGTCAGAATTATTCGTTAATCTGTCGATTCAAGCTCCAAGGGTTCAACAAATGATTTCAAGTAATTGGGCTAAAGTCTGTTCGAGGATACCTAAATTGGAGCTCAATTCAAGTGGAACGTGAGGGAAATTTCAATTATGTGATTTGGGATTTCTAGATATGATGATCTATTTAGTAAGACCAAATCAACACAAGCCAAGTTTACAAATCCGTGTTCATTTGTGTCGCCTGATTATTGACGAAGTTATGTTTCAATTCATGGAGGGATTAGCAAGCACGCGACGTTGTGGATGTCCAAGCATGCCAAAGAATGTACAATTTAATAGGCGACAACACAAGGTTGTAATGCACGGAACGAAAGGAAAGGATTCAAGCTACAACTCAACACATTTGTTATGGGATATGATTCTAAGCTCATTAATATGGTTCAATCAATGGTTCAAATTTCGTGGAGGAAATGAAAAGAAGCAAAGAATCATATTCAGGACTTAAAAACGTTAAAGCGAAAATGTTCAAAAACAGCAAAGCAGCACGGACAGAAAGTCTAGCGCCGCGACGCTCCATTCAAGGGTCGCAGCCACGGCGCTCTAGCGTGTTCCAGACGCGTTTCAAAAAATAAGAATAGTGATCTAATGGTTGATATTAGTTTTTAAATATCAATGTGTAGGATTAGTTTTCATCTTTTTCATTGTTACTATATAAATCTATCATTGTAATGAATGGATAATCAATGAAATGAATTAAACACTTCTTTCTCCAATCTATCTTTCTCTCTTTCTTCCTGCAATTCTCTTTGAAGTCTATCTGAGACTATAAATCAGTAACAATAGTGCTTTCATTGAGAGGTGAATCCATGGAACCTGATCCTATCTTGGCTGCTTGAGAAAAATTCACGGAGAGAGTCTCAGAATCTATGACAAAATATGCTGATCAATTTGTTGAAGTTATGAAGCAAGCTCGCCTAAAATACAATCCAAAGCATGATTGAAAGGTGCTTATTTGTGGCTATACAGAAGAAGAGGATTGTTTATGTGAAGTAACAAATTCCTTAAATTTTGTATATCAAGACAATAATGATAAAGATGATGTGGATCTGGATTTTAATGAGGAAGAAGGCCATCAAAGTCAATTGAAGAGCCAGGAAGAAGATGATCCGATTATCACTAAGGAAAGAGATCATGAGGGATTTCTGGCGAAACTTGAAGTTCCGAGCCTACAAATTCAAATGTGCAATCAATTGAAACATGATAAGGTAAAATCTCGTCCCAAAAGTGATTTTTAGCTCAACAGCCGACATTGTTGTAAGGGCTATTGGTGAAAATACAAAGGAGGCTGATGATGTATATAAGGTGTTTGATGAAAGGCCTAGCAAAAATAATGTCCTAGATTGTTTTCATTGCTGGCTACAATCAGGAGGAAGATTGTGTGTGCATTATGACTAATCAATATTAGCCGAAATACAATGATAGTGGAAGTGGGACTGGAATTCCACAGCTTGAAAGATCTCACGTCACCCCCATTTCCTTCAACCGCACTACACCGTCAAAAACTCCGTTGTGGTCAGTGTTTTAAAAAGCAGCCTAGGCGCTAGCCCCCCCCTAGCGCCTCGCTAGGCCCAATGCAGCAAAAAATCCCTCTAGGCGGCCTAGGTGAGCAGGAAATTAGGCGGGCAATTTAAATTTTATTATTTAATAGCAATATTGTTTATGAATAAAACTAATATGTTAAAGATATGTTAGCCATACTTAGCATATGGTATTTGTCATTTTCTTTAAGTTCTCAATTTTGAAGATTAATCAAATAAAAATAATTTCATAATTAATAATATCAAATGTCTCGCTCAATAAACTTCACACTAATTTTTAAAAATAACATTTATTTAAATTTAAAAATATCTCAAATTGATTTTTAAGAAATTAATATTAATTTGTTTGTGTTTGAACTTTGAACAATTGCATGTTAGTGTTTGAACTTTGACATTGTCAATATGGATATGTGTTTGAACTTTAAACAAATGTTTTTATTATCTTTATTATAGATTGTTTTGCTTTATATTATTGTTTTGTTTGGATAAATGTAAGATAAAATATTAAAATTGGCTTACAATAAAAAATCCTGTCTAGGCCCCTAGGCGCTAGGCACCCCCCGGCTGCCCACCTCCCACCTAGTGCCTTTTAGAACATTGGTTATGGTACTGTCATACTATTGTGTCTTTCACAACAACCAATTGAAATTCGTAATGGTGAAGTTTCAAAGCAGGTGACATCTCAGTTTCAATATCGTAAGCATACTCAGCATTATAAGAAGAGGAATTCAATTCGAAATGGGTTTATATGCCATCACACCCGTGAGCCTATTCATTCAAAGGTTTTTGATACTGACATTACTTTGGATAGTGCTTATTATATGTTTGATGAAAAGCTTATGACAGAAATATGAGGGGAAAACAGAACATTCTTGTTGCTGCGTTTTCTTTATTGGGATCCAGGAATAGTGAGCGAACATAGTTCAATTTTTGTTAAAATTATAAGTGATACTACCATGAGACTTGAAATTAGTTGTTCCTCTTTCAACATAAATAAGCCCAATCTGGTAATAGGAAACCCAAGGGTGTGCCTTCTTTTTTATGAGATTGAATATGGATCCATTAAAAGTATGGAAAATTTTAGTTTGGAAAGTTGTGACAAAATATTTGAGGATAACAAACCAATAGCTCGTATGTCTTCTCAATGGAATAATATTGGGTGGTGTGTCCATGGTTATTTGCTTGAAGATATTTCATGGATGATCACTTGTTCAGGTTCCAGTTGCAAAACCTATATAGGAGTCTTTACCATAAATAATAAAATGAATTATGTAGTTTCTAGAGGTTGGTTAGGTGGATGGAGGCTACACGGCTATATATTCAGCTGGTTGACACTAATAATGCAACTATGGAAAGTTTAAAGAAATATATCTCTATTTTCACAGAGAAAATGAAGGGATTTCTGGGTTTGGCATGGCAAATAAATTGGAAGTTGGGTTGGGAGAATCCGCGAAGGACAATCCACACCCTCGGCGTTGAGTTGTTCTTAACATTGGTATCTTTGTTATATTTAATGGAGATTTTGTTTGAAGGAATGGGACTGACAATGCCATTTGGAATGCCATGACTGTGATGCTTGTGCTTGAATTCACTGCTAATGCTACTTTGTGCAAAGGACTGGATAGAGGATTGGGGTCATTGACTGTGGATTTATTGTCATTTTTGATGGAGTTTATTGCGACAGAATATGGAAGAGTTGTCCCTGATTATAATTTGAGACATAAAATTTGTGTGTCGATTCCACTTGCAACTTCTCTTGTGGATATTTATGCTAAATGTTGGAACTTAGAGCAAGCAAAATTGGTGTTTGATATTGCATCAAACAGACATACGACCTTGTATAATGCAATGATATCTGATTATACATTACAAGGATGTGCTAAGAAAGCTCTGGTATCCTTAACACAATATCCTGACGTAAACCATGCAACTGGAGCGCTTGTTGCTGATGATGAATGGTTGAATGGAGAATTCATCAAAATTGTTCAACAACGTGGTGCTGTGATTATCAAAGCTAGAGAGCTCTCTAGTGCATTATCTGCCACTAGTGTCGCTTGTGACCACATATGTGATTGGTTCCTTGAAACACCAGTTGGAACTTGGGTTTCTATGGAAGTATACTCTGATGGCTCATACAATGCTTCTGCTGGCCTTATTTATTCTTTCCAAGTGACATGTGCCGACGGAGAATGGAAAATTGTTCAAGGACTTTCCATTGATGAGTTCTCAAGGAAGAAGTTGGACTTGACAGCTGAGCGTTCCCAAGTGCAAATGACTTTGGCGACATAAAGATTGTAGATTTAGTTGTATCACACAGTAGTTTCTTAACTGACTGCTTCGTTGAGCACAATGTTGTTGGCATCCGATTTTGGACAAATTCCAATGTTAGCTCAAAGAACACATCGATGCTTGGTGCTGGTTAATATGAATGGCAGTCTACTACATTAAAGATGGATATGGCTTCATGGTGATTGAGTGCATACTAGGTGGGACTATCTTCTATTCACAATATTTGGTTCCACATATGCATTTATTGTATGAGTTTAAATTGATTACTGATACTTGCTGTGAAAAGTTGAGTATGGGAAAATTTGGTGAACAAGTAACAAAAAAAACTATGTTTGACCCTCAATTTAAAATTGCTATTTTACTGCTTGGGTTGCAATTTGGGGGGAAAGGTCCTCCTAATTTTTTTGTTAGTGGGAAACATGCGTTTGTTACTATGAGTTTTGGGTGTAATTTCTATATTCTGAATTTGCTCATTGATTTTTATGGTGGTGTTGGGTCTGACGAGAATGCAAAGGTTCAAGTGCACACTGTCTATGAATTTGATATCGTGAGAGTTTGTCCGAATCATATGGTAGTGGCACATACCGAAGATGCTCAAGGAGATGAGCTCTTCCCTGTTTATATCATTGACAATGATGCTAGCACAACAATTGGAAACCTTCTTGCTGGTGTAACATACAGTATTGAATGGGCAGGAGATGTTTTGCTGCACATCATAATGGATAAAACCCTCCAACAAGACAAAGTGTGGTTACTTCAATTGGGGACAGACAAATCAAGTGAATCTTGTTTTTTGCGTGAAGAAGATGATATTTTAACTCTACATCTAGAGGCTTTGAGAGCAAGAGTTACATTCTGGTTGCATCACCCATTAAGGTTACAATGATAATCTTTTTATCTTTATATTTCAAGGCTAGAAAATGGGCACCAAGTTTAGGTGGTACAGATGATACACACGCCATTACGGACATCATTTTTTTTCCACTTTGAGGACAAGGTGGATTTTGAAGGGGAGAGTATTGTTACGTATCATGAGGGTTAGCTTAGTTAAAATAAGAATAGTGATCTAATGTTAGATATTAGTTTTTAAATATCAATGGGTAGGATTAGTTTTCATTTTTTTTATTGTTGCTATATAAATCTATCATTGTAATGAATGAAGAATCAATGAAATGAATTAAAAACTTCTTTCTCCAATCTATCATTCTCTCTTTCTTCCTGTAATTCTCTTCGAAGTCTATCCGAGACTATAAATCGGTAACATATGCTTTTTAAGCTAGGATTTCATTCCAAATTGATTTTTTATTTTCTTATAGGATTAGGGTTACTTTTTATTTGTATAAATAGGGGATTGGCTGATGTAATTCAAAAGAACAACTTTGATTAATAAAATTATTGTGAGATTATTCTCCTTTTAGTTCTTTGAGAACTCTCAAACTGTTCATGATTTTTCTGTGAGGTTCAAAGTTTGATTTATCATACAACAATTTATAGTTGTTTGTGACGTCTTCTACTGCATCAATCGTCGATTGTACTGAGGTTCCTGCTTCTTATAAGTACGGGGTTTAGGTGTCGTTGGTTTTCCATTCAACGCAAATTCCTTGATCGATTGTACCAAAGTTCTCCCCTCTTTATAGGCGTTGGGTTGAGGCGTCGAGAGACTTCAACCCTTATAGCTTGTTAGAAACAATCCAGGCAACAACCACCTCACACAAGCGCGTCGTGGAGTCTATCAGTTGATCACTAACCATTTATAATTGGATTATTTTCCGATTACAGAGATTTTGATTCTCTTGCAGTTCTAAACAAGCCCAATTTTCTATTTCTTTCTTGTTCTTCCTTTTATTTTCACCCTCTCCTATTTGGAAGATGAATGTGGTTATAGAGGAATTAGTCCTTCTCGACTTCCCCTGTATCCATTTAAGTGTCGAGCATCTACCTTGCATAAAGGAGAGCTTCCGTGTTTTGGGTATTCCACATGATGGATGTGGCAAACCATCAATGTGAACTTCACTTAAGATGTGCACTCTGCCAAAGTAGTCCACACAGTAACAAGGAAGGGTAAAAAAAATATGCAGACAGAGATGTAGGACATGCAAGGATTGTAGCATGTTTTAGTGCTGAGAAGAGTTTGATTTAGTGGTGCGACATGGCCTGCCCAATTTATAGGCACCTCTGAGAAGCAGTCTTTGTTTTATATCCATCTTACTGAGTGGGACATATGCTATGCTCATAGATTCTTTTCTGATTTATTTAGGAGATGTCCATTTTCAGTTTTCATCATTTTGAGATTTAGTTAGCTCACTCTTGCATGCCTGATTTGTGTGTAATTTAGTGGCTCTTTGAGTTATCAATCTAATAGCCTCTACGATTTATTGGGCAAAACATTCCTTTATAGTATAGTGACATTAATACAACAAAGGTCAAACAGGTTTTCAAGTTGTGAAGCGAAGGCTGGTGACAGGTTTAAGACTTTTTACTTCCATAAAGACACCAAAAGTAGGTAATTTGATAAATTAGGACAAATAATTGGACAAATATACAATCGCGCTGTGGACCTCCAGTGGCGGACTTAATAATATTAAAGCATTTCTTGTTACTTGTTTGCATTTTGGCTTACTTACTAACTTGAATATGTTTGGAGGTAACAGTTTTGCCTAGTGGGGGTCTCAATCACTCATGACATGCCCAGGTACTTCATAATTCTTGACCACCCCCTTGTCTTCTTTTATGTGGTGGCCTTCATGCTGCATTCAGTTGGATAACCTATAACGCTGCTTCAAAGATAGCCTTCTCTGTCGTAGCACCCTCTGATTAGATATTTTACTGGGCTCCATGAAGGCTACTTAAGTTATTTCAGCGTCTTGAGTTCTTATATTGCAGTTAATGCATTAGTTTTATAATTTTACTGCATTTTCTGTGCAGATCTGAGTATTTGTCAACAGGTGTTATACTTTCTGAAATTATCTCAAGTCTGTTTTTTGAATCTCATTGTCGTTGTGAGATTGTTAAAACATTACTTTAAGCAGCTTAGTTGACCTGTATTTCAGAAGAGTCCTATTTAGCTAAGACCAAGAGATATGTGATATTGTTTGCTTTGTTCATTGAGATTCATATTGGTCTTCATCAATCATCATGCTTTGAGTAAAGAGTGGTGATCATTCTATTAGATAAAAGAGACTGCAGAAATTGGAGACGGTCTGTTTCTTAATTAAGGAAAAGCAGTTAATTGGTTTCACAAAATCGATTAGCCTTCGTCTGGTTATGTCATCTGAACAGAATAAAGTTGCCAGTTATTGGAATCTGAGTGACAGATAAACACTATGAAAGAAGAAACTTTGATTATACTAGAAAGCCTCATCAACTTGAAGGTTACTGGAAATGATGACTATATTTACTCTTCAACTTAAATAGGATATAGTCATCATTTCCAGTAACCTTCAACTTAATGGATTCTTTTTATTTTAAATATTTGTTGGAAAGTCAACCCTTGTGTCTATATGCAACTTTCCTTCAATGACCATAACTTCTGTAACTTACTGAGGCTTTCCATTTCAGGTTGCAAAGCGTTTGGAGCAATTCAAAACGGCAATATTCTCACAGATGAGTATGCTTGCCATCAAACATGGAGCAATAAACCTTGGTCAAGGCTTCCCAAATTTTGATGGCCCAGAATTTGTCAAAGAAGCAGCAATTCAAGCCATTAAAGATGGGAAAAATCAATATGCCCGCGGGTATGGTGTTCCTGATCTCAACTCAGCCGTCGCAGCACGGTTCAAGAAGGATGCTGGACTTTCTGTGGACCCAGAAAAGGAAGTTACTGTCACCGCTGGATGCACTGAAGCAATTGCTGCAACCATTCTAGGATTAATAAATCCTGAAGATGAGGTGATCCTCTTTGCTCCTTTCTATTATTCTTATGAAGCTACTCTGTCTATGGCCGGTGCCAAGATAAAATGCATCACTTTACGGCCTCCAAATTTTTCTGTCCCCATTGATGAGCTCAGGTCTGCAATCTCAAAGAATACTCGTGCAATCCTCTTAAACACTCCACACAACCCCACGGGAAAGATGTTCACTCGGGAAGAACTCAATACGATTGCATCTCTCTGCATCAAGAATGATGTATTAGTTTTCAGTGATGAAGTTTATGACAAGTTAGCTTTCGAAATGGATCACATATCAATAGCTTCTCTCCCTGGGATGTACGAGCGGACTGTGACAATGAACTCCTTAGGGAAGACTTTCTCCCTAACCGGCTGGAAGATAGGGTGGGCCATAGCACCCCCTCACCTGACACGGGGAGTGAGACAAGCACATTCGTTTCTCACTTTTGCTACCCCCACACCAATGCAATTTGCAGCTGCGACAGCCCTTTCAACTTCAGATACCTACTATGAGGAGCTAAAGAGGGATTACATGGCGAAGAAGGATATATTGGTAGAGGGTTTGAAAGCTGTGGGTTTTATTGTATATCCATCAAGTGGTACATACTTTGTGGTGGTAGATCCCGCCCCTTTTGGGCAGAAAGATGATGTTTCGTTCTGTGAGTATTTGAGTAAGGAAGTTGGGGTGGTAGGCATTCCGACAAGCATGTTTTACTTGAACAAGGAAGATGGAAAGAATCTTGTAAGGTTTACATTTTGCAAAGATGAGGGGACTCTCCGAAGTGCAGTTGAGAGGATGAAAGAGAAGCTGTCAAGGAAGTAGTGATTTAGCTATTTTTATTTTAATTTATGTGTAGATTGATAAAATTTCTGTTGTAACTTTAAGATTCTGGGATTCAATAATTTATTATTTTCCTTTGTGAGTTCTGAAAAACAAATGCATTGGCTAAAGACGGACATTACTTAGAAATAAATTACCTGGAAATTTGTCAGTCTTCTGTTAGTGTGATGGTTTGTTGGGTTATTAGATTCACTAGCCACCCAGATAGATGGTTCTGATATTCAAAATTTCACTAAGCTCAAATCCAAAACACGTTATGTTTCTTTGTAATGATTATACTTGGGATAGGACTATTAATCTCAATTGTCTTGTTTGTTTTCAAATTTTGACTTGGGAATTTAATAGTCTTTGACATTAAAATTATAATCTTAGGATTAATAATCTTGTGTATGAATTATAATCTTGAAATTATAATTCTTGCAAATGTAGCTCAAGTTAATTATATCAATTTTTACTTAGAAACTGGAGTTCTTGACATACAATGACAGGTAGTTGTCCAAAGTGGTTGACATAACAATCCTCTATATTATATTATGTCCATCTCTATTTTAAACTCTTTTTGTTGTCCTAATTTTTTCTCTATGTTAATTACACAATATTATTATATGAATATAAATATGTGCTCAAAGGCTTAAACAAAATTTTAAAATAAATAGGGCCTGTATCTCCAAGATTACCTATCTAGACTTTGAAGAATGAACTATTGGGCTGGGCTCAGGGAATATTGCCAGGTCTCCAAGTATTTTGAGATTTGTAGGCGGTAGCTACCAACATATCATAAAAGAGACTTCTTTTCATTGGCAGTTGGGGTACTTTCATTCTGCTGTGCTGTCAAAAGTAGGGGGAAAGTGTCTGATCCTTTCAATCAAGTGATAGAGGGAGAGACTTTACTTCAATCGCCTACGCTAGGACGGAGTTGCTGTCGAGTGACGATTGATCGAGGGGAGTTCCATCATGTAATTAGATACAAATAAATCAGTAGAAGCCAGTGAAAGAGCAGTAGTCAGGATATGACGAAGCACGTCTGGTATATAAGTGAATACGGATCACGTGAATTTGTACTGATCCACTTTCGAGGTGTCGAGTGAGGATTGATCCATCTATTAAGAAAGGACGCGGGGGCTTGTTTATTTATAAAGAGAGTACTCTCTTCTTTGATGTGCGTTCTATTATTGTCTCATATTCCTGAAAGAGTTTAGAACTGTGTCCGAACTCTTTCATTCCATGATTCTATTCAAGAATAATCCCTCGATTAAAGGTTGAATTCAATCATTGTTCTTGCTTATTTAGAGATGATTTTCTTATGTATGTAAGAGTCGGCTGCTTGCCCCCTAGTATTCTAAAATTTGTAGGTTGTAGCTACATTTCTATTGTTTTTTAGTTTTCTTGAGGTTTGCTTGTGTGTTGGTCCTTGTGGTTGAATCCTGGACTTCAATAATGATGATGTTTTGAATTTCATAATAAAGAAGAAATCATATGGTCTTAGGAAACAAATATAAAAAGTGAAGTGATGAATACATTCCAATTTTTATCAATTACAATCCGATTGTAAGACACATTTTTTTTCTCCACTTAAACTTCACAATGAAGCACAAATGAAAAAGTAAATGAAAAATAGAGCGTATTTATTATTTCCTTATAAAATTATGAGTAAATTGTAAATGATCGTATGTGATTTACTCAAAATTACTTGTAGTCACCTGTAATTTAAAAATGTATTTTCAACCATTTATCGTTCATATGTGATTTATGAAGTGATGTTGAGTGCACTCCACTTGCCTAAAAGCGAGTTTAACTTCAATGGCTGTATTCTTATTTAAAAAGTCATTTTTGTCCCTAAATTATCATATATAAAATTTTGATTGAATTATTAGGGTTCCTAAATTAGGAACCCTAATAATTCAATCAAAATTTTATATATGATAATTTAGGGACAAAAATGACTTTTAAACTTTATGTAGTTGATTACATAGCAAAATTACACCAAAATATTTTAAATTTTTTTCTCTCCAAAGGCTAGTGCTGTTTAATTTTATATACTCACTTTGTTCTAAACTATAACATTATTATTAATTTTAAAATTTAAAATTGGACGAATTCTTTAAATTTTAGTCGATACAACAATGTTAACATTGTAAGTTAACATTCTTTCTCATCTATCATCTATGTAATGAAGTTGACATATGTTATGTAAATGAATTTCAATATAGTGCTTCTAACTAACTAGATTCATCAAGTGACAATGACAATTTTCAACCAAAAGCATTGTTCATTGTGACAATGCAAATTACATTATTTTTAATCAAAAGCAATATTGTTTATTACATTAGATACGAAACTGTGACCCCTCAATTATGTTTATATTTTTAGTCAATTTACCTCTCTAATTTGTAGTTGTGATTTTCCAATATTATTTCAAACCCTCGACGAAATAAGGCAATATCCGTCCATTAAAAAACACTAAATTTTCTTATGAGTTGTTCGTTTGATCAAAGCTATATATATATATATATATATATATATATATATATATAATCCGTCTCTGCCCGCCTCTCCCTAAACAAATTGATGAACCAAGAAAGCGAAGCAGGTTATAATAACGTTTTTTCGTCATTTATAACATAAAAAGCAGAGCTTTTTATCTTTATAACGACGAAAAAAAAATCGTCATATATATGGATTAGATTCTTGGTTATTTTTCCGATTTCTTGAAGAAGTTTGACTTTAAACAACGAATCAAAAATGAATTGGTTATAGCGACGGTTTGAACCGTCATCATAGTTATATCGTTGGCTTTGTATGATATAGCGACAGAAAAACAGTCGTTATAATTAGTTCGTTTTTAATTCGCTATTGTGAATTTAATATTATCCTTACAACAATCGTGACGATCAACTTTACACACTTTATAGCTTGGAAGATGAAAGTTAATTTCTTTTACGATAAATTGACAAATGTTGATGAAACAGTCAACAAATATTATTTTTATTCAATTTCTCGACGAGGGCCTAAAGTTGCTCTGATATATATGCAAAATATTGCAATTAACAAAGGGCGAAATGGGGATTTTATATCCTCTGTGGAGATGGGAATGGGGCCGGAATATGTTTTTTTAGCCGGAGACACTAGAGGAGCAAACCTAATGGGCCTAGAAGGAAAAATTTAATTTCTCATATTATCCCTAAATATTAAACAAACAAAAATTATTTTCTCTAATCTTTTTAATTTATTTAGTCCAATGAAGTAATTTTTCTTCTTTTCATGTCAATAGTTATTATGAATAAATAAAATTTACCTCCTCACATTATAATTAGGAAGCTGATATTTTACATATTAAAATGAGACCCACTCATATATAATTTACGTGAGAAGAATTTGATAGATTTTTTATTTATAAAAATTGAAAGGAATTTCAAAATCAAGATAGCATATTTTATTATCTTAGATTAAATTTCAATATTTATTAATATCCTTCTGTTACAAAATTTATGAGATTGATTTATGTTTAATTATTAAATCTAGCCATTGTAAAGCTAGTCATTGTAAAACTTTGTAAAATTAGCCGATGTAAAACCTTTAATTTTGTAGCCGTTACAAAACATTTTTGGTTCATAGCTTTTCCATGCATGATATATATAGTTAGGCTTCTACTCTTAGGAAGAGAGTTGTGTTTTCTACTTCATATAAAAAATATTACATTACAATATTTTCTCTTGTATTATCTTTTTTAAAACTTGAAAAAAAATATGAAATATTCATGTCACATTCTCTATTTAAGTGCACATTAGAAAAGACAAAATTGTTGAATGCTAGAGGGTATTCGATGTGACCTTTTGCACCGGTGATATACAAATATCGAAGAGACAAAAATTATCCTTAAGAACAGTGTTCTACGCATATCTCAATTCAATCATAGTGATATCTCTTCATTCTCTTTTAATTTTCATAGTAGTTTTATAAAAATATCATGGGGTTGGGGTTGGGGTGGGGGTGGGGGTGGGGGTGGGGTTGGGGGTGGGGGCAAAAATAGGAACGTGGGGCGGTGACAAAGGTAAGTAATTATTTTTTTTTTTGGTTGTATAAGGGTGATTGAAAGTGAAGGTTTGGAGGTGAAAGTTGACAATTAGGTGGTGAATATTGACAACAAATAAATAGATATAAATTGCATTGGTGAAATAGATGTTGCTTATTAAGGAGTAGTTGGCTGAGAGGTGCTGCTTCAGTTATAGTAGTGGGAGTATGCTTTTAATTCAGGTGGGGATATCAGATATGGATTCCTCATTCTATAATTAATTATTTTTTTCGTGTCATATTTATCTTTTACTTTGTATCCTTTTTTCGTGAAGGGTTAATTTTGTCTCTATATGAGAGACTACGCTCACTAGTAGACTTGACAAACGGGCTGAGTCAGAGTCAAGTCGTGTCGGGTCAAAATGACCCCAATTTTTAATGTGTTAAAAAAGTGAAGTCCAAAATCCGCGTTTTGACGGGACCGAGCCGGCCCGCAAGCTTGGAGTAATTTATGACTAAATTTTGACATATTTTATGGGTTGAGCCCAAACGGGCCCGTCGGCTAAAATGACACAAATTTTGATGAACTGAAAAAATGAAGTTCAAAATTTGTGTTTTGATGAACGGATCAGACCGACCCGCGAGCTTGGACCAATTTTTACCAAAGTCTACGAACGAGCATTAGTTATGAGACGTAAGGACTAGAGGCTATATGATATGTATCTAATAATAATAATATTAATTTTTTTTTTACAAACTATGCAAGATCGCTATTATCTCATATATCGAATACTAAAAAGATAATGTAAAATATTCACTAACCTTATTAAAAATTTAAATAGTAGGAACTATAGACTTTTTTTTTTAATTTTTTTTTTATATTTCATGTTTATGCATAGTTTGTATCTTCTTCTTTTTTTCGCTAATTTAGAAAAACGGGTTCAAACCTAGGACATTTTGCTTAGCAAGATATCTAAAATATCACTTGAGCCGAAGAATCTCGTTAACTGTGAAACCCCAAATTCAGACCATACTTGTCTCAAATTTAGTTGCCACATACTAACTCAAATAATAAAATAATATTTTATATAGCGAAAAAATAGAATAAATTATATTGGTATAACATAACTATTCTCGTCCTAAGAGTTCGAAACTTAGATATCTCTTACATAACTTAACCATAATTAAACATCATCTGGACATAAATGATACATAATACAATATCATTAATCTTAAACATAGCTTAATAAGGTTTTCTACAACCAAATCCTAGTACATCACTAGCATCATATAAATAACTACTCCATAGCATTCTCTTTACCCTTGTCCTTGCCAGAGGGTTCACCACGTTCTGCCTTCACTGAAAGTTTTAGGGAAAGCAAGGATGAGCAACAATTTTACCCAGCAAGTAATATATCAAAAAGGGTATTCTATATAGTCTTCAATGTATCAACGGTATATTAATTACGATAGTTCAAGATAGCAAGAAGTATCAATGATTATCAACAACAGTCGCTATGGACAAAAATATCAATAATATTCAAAGATTTATCAATTCAAGATTTCAAGTAATGAATATTGAGCAGTCACGAAGGACTATGAACTTCTCCTAGAATTAATAGTGATACTACTGATAATTCTACAAAACGAGTACAACAGGTGATCAGCCTAAAGTACCCTATGTCATGCATAACATTTAGTCTTTTTCTCACGTATGCATCGCGTTCCTCTAAGCAATATATAATTCCCCTACTAAGAGGGTTGTTCTTCTCAAATATAAGAGTCCGCACCAAGTTAATTTGGTATGGATAGTTTTTGATCAATTATCAATAGTCTAGCCGAATCAATGGCTTAGACAACTCTTTCACAATATATATATATATATATATATATATATATATATATATATATATATATGAAAAGTTATCGTTCGAATCAAGGTTTAAGATTTCATTACGAAATATGTTTTTTTCAAAATTCTACTTATACGATCAATAATTGCACAAGTTCAATAATGCTCAATAAAGAGTAAGGTTCGAGTACTTGCCTCAAGCGTAGTTTACCAAAGTAAAGCTTAATACCCTCTTTCGAATCCTATCATAATATATTTACACGTATAGGATATTCATTAGTTATATAAACCCATATATGTAAGTTCAAACGTACACTTAAACATCCAACTTAGTTGTAACTTCGTACTTACTATATCACATATCCTACATCTTTATAGTTCAAATCAGATTGTATAACACCACGAAGTCAAACAACGTATTTCTCAAATCATTGCTTTATAGCTTGTAAACATTCTTATCATTTAAAGTTATAATTACTTATTAAACATTCAACTCTATCCTTTAGCATGCTGCTTAACACATTATATAGCACGTTGATCATATAATCCAAGTTATGGTAACCCTATAAGCATTCTTTGAACTTCATATCAAAAACAGAATTTTGACAAGACTGCAGGATGGCGTAGTTGTGCCTGGTGTGACGCCCCCAAAATAGGTATACATCACCCATCTTGAGTCGCTGAATACATGGTACAGAAATCAAATACAAACTTCTTTAATCTGTTTCATGTGTAAAAAAAACGACGAAAACATAACTAAGTTTTACATGAATATTGTCTCGTGACAATATCCAAACTCAAATTCAATCCTCATTACATTTATTATCACACTAAGTAGTGAGGACTACTAAAATAACCATCTCGAACCATCACTCCATTCCCCAACTAGTCCCGGCTACGTTCTCATTTCTTGAAGAGAACAATGAAAGCAAAAGGGTGAGCTCAACTAACCCAGTAAAAATATTATGAATAAGATAATGCGAGAATAAATTATCATTAGCCTTCAACAAAGATGTTAAAGCGATAAAATACAATAAACATCAAGTTTAGCTGCGGTGAACAAGCAATCCATTAGAAGAGTCAAGTAGAGCATGATATCTACTATCTTCTATGATTTAAAAAGTTTTCATCCACTTTATCATTTGAAACTTCGCCTTAATAAATAAACCACATCATCGAATCATCCCTGCACTACGGGCCAAGGATATTCATATAATCATCAATGACATGATTATACCGAATAATCCCTAGTCATAATCATACCAATAACTGTCCATCAATGCACTACGGGCCAATGAGGACTTTTACCACATCATTTATAACATTACGAGTCATGATTATACCGAATGATCCCTGGTCATATATAATCATACCAATCAACAGTCCATCTATGCACGTAAGCCAAAGATGACTTTCATCACAATATAAGCATGAGGATGATGACAATGATATAAGAATTCAATTAAAAGAAATCAAAGGATAAATTTTTAAAGATTTATAATTTAATTTATACAGAATTCAATTATGATCAAACTGTCAACATGATAATGCTTTGTGGAGTATAATTCAAGAATGATATTGTATCAAAAATGAATTGGACCGAAAAGAAATTAATTTTTGTCATGAATAGTACTCTGGGTGAATAGTACCATGTGAATAGTACTTCGTAAATAGTACTTCGTGAATAGTACTTTATGAATAGTACTTTCTGAATAGTACCGTATTTATGAATAGTACTGTATTTATGAATAGTGCCCATGAATAGTACTTTGTGAATAGTACCGTACGTATGAATAGTGTCGTATAAATAAATAGTACCCGTGAATAGTACTCGGGCATGAAAAGCTTAAAATTTAACAAGAATGTTCAGAAAATATCATTGTGAAACGATACTAAATGAAGCACAAATTTTAAGAATATTCTACTAATTTCACAGAGTATAGAAGCAATACTTCAACAAAATGAGTATAGAATCAGGGATACGAAATGAAATAATATTACTCACATACTACAAAGTATGAAAATAAATATTATTTCATATGAATATTGAACAAAAATAATATCCCTTACGAATAAGAAATAAATAACATCCCTTACGAATAAGAAATAAATAACATCCCTTACCTCAGAAGAAGACTAGATACTGGAATAGTGAAGTAGCAGACTTTTCTTCTTTTTTCTCTTTATAGTTTCTCTCTCTATAGCTTTTCTCTCTATAATTGCTCTTGTGAGTCTTAGTGAATTGGTGAGAACGAAAGAAGAATGAGCTTCTATTTATAGGAAAATATAGTTTCGATAATTGCACATTCACTACAAGAAAATGCTCTAACAACGACCACAACTATCAGCGACCGCACTTCCAGTCGCAGATAGGACTATTAGCGACCGACAGTAGCGACCACCCTTAAATTTGGTCGCTAGATTATGATAGCGACCGAACCCGGTCGCTAATCGGTCGTTGTTTCAATTTTACCTCTAAAAAAATTGGCATGAAATGTTGGCGCGCTAGTTGTTTGCAACCACTCACCATCAGTGACCGCATTCGATCGCTGATACTTCCACATCATTTAAAATCAGCCACCGCATGCGGTCACTGATGGCGGTCACGGATCTATTTCAATTAACCAGTATCAGTTCGTCACTTTCGATCCACAACAGAAGAAAAAAAAAGAGGGAGAAAAGAAGAGGGAGAAGAGGGAGAAGAGGGAGAAGAGAAGAGGGAGAAGAGGGGAAAACCGCCGCCAACATCACCACCACTACAGCCGCCGCCGATGCCATCGCTACCTGCACAGGTAAGAGTTTAATTTTTTTTAAACAGTTTGATTTTTGTTTTCAAACATTCTTAGTAAGTTGAGATTGTTGAGTTGAATTGCTAGCTTAGTTTAGGAAGTACAGTTGCCTATGTTTTTAAACCTATCTCATCTTGTGGTTGGAATATCTCATCTAAATAGGGTATAAATAGGTGTTTGGTATTAAGTTACTGAAGTTCCAACATTATAGAACTCATTAATTCATTCAATTGGTTTATATAATTTGATTAATAAATATTCATCGGTAGAATTGAATTGTTAGTTTTTTTACCTCTCTCCTATGCCCAAGATGTAAATGAATTGGAAATTTCCCAATGATGAGTTTTAATTTTTTTAATTGCATTACAGTGTTCTTTTTGTCATAGGTTCACAGTCCCTTCTTTGTGATTAGTTTTTTGAGTTTTGATTATTTTTTGAATAACTTAATTGAAGTGTTGGTACCTTTGATTTTGGAATATGACACTGTATGCCCAATATTACTTATACCTATCTAGTTTAGAGTTTACAATTGAAATCAAACTATTTTTTACCAAGAAGAAATAAAAATTGAAGTTATTGTATCAAAATTGTGACACTAATTAACAAGTGTATAGAGACGCGAGTGCATGTTAGGTAGGGAAAGAGGTGTTTTTCTTATTGATTTATACATAACGATACATATATAATAAGAATAAATGTTAACCGTCATTAGTTTCAGTGTCTTGCGCTATAAAAAAGCAACTCTTTTTCTTCTTTTTGATGTGTAGAGAAACTCATTTATCTTTTGTTTAATATCAAGGCAAAAGTTAAAGGGCTTGGGAGGTGCAAATGAATTTGTGAGGAAACTATTGTTTGTTTCCTATCTCGCTATGTGTAGGTGCTGACTTTCAAGTCAGGAGAAATATTCAAACCAAGACTGTCATATTATAGGCCAAAAGTCATTTTACATGTGTGGTTTCTTTCTTTATTAACTAGTATATTCATGACGAGGATGCAGACAGGGACTTGTTAGTTAGGGACTTGTTAATTCTGTCGTATATTATCTAGTATTACAGCTATATGACTAAACATTGTGTGCATATCATTTAGGAGTACCATATTCTTGCTTCTTATTTGTTGTTATCAGCTTTGAGGAGAAGTGGAATATATCCTTTTCTGTGAACCTTAGAATCCCATGCCTTAATAAGGTCCCATATTCCCTTTTCATTCTCTTTATTTAATGCACTGACCACCACTGTATATTTAATGACAGTCACTCGCCACGTTCTTAATAAAAATATAATTAATTAATTAATTATATTTTGTTGTTATATTAAAAATATTTAAAAAATAAGTCGATTCGTTTAAATTCTACTCATTTACTCAACAAGCCGATTTCGTAGAATTAACAAATCTGATCCTTAATTGTTTAAAATAAAATTCGACTCTAATTGAGCAATGTTATACTATAAAACTGTGGGCTTGCATTCAATCACTCGGCGGTGGCTAGCTATTTTATGGAGCAGGTATATAAAGGATCAACTGATCCCATTTGAACTAAGCTAAGCTAGCAATTCAACTGATCACCCATCTTGCCCATGTTTTTAAACCTATCTCAAAGGCAACCAAGCGATTCATATCTCTGTATGTTTTATTTGCTACTTGAATATAATCCCATCTGCAAAACCAAAATTTAAAAATAAAAGAATAAATACATATACTAATTAATATAAGTATGGTTATGTGGACAACTAAGAGAGTACTAGTTTATAACATGAATGACACACTTCTTCTTTTCCAAATGTCCTATGTAGAAGAGTTTTTGTTGTGTTCAGATATGGACCAAGAACCTGAGGCAATAATCTACTATGAAAGTACAACATGAGGCAATATAAGCCATAAGTATGACTTAGCTTAGAATAGAAAGAAAATGAAAAGTACAAATATATATATATATATATATATATATATATATATATAATCTAGTTGGCCACTTATACAAGTAAAATTATAAAATTTTCCTACATACCTATCAAACAAACTCTAAATTTGCAATTTTTTCCTACAAACTCCATTGTATATAACTTTTTACTGCTTTAATTTGCATTATTATATTGGAAATTTGTATATTTCTCTTGGTTTGTGTCTTGGGTGCCTAGAAATGACAATATATGCATGCCGTCGTTCATGTGGCTAGTCCATATTATAGGGGAGACTCTGGAATTTTTTTTTCGTTGGTCGGGTAGTTGCGAACATTTATAATATTAACGAGCTAATCATATTCTTACAAGTATGCTCAAGTTATAAGCTTAGTAGCTAGTATACTCAAGTCATATGGTTACAAGTATGCTTAAGTCATATGCTTACAAGTATGGGCGTAATATGTTAATCATATGTTGCTCAAGTCATATGCTTACAAGTATGCTTAAATGTTAATCATATGCTTACAAGTATGCTTAAGTCCTATGTTAACATTTATAATGTTATCTGTAGTAGGTACCGTGGAATCATGGACCTCTTTTCAGACCGTAGTTGGATGACACGACGAAAGTCAAGTGCCCAGATAAAAGCTAAATTTGAATTTAGAAATTTGGTTGCCAAGTGTTTTGGAGTACGCGTATAGTCACCGGAATGTATGAATGGTCGATCGTGAATCGATGTCCATGTTTGAAGTGTAAGAATGTAAATTATATGGATGAGAGACGTGGTAAACTATCATTTACTTGTTTACGGGTTCATGAAAAATTACAAAGAATCTTTGGTGGGCACATGGGCAGGAGAAGAGATGGTGGCATCACAGAAGTACACAATTCGGGCAGTAGTACTCATCGTATGAATAAAATGGTTCATGATATTGCAGGGCCAGATTTTGATTGGTAACAAGGCAGAGAGCAACCTATGAATTCGATGCCAAAAACTTCTTTAAGTTGTTAGGCGAGGGTAAGCGAGCCATTGTGGCATGGTTGCACCAAACACACTACATTATTCTGCAGATGGCGACATTACTTAACATCAAGGTGATCACAACATGAGCCATGAGTGTTTTGAGTCGCTCTTAAAGGCCATTAAGAGTATGTTGCCTGACGGTGAGAAATTACCTGGTAACTATTACTTTTGTAAGAAAATGGTGAAGAAGTAGGGTCTTGGATACCAAAAGATCGATGCATGTCCCAACGATTGCATGTTATTTTATTAGGAAAATGAACAGATGACAAGGTGCACGTTTTGTAGTCATGATCGGTTTAGGCCTAATAAAGAGGGTGCGACTACAAAAAAATCAAGTATACCGTTTAAGATTCTAAGGTATTTTCCAATAACACATCGGCTAAAAAGATTGTACATGTCTTCAAGAACAACTAAACATATGAGTTGGCATACGAAATTTCCAGCTAAAGATGGATAATTAAATCATCCCGCAGATGGGCAGGCTTGGAAAGATTTCAACTTAGCACATCCTGGGTTTGCATTGGAACCTAGAAATGTGAGGCTTGGATTGTCCACCGATGGTTTCAATCCGTTTGGCCACTCAGCTGTTCCGTACTCATTAATTGACGAATCCTGGGTTTGTATTGGAACCTAGAAATGGGATGCTTTGACGAATCTTAGTCATTTCTTTAAAGACTTATGTTCAAAATCATTAATTGAGAAGGACATGTCTGTACTTGAGAAGAACATCATAGAGATCACGTGTAAACTGAAAAAAATATTCCCACCTGGTTTTTTTGACTCCATGGAGCATTTGCAAATCCATCTTCCCTATGAAGCTCGTGTTGGGGGTCCAGTTCAATATAGATGGATGTACCCTTTCGAGAGGGTGATAGGAAACCTTAAGAGGAAGGTGAAGAATAGAGCTTATGTCGAGGGGTTGATATGTGAGGCATATAGTTTCAATGAGATATCTATGTTTGTCTCAGACTATTTTTCGGACGAAGTCTTAACAAAGGCCAATCGAGGATCGAGACATGATGATGGGGGAAATATTGAACTAAATGGTCGGCTCTCTGTATTTGGTCTGTCGGACCGCGCTTATGGAAAAGGGAAGCACATATTCCTCTCTGAGCAAGAATTACATGCTGCACATACTTACATTCTTCTCAATTTGGAAGAGATTGACGAATTTAGGAGGTACACATGTAAACTTGATAATTTATCTTTTAAGTTGAAAATTTATTCCAATATGTTAATGTTTATAACATGGTATAGATTGTGATAGACGAGTTAAAAAGTGAAGCATCCGGCATAACTGATAAAGATATTCAAATCAATCGTGATAAAAAATTTGCACTTTGGCTAAAGGACAAAGTAAGTTCAATTTCTTAAGCACGTAGTATATATATATACTCCATATTAACTATGACTTCATTTAATAAGATGGAGTTTTTGTAGGCTTTGACTGAGGGATCAACGATTTCGCCTAATGTACAAGTCCTAGCTATGGGACCAGACAGGGACTAAGTCAGCCACAATGGTTACAAAATAAATGGTTGTGAATTTCATACAAAGGCATATGGGCGCGGTAAAAGAACAACGAACTCTGGAGTGTGTGTCCAAGGAGATTATTACAATGAGCTTGGTTGTGCCTTTTATGGGGAGTTGGAGGAAATCGTAGAGTTGTCGTGACAAGCGGAACACGACGGGGTCATATTCACTTGTTCAAGTGCCGTTGGTTTAATTCAGAAAAAGGGATACGTCATGACAGACATGGAATCATCGATATTGACCTCCTTGGATCTGCGTACTCCAACGAACCGTTTATTTTACCAACTCAAAGCAGAGACAAGTATACTACACTCCTAGTCTGTTAGGAAAAGGGATGAGGCGCCTCTGATTAGCAAGTTGTAATTCATACTCCATGCGTAGTAGTGTAGAAGTAGTTGATGGGGAGATTTACAAAGCGAGATGCTTCATAGTCAAACCATAATAAATGTGGAGGACGACAATGAAGTAATCCAGTTAGATGGTGGAGATGAACCACATGAATTAGATCCGAGTCAATACTTGTGTCCAAATGACATTGATAATGGAGGAGGAAGAGTTATTGACTGAATCTGACACTGAATCTGAAGCAGATGATGGTTATGAATCTGCAACACGTATACAAGATGATTCTAAATCAGACATTGACACTTGAACAAATGAAATGTATGTTTAGCATTACATGTTTTTTATATCATTGTCATGTTTATGTACTTAACTATTTAAATGCAATTTTTGTTTATTGTCATTTTATATTCATATATATACATGTTTATATCACTGTCATGTTTATTGTCATTTTATATATTCATATATACATGTAATCAATTATAACTCATAATAACATCTTGAAATTTGTAATATCTGAGATGGCTTCAAGCGGTATCACAGAAAAAGCGGCTTGGGTAGGGGGGCCTAATCATGTGCCCAAGGCCCCCCTACTAATCCTCGATGATCGGATTCTTATTGATTCGCCTCCTCAGAATAAAGACGTCGTTCCACATCATTTATATATAAGCATTTTAGATTCCATTTATACAAGATATATAACTTAGATGTAAATTGCTTTAATATATCTACTTATCGTAGATGTAAATTGTTGTATATTATAGTGATTTTTCATATAATAAGATAGTCAAGTGCATATCACAGTTGTGTTTATAGAATTGGTCTACACCTGTGATTACGCATGAAGACACACTATATTGCCCACAACGATGTTGTTTGAAATTTGAATTTTAGGTATGTTTTTTAATTATGATGAGATAATATAATATTCAAAGGATAATTTTTTAGTAATGTTATTATTGTTGTTTTATTTGCAGAAATGGTATAGATAGGAGGACGCTGCAGCTTCAAAGTGATCTGAGACATTATTTCAGCGAAGTCATGATCGGTCCGCACCAAAGAGAATTTGAATAAAGAACGACAAAAAGCCCTTTACAATGCATCGATCGACCATCCAGGCCAGGGCGAGGATTACATGCACGAGCATAGTCCCTGGTGGTGCACCCAAATCCATATAAATTTGAGATGTGCCCAATGGAGAAGGTGAGAGTTGGGTGAAAAGGCGAAAGATTGTCGCCACCAACAGATCCTCGGGTGTACTCGATGGCGAAAAAGGCTAAAGGAACATCTGAGGGTGGCGATATTTCACGATTCTGATATATCCTTTGAGGTAACGTATATCACGATTTGCAACATGTTTACAATCATGAATTGTAGAAAATATATCACATTTTTACTTAGTAATATTATGTTATTTTTTTGTATAGAGTCTCGAGTCTCAAGGTCACCTATCCATTGGCTAGATGTATGCGCGTGGCCACCGTGATGGTTGCACTTGACGATGCTATCCAGATAAGCGGTAATAAGTTTTAAAATTTGATCTTGTTAATCAATGCTTATAGAATTTATTTTAACTATTTAATTGTTAACATGATGACAGGATACTTATAAGCGTTTATTGAATGGCGTTATCTTGAAGGCACTCCACGTCCGCCTATTGATCAAGAGTTGTGGGAGAGGCGATACATTGTGAAGAAGAACTACATTAAAGGTCGAGGACAATGACGGCGCCCATCTTTCGATGGCTCGGTAGCTTTCTTACCCAGTCTTCCTGATCATCGAGTCATCCAAATTGTTCATACTCTATTTGAATGTGTGAGAGCTATATGTCGAGATCAAGATCTTACGAAGATCTTTGGGCGGGCATCTGGGGGCTCGAGTCCTGAGGAGTTAATTTGAGGCGATGGCAATGGCGCAACAACATCACAACATGGGGATGGCGACGAGGTATAAAATCAATTTATTGTATATATTGTCGTAATATACCAATATTAACATAGTTAGTATATATTTGTAACTTGTTTTACTATTTTGTTAATTACAGGGTGATCAAGGAGAAGCTAATCAAGACGCTGATGCTTGACGATCGATACAGCTCTATTTTGTAGTTCTTTGAGAATTTTGTACTTTTAAATTCATTCATGTTACTTAAACATTAGATTTGTTTATATTTATTCAATTTATATTGGTTTAAAGGTTTATATAGTTTATATACTAGTTTGGTGTATGTGTCGGTGGACGATTGATGTTTACATTGTTGTGCAAGATGTTTATATTGTTGTGTATGTGTGTTGGGATAAAGTAGGTACAGGTTTTTTGGGAATTACGCTAAGCAAAGAAAAATCGGTTTTCGGTTGTTTCAAATCAATGATCGCGACGATGTTGATATTCATCAGCGACTGCTAAACATTTGAGGGTATCAGCAATCGCGTGTGGTCGCTGATTGCAGTAGCTGACACGTGGACCACGTCAGCCTTTGGCCCTGAGCCATGCTGACTCAGCTTAGCGATCGAAATGACGAATTCGGTCTCTAATAGCGTCGCAGATATATCAGTCGCTAATAGTGGTCGCTGATGTGTACATCAGCGACCAGATTATACGCGACGACTATCAGCGAATGCAGTCGATCGCTGATAGATATCTACGACCGAATGCGGTCGCTGATAGACCCTTTTCTTATAATGAATTTTGGGCTCAAAATATTACAGTATAATACCTTTATCTTTTTGAACAAATAGATATAAGCATGTAAATTAATAGCAATTAATTGCTCATTTATCCGATTAATTAATCGATTGGTCAATATAACCTCCAGACATCAATTATTATGGGAATAATTGTCGATTTCCACCAACACTAATTGTGAGACCCCAAATTTTATGAATAAAGATTTAAATTTCTTGAAATATTTTTTTTAATATTATGGTGTGGATTTGATATAATGTTATAGTTATGGGTAATATTTATAAATTTTGCAAAGTATGCAAGTTGTTGTATAATATTCTTTTTGTCAGGGAATATCCGTACGATGGCACAATCATTGGTGAACCCACAACGGGAGTATTGTCGTAGTAATAAAACGACAAAATTATTTTTATGAAAATAACGGCGGAAGTTTTACCGTTAAAACTGTTGAACTACTTTCGGTAGTAAAAATGCGATGTCTGGCGTGGTTGCATAGTAGCACACAGTATTGATTATTGATGCTTACGTGGGAAGTCACTCAGTTATTCTCAATTATTGCTACAGTAATTGTTGCATCATATTTCTCATATTATTGATTCAATTATTATCACAGTATCATCTGTATAATATGTTATATTATTAAATCAATAATTGAGACGACAAAGTTATTCATATTATTAAATTGCAATATTTACAATGTCTAGAAGTTCTGTCAAGGAGAGATTTGGTCACCTAATTGCGCGCCAATAAGGAGAAATCCTTATCGGAAAGCCCCCTCTTTCCTGGGAACGATCTGGTTGTTAAATATTGTGAGTTATGATATTAATGATGAATAAGTTCATGTTGATTAAAGATGAAATTGATAGTTCCATTGTGTTGGGATTATTTGCGTTAGTGGAAATCGACATCTATTTCGATGATAATTGATGTCTGGGGGTTATATTGATAAATCGGGTGATTAATCGGATAAATGAGTAATTAATTGCTACTAATTCATATGCTTATATAACTATTTGTTCACATGTATGTACTATTGAGTCACATTCACTTACTATTAGGGGAGTTGGTGAAAGATTGATAATACTTGCATGACTAAGTTAAAAATAGAGGTATAGATGGAGGTACTATACTGTAATTAATTTTTTCACATATTTAGAACTATTGAGTCACATGATTTACTATTGATTCACATGATTTACTATTAGGGGAGGTGGTGCAAGTTTGATAATACTTGGATGACTGAATTATAAATGAAAGAAAAGTTGTATTATTCTTTCGTATTCTTGAAAAGAATTATTTTCTTTCAATACTCGTAAGAGTTATTATTCCATTCCTTATTATTATATTAGAATAACTTTGTTTGCTAAGCAATCTGCATACGTGGTGAAATTCTTCTATTATTCCATTCTTTGTTATTTTGTTGGAATAACTTTTGTTTATGCAAGTCCGCATATATGGTGAAATTCTTCTATTATTCCGTTCTTTATTATTACGTCGAATATCACGTCTCGTGCATTTACGGCAGGACGGTTCTATTATTTATTATTACATTGGAATAACATGTCATGTGGATCTATCGCATGCGTGGTGATTTCTGTTGTTATTCCATTCTTTATTATTACGCCGGAATATCACATGCAATGCGTTACGCCTAATTCGGGTTCCATTATTTATTATTATTCGTTGGAATAACACATGCGTGCGATCTATCGCATGCATGGTGATTTCGTTGTTATTCCATTCTTTATTATTACATCGAATATCACTGCAATGCGTTCTGTGGGACTGGTTCCATTATTTATTATTCTATTGGGAATAACCTGTTTGTGCAGTCTATCGCACGCATGGTGAATCCTTCTGTTATTCCATTCTTTATTATTCTGTTGGAATAACCTGCCTGTGTGGATTACCACATGCATGGTGAATGGTCCTTTGTATTCATTCCTTATTAAATTATGGAAATAATCTGTTTACATTGATTGTGATGAGAGTCATAATAAAAGCATTGGAAAGATGAAAATCATGGGTATATGTAGTATTAGTAAGTGTTATGATGAGTTATGTTGGTTATTATAAAACATGAAAGTTTCTTAGAAATCACAAAGAGTTGAAAATCAGATTTTGGTGAAAATGAAACATGAAATTCAATTGACCATATCTCCTATTATATTTTGAATTTTTGAGTGTGGTCAAGTCCTAGAGTTAGATCTATTAGTTTACTAACTTATCCAAGTGGAATCACTAGAAAAGGTGTTGTAGATTTTCGTGTGGATTGTTTTTAGCAAAGGAGTCAAAAACTGGAAAATAGCAAAAAGCTACTGCACATAAATTTGTAAGGGCTGTTTCAGCCACTTAATTTGTGAGAAAAATTCAGGACTTTTGGGATATAAAATTATACGGTATAAGGTACATCCTTTCCAAAAATGAGCTTATTCTGACTTAAAATGAGCAAGTTATAACCATTTCAATATTTAGGTTTTTCCGATGAAAAATGCCATAATTGGAGTTCTATAACTTCAATGACCATGAAATTTAAACTGGAAGCTCACGCTAACATGTGTGAGATCCTGCCAAGATTTGGGAATTTCTGGAGTTAAACTTGAGGTAGCTAATTTCTTAAGAAATTAAGTAGAAATTGATTTTTGAAAAATAGTAAATAAATTTTAAAAATTCCGAGAAAAATATATGTTCATTATGAGACTATATCCTGCTAAATCCCAGAAAAGAAATATTTTTTGGACTGATTTGGTATTTTTCATGAAAATGGTTTAGTTACGAACATATGAGTTAAATGTGTTATGTGAAGTAACAAAGTTGGAAAATAGGATTTTATGGCTTGGGAATCCTATATATGGTATATGCAGATTTTTGATAAGGGATTTGATCATTGGTGATGAAATCTTATGAGTATGACATTTTTGAATGATTAAATGCATTATTTGATAAAGTGTAAACAAGTGAAATAAATTGTTTATAAGTTTAAGAGGTGATTAAAATATTGTTATAATATTAATAATATTAGATTATGAGTTTATTAAGGGATTGATAATATTTGGATAAATTTAAAGTCTTTAATATTTATCCTTGTTTTCATTTGATTAATGCTTATATCATTGTCATCATCCTCATGCTTATATGGTGATGAAAGTTATTTTTGGCTTACGTGCGAAGATGGACTGTGATTATTGAATTGTATATCTTTGGCTTACGTGCAAAGATGGATTGTTGATTATTGGTTTTATTGTTGTATATCTTTGGCTTACGTGCAGAGATGGACTTGGTATGATTATGACCATGGATTATTCGGTATAGTCATGACCATTGATGATTTAATGAATATATCGTTGGCGTAGTGCGAGGATGATTCGATGATGTGGTTTATTTATTAAAATTTGAGTCTCGTGATAAAAATTGATGAAAATATTTTAAATCGGAGAAGATAGTAGATATCATTGTGACGCCCCAAAATTAGGTATACGCCACCCATCTTGGGTCGCCACTTACATGGTACATAAATTCAAATACAACTTACTAATATAAGCGTAGGTATGCAATACGACATAAAGCGTGAGTTTGAATACAAATATTATCTACTAGATATTATACAAACTCAAAAGGAGTCCTCATTACAACTATTATCACACTATTTCGCGAGAATAGTGAGGACTACTAATGCTATCCTCTACGGACCATTACTCCGTTCCCGACTGTCGTCCCAAATTTATGTTCTCATTTCACGAGAGAACGGTGAAAGAAAGGGTGAGCTCAACTAGCCCGAGAAGAAATATTATGACTAAGATAATGCGAGAATAAATTATCATTAGCCTTCAAATGATGTTAAACCGATAAAATACAATAGACAACCGGTTTAAGCTGCAGTGGAATAAGCAATCCATTAAAAGAGTTAAGTAGAGAATAAAGTCTACTATCTTTTAGGTTTTAAAAGTTTTCATCAATTTTTTATCGCCGAGACTCGACAATAAATAAACCACCACATCTAATCATCCACACCACCACGGTCAAGGATTTTCATCAAATTATCAATGGTGCGACTATCCGAATCACCCCCGGTCATAATCATACCAAAAACTATCCATCAACGCATTACTGGCCCACCGAGGACTTTTGTCACATCATTTATATCAAGTCGTGATTATCTTAGAATGATCCTCGGTCATAATCATACTAAGTTCATCTATGCACGTAAGCAAAGATAACATAATATAACATGAGGATGATGACAATGACATAATAATTCAATAAAACAAGTTCAAGAATTATTTAATCCATGAATTATTAACGCCCAAATTGTCAACATGACATTTGTTTTCAGTAGAGTAAAATTCAAGAATGATCGGAAGAATATTTCCATGAAAGATATCTTTGGATGAAACGCAAATATCAAGGATATTCTACTAATTTCATGGAGTATAGAAGTCCAAGTTTTAACCATTTGGGTATAATAAAGAATGGAATAACAAAAGAAATCACCGTGCATGCGGTGCTTGCATAGGTAAAAGTTATTCCAACAGAATAATAATAACGGAACGGTCGGTGAAATTCACACCCAAGCGGGATGTTCCAACAGAATAATAAAGATGGAACCGGATCCGGTGTAAAACACACGAGATAGGATATTCCAATGAGAATGATAAAGAGCGGAACCAGTGGGTGTAAAACACATGCATGAGGATGTTCCAACAGAATAATAAAAAGCGGAACCAGAATTAGGTGTAAAACACATGCATGTGATGTTCCAAATGAATAATAGAAGAATGTCACCAAGTATAGGGTAAATGGCGTATCACAAAGTTATTCAACAGAATAAATAAGAATGGAATAACATAAGGATTTCACCAAGTATAGGATATTCGCATATACGAGGTTATGTATAGGGTATATCACTTTTACGAGTTATTCAAAGAATAATAGTGAATGGAATAATGAAGTTCTCTTCAAGAAGAAAGAATAACACCCACTACCGTAGTAAAAAGAACCGAATATAGAAGTAGTGAAGTAGCGAGAATACTCTTCTTCTTTCTATAATTTTCTCTCTATAGCTTCTCTATATAATTTCTCTACAGAGTTTCAATGAATTCGTAAGAAAATAATGAAGGAATGAGCTTCTATTTATAGGAAAATGGAATGCATAGTAACTAATCCATGAGCGGTCCAGATTGATTTACTTTAATCGGCGGTCCATATTTAAAGAAAAATCTTTTAAATAAAATATAATATATTCTATTTATATAAAAACATTTTACTATGCAAACCTTTATGCAATCTACTATGCAAAACACTATGCGCAAAAATACTACGCAACACTATGCATAATAAAATATAATATATTCTATTTATAGAATAACTTTAATAAAGTATTCTATTTTATATAAAAGATGTTTCATTTTATTACGTTAATAATACTGAATAAAACAAAACGTCATTATCATTATAATAATTCATATTATTAATCGACAATAATGGAATCAAACCGAGTGACTTCTCACATAGGCATCAATAATCAATACAGGTGTCTTGCTACTATGCAACCACACGTATTATTATACTTTTACTTCCGAGTAGTTCAACAAGATCAGCGGTAAAACTTCCGTCGTTATTTTAATAAAAATATTTTTTGCGTTTTCTCAATCCGACAATAATTACATTGTAGAGGTCCACCAATGATTGAGTAGTTTATCTAATATTCCTCGCTAAACCGAATATTCCCGACCAATCGAATATAATATAACCACTTGCATACTTTTGCAAAATTTATAAATACTACCCACAACTATAATATTATCTCAAATTCACACCATAATATTAAAAATTATTTCGACAAAATTTAAATCTTTATTGATAAAATCTGGGGTCTCACAATCTCCCTCCTTATGGAATTTAAGCCCTCAAAATTAGGGTACGTACGGTATTATAAAGAGATGAGGATACCTTGAATACCTTTATCGTTGAAAACATTAAATTCATTTTTGCAATCCGGCCAAAGATATTCATTAACAATTCATCTTTTGCACTACAGCCAAAGATATACAACCTGAAAAACCAATATATCGAGACTCGACTTAATAGTATCACAACCATGAATTATCCATGCACTTCTTGGCTAAGGATATTCGTGTTTTCAATTACTGGTCATGATTATACCGAATAATCCGTGGTCATAATCATACCAAGTCTATCAAAGCACTACTACTAAAGATGACTTTTACCACATCCATGAATTAATATTTTATTCTTTGAGACTCAAATTTCAATAATTAATCCATATCATTGAATCATCCCCGCACTACGTGCCGAGGATATTCATTAGTATCACGACCACGAATTATCCATGTACACTACTACCAAAGATAATCGTGTATTCATTAAGTATCGCGACCACAAATTATCCATGCACTACTACCAAAGATAATTGTGTATTCATTAGTATCACGACCATAAATTATCCATGCACTACTACCAAAGATAATTGTGTATTCATTAGTATCACGACCACAAATTATCCATGCACTATGGCCAAAGATAATTGTGTATTCATTAGTATCACGACCACAAATTATCCATGCACTACGACCAAAGATAATTGTGTATTCATTAGTATCACGACCACAAATTATCCATGCATTACGCCCAAAGATAATTGTGTATTCATTAAGTATCACGACCACAAATTATCCATGCACTACTACCAAAGATAATTGTGTATTCATTAGTATCACGACCACAAATTATCCATGCACTATGGCCAAAGATACTTGTGTATTCATTAGTATCACGACCACAAATTATCCATGCACTACTACCAAAGATAATTGTGTATTCATTAAGATATCACGACCACAAATTATCCATGCACTACGGCCAAAGATAATTGTGTTTTCAATTACGGATATGATTATACCGAACAATCCCTGGTCATAATCATACCAAGTCCATCTATGCACTACAGGCCACAGATGACATTCAACATAATATAAGCATGAGGATAATGATATAAAGAATCAATCAAATGAGATAAAGGATAAATATTAAACATTTATAATATAATTTATCCAGGATTCAAGAATATCCCCATGTTATCAATCACTTAATAATCTCATAATCTAATAACATTAATATTATAATAATATTTTAATCATTTCTTAAATTTATAAACAATTTATCTCAATTGTTTACGCTTTACCATATAATGCATTTCATCATTCAAAAATGCCATACTCATAAAATATCATCACCAATTATCAAATCCCTCATCAAAAATATGCATATATTCTATATAGGATTCTCTAGCCATAAAATCCTATTTTCAACTTTGTTACTTCACATAACATATTTAACTCATATGTTCAGTAATTAAACTATTTTCATGAAAATACCAAATTAGTCCCAAAAATATTTCTTTTCTGGGATTTAGCATAATATAGTCCCATAATGAAAATATATTTTTCTCGGAATTTTTAAAATTCATTTACTATTTTCAAAAATCAATTTCTAATTAATTCCTTAAGAAATTAGCTACCTCAAGTTTAACTCCAAAATTCCCAAATCTTGGCAGGATCTTACACATGTTAACGTGAGCTTCTAGTTTAAATTTCATGGTCATCTGAGTTATAGAACTCCGGTTATAGCGTTATTAAATCGGAAAAACCTAAATATTGAAAGAGTCATAACTTGCTCATTTTAAGTCAGAATGAGCTCATTTTTGGACAGGAGGTAATTTATACCATATACTTTCATGTCCCAAAAACCCAGAATTTTTCTCATAATTTAAGTGGCCGAAACAGTCCCTTAAAGTTTCTGGGCAGTAGCATTTTGAAATTTACAACTTTGGCCTCCTTTGCTAAAATTAGTCCACACAAAAATCCACAACACCTTTTCCAGTAATTCCACTTGGATTAGTTAGGTAACTCGTAGATCTAACTCTAGGACTTGACCACATTCAAAAATTCAAAATATAATAAGAGATATGGTCAATTGAATTTCATGTTAAGTTTTTCACCAAAATTTGATTTTCAACTCTTTGTGATTTCTAAGAAACTTTCATGTTTTTACATACTAACCAACATAACTCATCATAAAACTTACTAATACCACAAATACCCATGATTTTCATTATTCCAATGCTTTTATTATGACTTTCATCATAAACCACGTAAACTATTCATTTAGTTGAAGAAATATTTGAGGTTTAAGAAATGGGTTTTTATCTTTGGGGTCAATACAAAATTCGATTTCACGCTCTAGGGTAGGCTAGAAATCTTCAAGAATACGTCAAGAAATTTATTAATGATAGAAATATCATTCAAAATCATTACTCTTATCCAAGACTTGGATAGTACGTCACATTGATACCAAGTGTGACTTCTATCCCTTAACCTAGATAGCACCTCACAATGATACCTATAAACTTGCCATCTTCATTCACGACGATGTACGCTGTGAAAGAAATGCGGCGGTGCATTCCACACAAGGAAGTTGACAATGAAAGGTTGGGGCTCTTTACTTATGGCTTGATATCACGGTGATTAACTTTAGGATTTGGTTACTTTGAATTCAGTATAATGAGGTTGGTTAGGAATATGAAAGCTAACAACCTTACAAAAGAATAATGAGTAGTTAATCAATCGTTTTTTAAAAATTACCTCAAAGGCAAGTATTTTCAAAGAGATAAGATCGATGGTGTAACGTGAAAGTGTTTATTTGAAACAATAAGATTAATAAGCAAAGTGGAGGTAACGAAGGTTTCTCCCAACGAAGTTTCAATAGATAAATCAAAGTCTAATTTCTCTCGAGTCAAATTTAAGCGTTGAACATAAAGCAAGAGAGATAAAAGAATGGGTAGAACCCAGGTATCTAATAAGGTATAGACTTCGCAAGAATTTATAATTAACTAACCCGTGCTAACCCGTTCGGGTTACCCACTTTTGAGAAGTCACGAAAAACGCTTCTTCCTGAAAACCACAGACTTTGTTTTTGTTCAGTATCCGCCTTTGGTGCCACTATCCCAAATTTGGACTTGACTTGATTGCACAACAAAAATTGAGCTAAATTACATTCTCTTCTTGCAATTTCCACTTCTATTATCTTTGCCATGATTACCACCAAGTGGTTACCATTCTTAACATGATAATTTCCCCACGATGGTTATCATTGTTCGATAGCCGATTGCCACCAAAGTATGATTATTATCGTATTGTTGGTCGTTACCTTTTGTTTGGTGAATCAACACTCTCATGTGCTTCATTGCTTATCTCAACATTTTCGGATATCATTCTCAAACACCGTCACAAAACAAGGGTTAATTAATATATCACATATTATCCTATATACTCAATGACCAATTAAATACCAAATAAATTTAGGTAGGTCATACTAGCGAAGGAATTCCCGTCTCTCCCTCCTAGTTCTTATCTCACATCTCACCGGGGATCATATCCCTAAGCTCGATACCAACCGTGACGCCCCAAAATTAGGTATCGTCACCCATCTTAGGTCGCCACTTACATGGTACATAAATTCAAATACAACTTACTAATATAAGCTGTGGTATACAATACGACATAAAGCGTGAGTTTGAATACAAATATTATCTACTAGATATTATACAAACTCAAAAAGAGTCCTCATTACAACTATTATCACACTATTTCACGTAGAATAGTGAGGACTACTAATGCTATCCTCACGGACCATTACTCCATTCCCAGGCTGCGTCAAATATATGTTCTCATTTCACAGAAGAAAGTGAAAGAAAGGGTGAGCTCAACTAGCCGAAGAAGAAATATTATGACTAAGATAATGCGAATAAATTATCATTAGCCTTCAATGATGTTAAACCGATAAATTACAATAGACAACCGGTTTAAGCTGCGGTGGAATAAGCAATCCATTAAAAGAGTCAGTAGAGAATAAAGTCTACTATCTTTTAGGTTTTAAAAAGTTTTCATCATTTTTATCATTTGAGACTCAAATTTTAATAAATAAACCACCACATCTAATCATCCTCGCATTACCACGGTCGAGGATTTTCATCAAATTATCAATGGTGCGACTATCTATAGAATCACCCCCGGTCATAATCATACCAAAAACTATCCATCACGCATTACAAAGCCATCGAGGACTTTTGTCACATCATTTATATCAAGTCGTGATTATAGAATGATCCACGGTCATAATCATACTAAGTTCATCTATGCACGTAAGCCAAAGATAACATAATATAACATGAGGATGATGACAATGACATAATAATTCAATAAAACAAGTTCAAGAATTATTTAATCCATGAATTATTAACGTCAAATTGTCAACATGATCTTGTTTTCAGAGAGTAAAATTCAAGAATGATCGGAAGAATATTTCCATGAAAAGATATTGGATGAAACGCAAATATCAAGGATATTCTACTAATTTCATGGAGTATAGAAGTCAAGTTTTAACTATTTGGGTATAATAAAGAATGGAATAACAAAAGAAATCACCATGCATGCGGTACCAGATAAGCAAAAGTTATTCAATGAATAATAATAACGGAACGGAAAGTCGGTGAAATTCACACCAAGCGGGATGTTCCAACGAGAATAATAAAGATGGAACCAGATCGGGTAAAAAACACATGAGATAGGATATTCCAATGGAATGATAAAGACGGAACCAGTCGGTGTAAAACACATGCATGAGGATGTTCCAACGAGAATAATAAAAAGCGGAACCGGTGGGTGTAAAACACATGCACAGGATGTTCCAAATGAATAATAGAAGAATGTCACCAAGTATAGGGTAAACCGCGATACTGAGTTATTCCAAGAATAAATAAGAATGGAATAACATAAGGATTTCACCAAGTATAGGATATGCCATGATATACGGGTTATGTATAGGGTATATCACTTTTCTGAGTTATTCCAATGTAATAATAGTGAATGGAATAATGAAGTTCTCTTCAAGAAGAAAGAATAACACCCTTACCGTAAAAAACTGAATATAGAAGTAGTGAAGTAGCGAGAATACTCTTCTTCTTTCTATAATTTTCTCTATACTTCTCTCTATAATTTCTCTCTCTAGAGTTTCAATGAATTAAGTAAGAAAATAATGAAGGAATGAGCTTCTATTTATAGGAAAATGGAATGCATAAGAATTAATCCATGAAGCGGTCCAGATTGATTTACTTTAATCGACGGTCCATATTTAAAGAAAAATCTTTTAAATAAAATATAATATATTCTATTTATATAAAAACATTTTACTATGCAAACACTATGCAATACTATGAAAAAACACTATGCAAAATACTATGCAACACTATGCATAATAAAATATAATATATTCTATTTATAGAATAACTTTAATAAAGTATTCTATTTTATATAAAAGATGTTTTCGTTTTATTACGTTAATAATACGAATAAAACAAAACGTCATTATCATTATAATAATTCATATTATTAATCGACAATAATGGAATCAAACCGAGTGACTTCTCACATAGGCATCAATAATCAATACCGTGTGCTTTTACTATGCAACCACACGACATCGTACTTTTACTACCGAAGTAGTTCAACAAAGATCAACCAGTAAAACTTCCGTAGTTATTTTAATAAAATATTTTTGTCGTTTTCTCAATCCGGCAATAATTACATTGTGGGGTCCACCAATGATTGAGTAGCCGTGTATCGAATATTCCTGTTAAACCGAATATTCCCGACCAATCGAATATAATATAACCACTTGCATACTTTGCAAAATTTATAAATACTACCCACAACTATAATATTATCTCAAATTCACACCATAATATTAAAAATTATTTCGACAAAATTTAAATCTTTATTGATAAAATCTGGGGTCTCACAATCATGCTCTACTTGACTTTTCTAATGGATTGCTTGTTCCGCTGCAGTTAAACTTGATGTCTATTGTATTTTATCAGTTTAACATTGTTGAAGGCTAATGATAATTTATTCTGTATTATCTTAGTCATAATATGTCTTACTGGGCTGGTTGAGCTCACCCTTTCTTTTGTTGTTCTGTTCAGGAAATGAGAATATAGTTGGGACGAGTCGGGGAACAGAGTGACGGTCTAGATGATAGCATTAATAGTCCTCACTATTTTGTTAAATAGTATGACAATAAATGTAATGAGAACACCATTGAGAGTGGATATTGTCTAGAAGGCAATATTCTTGTTTAAACTCTCAACTTATGTTTTGTTGTATGTTATACGACAGTTGTATTATTAAGTTGTATTTTATATTTTTGTACCATGTATTTGGCGACTCAAGATGGGTGATGTATACCTATTTTGGGGGCGGCCACGGTTAATATCAAAGCTTAGGATATGATCCTGGCTGAGATGTGAGATAAGAACTAGGAGGGGAGAGACGGGGGAATTCCTTCGCTAGTATGACCTACTTGAGTTTATTTGGTATTTAATTGGTTGGTCAGAGTATAGGGATAACATGTGATATGTTAACTAACTCTTGTTTTGTGGCAGTGTTTGAAAATGACATCCGAGAATGTTGAGGTAAGCAATGGAGCGAATGACGCGATTGTTTCAAAGAGGTTTGAAACCCGATATACGTCAATACCTCATTTCTCACAAACTTTGTTTATATTCAGATGTTGTGAATATGGCTCAGTTATTGGAGCGCAATAATGAGTCAGCAGAACCAAAAGGTAACGACCAACAACACGATAATAATTATACCAGTGGCAACGGCCATCAGAACAATGATAACCATCGTGGGGAAAATTATCATGCCAAGAATGGTAACCACTTCGGTGGTAATCATGGCCAAGATAATAGAAGTGGAAATTTTAAGAAGAGAAGGTCACCTAGCCCGATTTTTTCGTGCACCAAAGTCAAGTCCAACTGGGACGGTGGCACCAACGGCGGATACGGACAAAACAAAGTCGGTGGTTTTAGGAAGATCGTTTTTCATGACTTCTCAAAAAGCGAGTAAACCGAATGAAGTTAGCACGGGTTAGTTAATTATAAATTCTTGCGAAATCTATGCCTTATTAGATACCGGTTCTACCCATTATTTTATCTCTCTTGCTTGCGTTCAACGTTTAAATTTGACTCTAGAGAAATTAGACTTTGACTTATCTGTTGAATCCTCGTTAGGAGAAACCTTCATTACATGTGCTATCCAAGTCTTTGATGAGGGTCACAGTTTTGAATGATATTTTTATTGTTAATAAATTTCCTGATGTATTCTTGAAGACTTCTTAGCCTACCTCTAGAGCGTGAAATCGAATTTTGTATTGACCCTAGTACAAAACCCTCAAATATTTCTGTACCTAAAATGATCGTATAATGTGTCAAAGACGTTGGCTCGAGCTGTTGAAGATTACAATCGTACCATTCAATATCATTGTGGAAAAGAGAACGTGGTAGCTGACGCGTTGAGTAGAAGATCGTATGCGTTTACGAGTGCGATGTTGTTAACACAAAAACCCATTTTGTATAACTTACAAATGATGAAGACAAAGTTAAAGACTCTAGCAACCCACGTGAAGATAACGAACATACGAGTAGAATCGAATTTAATCGATAAAGTTAAAGTCGTGTAAGCTACATACTCAGAGCTGATGAATGTGAAGAAGAAGGTTTAAGAGGGAGTTATTCTAAAAGCAAGAATCGATGAAGAGAGAAAATCTCAACCCTCGATTTTATTGGCCCATTTGAAATCCTTGATTGAGTAGGAACTGTGGCCTATAGACTCGTTTTACTGCCAAACAGGTTGCGTGTTCATAACGTTTATCACGTACCGATGTTACGTAAATATGTGGACGACCCAAACCACATTATTGATTTAGAACCGGATGAGATAGTAGAAGATTTAACGTATGAGGATATACGTGTTAAAATCTTGGATAAGAAGGATCGTATTCAACAGTCAAAGGTTATACCTCAAGAGTTAGAATCTGAAATGAAGTCAAGGTATCCTCATCTCTTTGATGGATCAGTACGCACGTAAATTTCGAGAGGCTTAAATTTCATAAGGAGGGGAGATTGTGAGACCCCAAATTTTATGAATAAAGATTTAAATTTCTTGAAATATTTTTTTTAATATTATGGTGTGGATTTGATATAATTTTATAGTTGTGGGTAATATTTATAAATTTTGCAAAGTATGCAAGTTGTTGTATAATATTCTTTTTGTCAGGGAATATCCGTAGGACGGCACAATCATTGGTGAACCCACAACGGGAGTATTGTCGTAGTAATAAAACGACAAAATTATTTTTATGAAAATAACGGCAGAAGATTTACCGTTAACTGTTGAACTACTCGGTAGTAAACGTACAGTAATATGCGTGGTTGCATAGTAGCACACAGTATTGATTATTGATGCTTACGTGGGAAGTCACTCAGTTATTCTCAATTATTGCTACAGTAATTGTTGCATCATATTTCTCATATTATTGATTCGATTATTGTCACAGTATCATCTGTATAATATGTTATATTATTAAATCAATAATTGAGACGACAAAGTTATTCATATTATTAAATTGCAATATTTACAATGTCTAGAAGTTCTGTCAAGGAGAGGTTTGGACACCTAATTGCGCGCCAATAAGGTGAAATCCTTATCGGAAAGCCCCCTCTTTCCTGGGAACGACCTGGTTGTTAAATATTGTGAGTTATGATATTAATGATGAATAAGTTCGTGTTGATTAAAGATGAAATTGATAGTTCCATTGTGTTGAAATTATTTGTGTTAGTGGAAATCGACATCTATTTCGATGATAATTGATGTCTGGGGGTTATATTGATAAATCGGGTGATTAATCAGATAAATGAGCAATTAATTGCTACTAATTCACATGTTTATATAACTATTTATTCACATGTGTGTACTATTGAGTTACATTCACTTACTATTAGGGGAGTTGGTGCAAGATTGATAATACTTGCATGACCAAGTTAAAAATAGAGGTATAGATGGAGGTACTATACTGTAATTAATTTTTTCACATATTTAGAACTATTGAGTCACATGATTTACTATTGATTCACATGATTTAGTATTAGGGGAGGTGGTGCAAGTTTGATAATACTTGGATGACTGAATTATAAATGAAAGAAAAGTTGGAGGTATTATCTTTGTAATTTTCGAGCCCTAAAATGTGCAATTATCGAAACTATGTTTTCCTATAAATAGAAGCTCATTCTTCCTTCATTTCTCACCAATTCACTAAAGCTTTAGAGCCATTATTATATAGAGAAATTATAGAGAGAAAGAAGAAGAGAAGTCTACTACCTCACTATTCCAGTATCCAGTCTTCTTTTGAGGTAAGGGGTATTATTCTTTCGTATTCATGAAAAGAATTATTTTCTTTCAATACTCGTAAGAGTTATTATTCCATTCCTTATTATTATATTGGAATAACCTGTTTATGCGAAGTACCGCATACATGGTTAAATTCTTCTATTATTCCATTCTTTGTTATTCTGTTGTAATAACCTGTTTATGCGAAGTACTGCATATATGGTGAAATTCTTCTATTATTCCGTTCTTTATTATTCGCCGGAATATCCTCTCTCGTCGCTTACGCAGGACCTAGTTCCATTATTTATTATTCGTTAGAATAACACATGCATCGGATTCATCGCATGCGTGGTGATTTCATTGTTATTCCATTCTTTATTATTCTATTGGAATATCCCGTCTGCGTGCGTTTCTGGTGGGACTGGTTCCATTATTTATTATTCATTGGAATAAATTGTCTCATGCGATTTATCGCATGCATGGTAATTTCATTGTTATTTTATTCTTTATTATTCGTCGAGTAATATCCATGTAAATGCGTTTCTTTGGGACACGGTTCAATTATTTATTATTACATTGGGAATAACTTCGTCTGTGCAGATCTATCGCACGCGCATGGTGAATCCTACATTATTCCATTCTTTATTATTACATTGGAATAACTCCGCTGTGTGGATTACCACATGCATGGTGAATGATCCTTTGTATTCATTCCTTATTAAATTGTGGAAATGATCTGTTTACGTTGATTATGATGAGAATCATAATAAAAGCATTGAAAGATGAAAATCATGGGTATATGTAGTATTAGTAAGTGTTATGATGAGTTATGTTGGTTATTATAAAACATGAAAGTTTCTTAGAAATCACAAAGAGTTGAAAATCAGATTTTGGTGAAAATGGAACATAAAATTCAATTGACCATATCTCCTATTATATTTTGAATTTTTGAGTGTGGTCAAGTCCTAGAGTTAGATCTATTAGTTTAATAACTTATTCAAGTGGAATCACTAGAAAAGGTGTTGTAGATTTTCGTGTGGATTGTTTTTAGCAAAGGAGTCAAAAACTGGAAAATAGCAAAAAGCTACTGCACATAAATTTGTAAGGGCTGTTTCGGCCACTTAATTTGTGAGAAAAATTCCAGACTTTTGGGATATAAAATTATACGGTATAAGGTACATCCTTTCCAAAAATGAGCTCATTCTGACTTAAAATGAGCAAGTTATGACCATTTCAATATTTAGGTTTTTCCGATGAAAAATGCCATAATCGGAGTTCTATAACTTCAATGACCATGAAATTTAAACTGGAAGCTCACGCTAACATGTGTGAGATCCTGCCAAGATTTGGGAATTTCTGGAGTTAAACTTGAGGTAGTTAATTTCTTAAGGAATTAATTAGAAATTGATTTTGAAAAATAGTAAATGAATTTTAAAAATTAGAGAAAATATATGTTCATTATGAGACTATATCCCGCTAAATCCCGTAAAAGAAATATTTTTTGGGTGATTTGGTATTTTTCATGAAAATAGTTTAGTTACGAATATATGAGTTAAATGTGTTATGTGAAGTAACAAAGTTGGAAAATAGGATTTTATGGCTTGAGAATCCTATATATGGTATATGCAGATTTTTGATAAGGGATTTGATCATTGGTGATGAAATCTTATGAGTATGACATTTTTGAATGATTAAATGCATTATTTGATAAAGTGTAAACAAGTGAAATAAATTGTTTATAAGTTTAAGAGGTGATTAAAATATTGTTATAATATTAATAATATTAGATTATGAGTTTATTAAGTGATTGATAATATTTGGATAAATTTAAAGTCTTTAATATTTATCCTTGTTTTCGTTTGATTAATGCTTATATCATTATCATCATCCTCATGCTTATATGGTGATGAAAGTTATCTTTGGCTTACGTGCGAAGATGGACTGTGATTATTGAATTGTATATCTTTGGCTTACGTGCAAAGATGGATTGTTGATTATTGGTTTTATTGTTGTATATCTTTGGCTTACGTGCAGAGATGGACTTGGTATGATTATGACCATGGATTATTCGGTATAGTCATGACCATTGATGATTTAATGAATATCATTGGCCCGTAGTGCAGGGATGATTCGATGATGTGGTTTATTTATTTGTCGAGTCTCGTTGATAAAAATTGATGAAAATATTTTAAATCGAGAGAAGATAGTAGATATCATGCTCTACTTGACTTTTCTAATGGATTGCTTGTTTGTTTCTTTGCAGCTTAAACTTGATGTCTATCAGTATTTTATCGGTTTAACATTGTTGAAGGCTAATGATAATTTATTACGTATTATCTTTAGTCATAATATTTCTTCTTGAAATTTGGTTGAGCTCACCCTTTCTTTTGTTGTTTCATTAGGAAATGAGAATATAGTTGGGATGAGTCGGGGAGCGGGTAGCGGTCGAGATGATAGCATTAGTAGTCCTCACTATTACATTAAGCAACGTGACAATAAATGTAATGAGGACTCAATTGAGAGTGGATATTGTCTAGAAGGCAATATTCTTGTTTAAACTCTCAGCTTATGTTTTGTCGTATGTTATACGACAGTTGTATTATTAAGTTGTATTTTATATTTTTGTACCATGTATTTGGCGACTCGAGATGGGTGATGTATACCTGTTTTGGGGGCGTCACACTAATAATCCCAACACAATAGAAATATCAAATTAATCTTTAATCAACACGAACTTATTCATCATTAATATTATAACTCACAATATTTAACAACCAGATCATTCCGAGGAAAGAAGAAGCATTCCGAGGAAAGAAGAAGCTTTCCGATAAGGATTTCTCCCTATTGGCGCGCAATTAGGTGCCCAAACCTCTTTCCTCGACAGAACTTTCTAGACATCGTCAATAATGCAAATAATATAATATGAATAACTTTTTCGTCTCAATTATTGATTTAATAATATAAAATATTATGCAGATAATACTATGACAATAATTTAATCAATAATATGAGAGATATTATGCAGCAATTACTGTAGCAATAATTGAGTATAACTAAGTGACTTCTCACGTAAGCATCAATAATCAAAGATAATGTACAATACCGTATGTTACTATGCAATCACGCGTATTACTGTACTTTTACTACCGGGTAGTTCAACAGTTTAACGGTAAAACTTTCGCCGTTATTTTTATAAAAGATATTTCGCCGTTTTTAACTCGATAATACTTGGTTGTGTAGGGTCAACCAATGATTGTCTTGGTTATACGAATATTCCTTGTTAAAACGAATATTCCCACCAATCGAATATTTTATAACCACTTGCTTACTTTGGAAAAATTTAAAAATATTACCAATAACTATAACATTATATCAAATCCCCACCATAATATTCAAAAATATATTTGAGAAAAATTAATCTTTATTCATAAAAGTTGGGATCTTACACCGGTCTGAAGCTTAGGGATGGCACAATTTCTACTGCCTCTCGCTGCACCAATGTTGAGCTTTGTATTCCTGTTTTTAGTCCCAAACTTTAACACACTTAGACACTTATACTTCTCATACATATATGCTAGAGGTCTTTACAAAATTGTATAACCATTCTTGAGTTTACTTTTACAATCTTTTAGTTTGTGACTTTCCATGGAATTAAAACATAAAAGGTCATGTAATTATTGTGCCTTATAACTTGGCCATCGGTTTACTTAGGGCGGTCCCTCAATCTGTTAACACACATGCTCATGGTGTTCATATTGTTTGTTCAGAACTAACATTGTTTAACACTTCAAATCATTCTCTAAACTCATGTTCGGTTTAGTTATCATCATGTTCAATACATATAAACCATGTCTAGGGATATAATAGACATAACATGACATCTTAACCCTTTAGAATCTAGATATTCATGATGTAACTAGATTTTGAAAATACGTTCAAGGTTTCCTTTGAAATCACTTTATCATGAATGATGCAAGATAGCACATATAAGACAACTTTAAAACCCTTATCATAAATAACTAAGTCATGATAACTTCTTTTCAAGATCAGAAACTTCTCCTTGTAGCATTTATGTTCATTAACCTCATTACACTAAGCTTTTCTTTTAAAATAATTCCTCTAACACAAAGCTAACAAATTTAATCATGACAAAGACACTATAAATCATGTATCATGCTCATTTAGTTTTGAAATCAGTCATGTATATGAGCCACTAAGTTCACAACTTGTGAACATAAGTTTTCCATAAGGTTTGTTTTGAAAACCTTAAGTTTTGTTACAAACCTCCTTACTAATCCAAGTTGATTACTTCATACCACGTAAGAAAGTTTTACATCTCATGTTATACTCCTTTTCAAGTATGTATTTAAGACATAACACTAATTTCATATCACATAGTATAATGTAAATCGAGAATCGATTTGGTAGTGCAAGAATTGCTATATTTGCACCCTTGACAATATAGGTGTATGCGCCACGCCTCGAATCGAAGCGAGAACTTGCTCATTTTGCGAGCCTCAATCTACTTTGATTTTTTTTAGTTTAAACATGTTCCAATCTACCATTAAAGAGTTCATACATGTAAACCTACTTCCTAAACACATGATAGCATGTTAATTTACATCAATTGACAGAGAATTTCAAGTAATTTTAAGAATTTGACAAAACCCAATTCAAGAACATAAGTTAGAATTTATACCTCTTTGAAGCTTAGTTTGCTTAATTTCTCCCTTCCGATATTGCTAGACTCTTCTTTGAACCACAACTCACTCACTCTCAAATTGTCAGTGTTTCAATAGCGAAGAACAAAACAACGTAAATTGAAAATAGACTGCTATTTATAAAGAAAACTTGGACTGGGCAATAACATTGCACTGAGGTTGAATTAATGGTGTATTAAAAAGAAACATTGGTTAATAAGGAGTTGTTAAACTACCCCAGTACCAGCCATCTTCTAGCCAATGAGTATATGCTTGGAAGTTACGCAAATTAGCCTTAGGCTACTGTTCATATATTGTTGGCTTAACTGATAATTCTATAACTTAGCAACATGTTTAATCAGTCCAATTCAGTTACCTTATTTTCCAAAAATGGGTTTTATTGTACAAGTATTACTATATTAGGAAAAATTAGGGATTATTTATGTACCCACATTGTGACGCCCCCAAAATAGGTCCACGCGATCCATTCTGAGTTGCCAGATATCATACTATAAAAATCAAATACAAACTTCATTTATACAATTGTTGAACTGTCGTGCAGAATACGACCATAGTTAAACTGTGAGTTTTAATACAAATATATGTAACTCTCATGGTGCCTCGACCACAACCTTACAATGGTACTTTACATAAAAGTACAATCAAAAACTATTTTAGAAATTAAAATCTTTAGAAAATACTCAAGAAAACCTTCGTGCATGGGAGGCCGTGCGTGCCTACAGGTTATGATAGATATCATATGTGTACATGTAATTATCCTTGGTTGACCCAATAGTCCCCAAAGAAAAATAAGAAGATTGCTATCATCTTCTTTCCAATGGTGAGTCTTCTCTTGACTTATAATTATCTCCATTGTCTCTAATTGAGAATCATATTTCAAACACACTCCAAGATTATATAGGTAGTGCTCGTAGATATACTCAGCAAGTGGATGTGCACAACCCTGTCTTATGATAACACGAAGTCGTCTATCATTAGACATCTCGTATGATAGTGGCAAAAACTCCCTTCCAAAGTTGGGTTCACCTCACCTTATTTGGTTCACCAAAATCAACTGTTAAAATGACGTATACAATACGACACACTTATCTATAATTCTCAATAAAATTACTTCCATACTGTTTTAAGGGAGACCTCAACAACTATAAACCACCGTTCTAATCCCCTGTTACCCCCGCTCGACCCAGCTACACTCTTAATACCTGAAAGGAATTGTGAAGCAAAAGGGTGAGCACAAATAGCCCAGTAAAGAATATCATGACTAAAGATAATTAAATTATCAATAGCCTTCGTCAATAATAAATCAGAGATTTAGAACGTATGGTAGATGATAAAACTTTTCAACTATAGTTGCAGTGGAACGAGCAATCCATTAGAAGAGTCAAATAGACTATAGGGTCTATTATCTTCTCCATGTTAAAAGTCCAGCAACAATATTTTATCCCTGTAACATCAATTAACAATTCCTGTCCACAATCATGTGAATAACTCATAATCATAATTGTGATTCTAAATTCCTCTTCGCACCCAGGACAAAGATAATTTTCATCACCTGTCTTTTCTTGAAAAATCAAAAATCATGGTTATACCAAATCACAATTCTTGTTCATAATCATACTAATAAATTCATATTTGCACTACGGGCCAAAGATATTCATTAACAATTCATCTTTGCTCTACAGGCCAAAGACATACAACTGTATTATAAAGAGTCAAGTAGAGCATGATATCTACTATCTTCTACGAATTAAAAGTGTATTATCAATATGTTATCGCTGAGACTCAGCTTAATAATTAATCCACATCATCGAATCATCCCTACACTACGGCCAAGGATATTCATTAATATTAAGACCACGAATTATCCATGCACTACGAGCCAATGATATTCGTGTTTTCAACAATGGTCATGATTATACCGAATAATCCCTGGTTATAATCATACCAACAACTCTCCATCAATGCACGTAAGCCAAAGATATACAACTATAAAACCAATAATTAACAGTCCATCTTTGCGTGTAAGCCAAAGATGACTTTCATCACAATATAAGCATGAGGATGATGACCATGATATAAGCAAAAACAAGGATAAATATTAAAGACTTTAAATTTATCCAAATATTATCAATCACTTAATAAACTCATAATCTAATATTATTAATATTATAATAATATTTTAATCACTTCTTAAACTTATAAACAATTTATTTCAATTATTTACACTTTATCAAATAATGCATTTTAATCATTCAAAAATGCCATACTCATAAGATTTCATCACCAATGATCAAATCCGTCATCAAAAATCTGCATATACCCTATATAGGATTCCCAAGCCATAAAATCCAATTTTCTAATTTTGTTACTTCACATAACATATTTAATTCATTTACTCAGAACTAGTTCATTTTCATGAAAAATACCAAATCAGTCCCAAAAATATTTCTTTTCTAGGATTTAGCAGAATATAGTCCCATATTGAACATATATTTTCTCGGAATTTTTAAAATTCATTTACTATTTTCATATGGCCAAAAGCGCGAATATTTAGACATTTATCATAAATTGTACTTTTGTCCAAAAATTCCGAAATTTCTGAGGTATACTCTGTTATATACATGTACTCTCGATAAAAATTTCACCAATTTTGGAGTTAACCACAAGGAGTTATAAGGGTTTACTTTTAAAATAGTCTTTTCCCATAAAATCCATAACTCTTAATCTATACATCCAAAAATCGCCATCTTTGGACACAATATAGAAAACTCATCAAATTATCATTCTCAAATTTTTCCGAATTTTTGATGGTCGAGAAAAATTACTAAAGCGCAAATGGATTTTCACCGCCATGCAGTAATCCACGTGAAGCAGATCATTTCTACAATTTAATAAGGAATGAATACAAAGGATCATTCACCATGTATACGGTAATCCACATAGACAAGTTATTCCAACAAAATAATAAAGAATGGAATAATGAGAAGAATTCACCATGCATGCGATAGGCGCATGCATGAAAGTTATTCCCAATGTAATAATATAGAATGGAACTGTGTCACGCAGAATCCGCATGCATGTGAGGATATTCCAAAAGAATAATAAAGAATAGAATAACAACAGAATTCACGGGCATGCGATAAAACCGCATGCAAAAGGTTATTCCAACAGTAATAATAAAAAAATGGAACCAGTCATGCGTAATCCTAATGCAGACGAGATATTCAATGTAACAATAAAGAAACGAGAATCCGAAGTCATGCAGAATCCGCATGCAGATGAGGATACTCCAACATAATAATAAAGAATGAAATAATAGAAGAATTTCACCATGTATGCGAAAGATTGCCGATAGACAAAGTTATTCCAACATAATAATAAGGAATGGAATAACAATAGCTCTCTTCATGAATACGAAAGAAATAATACCCTTACCTCAAAAAGAAGACGGATATGGAATAGTGAGATAGCAGACTTCTCTCTTCTTCTTTTCTCTATAATTTCTCTCTATAATAATTGCTCTATAGCTTTAGTGAATTGGTGAGAAATGAAGGAAGAATGAGCTTTATTTATAGGAAAATATAGTTTCGATAATCGCACGCGTTTTGGGGCTCGAAATATTACAAAGACAATACCTTCAACTTTTTTTCATTTTAATTTAGTCCCGCAAGTATTATCAAACTTGCACCACCTCCCCTAATAGTAAATCATGTGAATTAATAGTTCATTCATGTGACTTAATAGTTATAATCATGTAAAAATACGAATTACAGTATAGTACCTCCATCTATACCTCCATTTTTAACTTAGTCATGCAAGTATTATCAATCTTGCACCACCTCCCTTAATAGTACATGAATGTGAATCAATAGTACACACATGTGAACAAGTAGTTATAATAATGTGAATTAATAGTAATTAATTGCTCATTTATTCGATTAATTACCCGATTGGTCAATATAACCACCAGATATCAATTATTATCGAAATAAATGTCGATTTTCACTAACACTAACAATCCCAACACAATGGAAATATTTTTCTCAAAAATTTCATTTTTGAAATTTTGAACTTTGACTTTTTCTGAAAAAGTCAACTATTGACTTTTTTGACCAAAAAGTCAACCCCAACAAATTTTGTGTTTATATATCTATTTCTACTAATTTCATCATTTCGGACTCAAATATCACGTCCGCGTCTCCAAATTCAGCTCTGAACTCAACTTCGATTTTTAATAACAATCATCATTAATATTATAACTCACAATATTTAACAACCAGGTCGTTCCCAGGAAAGAGGAGGCTTTTCGATAAGGATTTCTCCTTATTGGCGCGCAATTAGGTGACCAAACCTCTCATTGACAGAACTTCTAGATATTGTCAATATTGCAAATAATAATATGAATAACTTTATCGTCTCAATTATTGATTTAATAATATATAACATATTATGCAGATGATACTGTGACAATAATTGAATCAATAATATAAGAGATATGACGCAACAATTATTGTAGCAATAATTGAGTATAACTGAGTGACTTCTCACATAAGCATCAATAATCAATATCATGTGTTACTATGCGACCACGCATATTACTGTTCTTTTACTACCGGTTATTTTATAAAAACTTGCTTACTTTGAAAAATGACCCTTAACTTTAAACTTTTATCAATTTAACAATTTACCAAAATAGAAAAAATTGAATACTTTTATTTCATAAAATTCGGGATCTCACAATCTCCCCTACTTATGAAATTTCGCCCTCGAAATTTACGTACCAGGTAGATCGAAGAGATGAGAATACCTTGCTTTCTTTTTGGATTATACCTTCCTAGTTATTTCCTCTGTATCATGATTTTTCCATTGCTCATCTCCTGTATTTCAGATATCATTCTAGAATATATCTTCAAAACAAAGGTTAATTGACATATCACAATTTGTTAATTTATAAAGTAAACAATTTCAAACTTAGGTAAGTCACACACTAAATGAAGTATATAACTTGTCTCTCCCTCCTAGTTCTAGACTCTTATCTCGCCAAATGACCATTTCCTAAGCTCTGATACCATTTGTGACGCCCCCAAAATAGGTCCACACGACCCATTCCGAGTCGTCAAATATCATACTATAAAAATCAAATACAAACTTCATTTATACAACTGTTGAACTATCGTGCAGAGTACGACCACAGTTAAAGTGTGAGTTTTAATACAAATATATGTAACTCTTGTGACGCCCCCAAAATAGGTATACATCACCCATCTTGAGTCGCCAGATACATGGTACAAAATTCAAATACAACTTAATTATACAACAGTCGTGCAAAATACGACGACATATATACTGTGAGTTTTAATACAAATATGGTAACATATATAATACGAAAATATTCATACTCAAATTAATACATGCCATATAAAGTATAACAACAAATATTTCAAGTCTCCAAAGGGACACGAGAAGATTTCTGTTCTCTTCATTTTACTGTAGTGCACTTTTGACGCTTTCAGGGTCGGGTTCTCATCACCCTAATGTTGTTCACCAAAATCAATTATTAAGTGACGTATAAAATACGACACACACATCTTAGGTCCTCAATACAATTATATATTGCATGTCATGCCATAGTAAGGACTACTAATGCTATCATCTAGACCGTCACTCCATTCCCCGACTAGTCCCAACTATATTCTCATTTCCTGAAGAGAACAGTGAAAGAAAGGAGTGAGCTCAACTAGCCCAGTAAGAAATATTATGACAAAGATAATGTAGAATAAATTATACTTTGCCTTCAACAATGTTAAACTGATAAAATACAATAGACATCAGGTTTAACTGCAACAGAATAAGCAATCCATTAGAAGAGTCAAGTAAAGTATGATATCTACTATATTCTATAATTTAAAATGTTCTCATCAATTTTTATCGCTGAGACTTAGCTTAATAAATAAACCACATCATCGAGTCATCCCTGCACTACGGGCCAAGGATATTCATTAAATCATCAATGGTCATGACTATACCGAATAATCCTTGGTCATAATAATACAAAAAACTGTCCATCAATGCAATATAGGCCACTGAGGACTTTTACCACATCATTTATAACATTACAGGTCATGATTATACCGAATAATCCCTGGTCATAATCACACCAAGTCCATCTCTACACATAAGCCAAAGATGACTTTCATCACAATATAAGCATAAAGATGATGACAATAATATAAGCATTAATCAAACGAAAACAAGGATAAATATTAAAGACTTTAAATTTATCCAAATATTATCCATCACTTAAATAACTCATAATCTAATATTGTTAATATTATAACAATATTTTAATCACTTCTTAAACTTATAAACAATTTAATTTAATTGTTTACACTTTACCAAATAATGCATTTAATCATTCAAAAATTCCATACTTATAAGATTTCATCACCAATGATCAAATCACTCATCAAAAATCTGCATATACCATATATAGAATTTTCAAGCCCTAAAATCCTATTTACCAATTCTTTAACTTCACATAACATATTTAACTCACATGTTTGTAACTAAACCATTTTCATATAAAATTATCAAATCAACTTATTATTTTTCTATCCTTTGTCGAAACATATATACATATATTTCATACACAACAAGTATTTTTTTATAATTTTTCAACTCCCTTAAGTATTTTTCAAAAATCAATTTCTAATTAATTCCTTAAGAAATTAGCTACCTCAAATTTAACTCCAGAAATTCGCAAATCTTGGCAGGATCTTACACATGTTAAGGTGAGCTTCCAGTTTAAATTTCAGGGTCATCGGAGTTATAGAACTCCGGTTATAGCATTTTTCGTCGAAAAAATCTAAATAATGAAATAGTCATAACTTGCTCATTTTAAGTCGGAATGAGCTCATTTTTGGACAGGAGGTACTTTATACCTTATAATTCCATGTCCCAAAAGGCTGGAATTTTTCTCAAAAATTAAGTGGCCAAAAATGCCCTTTTAAATTTCTGGGCAGTAGCTTTTTTGTACTTTGCAGTTTTTGACTCCTTTGCTGAAGTCAGTCCATACGAAAATCTACAACACATTTTCCAGTGATTCCACTTGGATAAGTTAGAAAACTCATAGATCTAACTCTTGAACTTGACCACACTCAAAAATTCAAAATATAATAGGATATATGGTCAATTGAATTTCATGTTCCATTTTCACCAAAAATCTGATTTTCATCCCTTTGTGATTTCTAAGAAACTTTCATATTTTCACATAATAACCAACATAACTCATCATAACACTTACTAATACTACATATACCCATGATTTTTATCAGTCTAATGCTTTTATTATGACTTTCATCATAATCCACGTAAACATATTATTTTCACAATTTAATAAGAAATGAATATAAAGGATCATTCACCATGCATGTGGTAATCCACATAGACAGTTTATTCCAACAGAATAATAAAGAATGGAATAAATGAAGAATTCACCATGCATGCGATAGATCACACAGACAGGTTATTCCCAACAGAATAATAAATAATGGAACGGTGTCACGTAAGAAACGCACGAGCATGGATATTAAAACGAATAATAAATAATAGAATAACAACAAAATTCACCATGCATGCGAGAGACCGCATAGACAGGTTATTCTAACGGAATAATAAATAATGGAACCAGGTCATGCGTAATACGCACCGACAAGATATTTCAACAGAATGATAAAGAATGGAATAACAGAAGAATTTCACCATGTATGCGGTACTTCGCATAGACAGGTTATTCCAACAGAATAATAAGGAATGGAATTACAGAAGTTCTCTTCATGAATACGAAAGAAATAATACCCCTTATGAGTACAACAAATAATATCCCTTACCTTATAAAGAAGAGTACTCCGACGGGTAGGGCGGGGATATACTTGAAGAAAACTTGCAATACGCTCAAAGCTTTCTTAAACTCTAAAGAAATACGCTCAAGATTATAGAAGAAGAATTATCTGAACTTCTGGTGTGATTTTCAATTCTAACTAAGCATCTTATTTATAGGAAAAATAGAAAGGATACTGTGCAATAAAATATTATATATTCTATTTATAAAGTATATATATATATATATTTTATTTAAAATCTAATAAAATAAATAACTTTATAAAAGTATTCTATTTTATATAAAAAGATTTTACTATGCAAACACTATGCATAATAGAATATAATATATTCTATTTATAGTCTAATAAAACAAATAACTTTATAAAAGTATTCATTTTATATAAAAAGATTTTAATATGCAAATACTATGCATAATAGAATATAATATATTCTATTTATAGTCTAATAAAATAAATAACTTTATAAAAGTATTACTTTTTTATATAAAAAAATTTTCTATGCAAACATAATGCATAATAAAATATAATATATTCACACTATTAATCGAACTGTGTCGTTCCGAAAAAAGGGGGCTTTCAATAAGGATTTCTCCTATCAAGCGCCAATTAGGTGACCAAACCTCTCCTGGCGAACTTCTAGACATCGTTAATATTGCAAATATTAATATTAATAACTTCGTCATCTCAATTATTGATTTAATAATATATAAAATATCGACAATAATTGAATCAAATAACGTGAGATACTATGTAGCAATTATTGTAGCAATAATTGAACAAAACTAAGTGACTTCTCACGTAAGCATCAATAATCAATACCATGTGCTACTATGCAATCACGCTTATTACTGTACTTTTACTGTAATGCCCGAGAAAATCGGATTTTTATGACAATTAAATTTTTATTTGATTATATGAATTAAATGAATATAATTGATTATTTTATGAGTAAGCTATGTGAAGGTCGTTCTATGACCTAAAATGTGCTAACGTGGTTAGTATTCTGATTATGTGCTAGAATTAATTGTTTGGAATTTCCAAGTCAAAAATAATTATTTTCCGAGAAATTTTCGTAAAAACACTATTCATCCGTTTTTGTTCGGGAAATTATTTTGAAATTTCGAGAAACGCATAATGATAGAATAACGTGATTAGATGGAATATCTGATAATATTTCATTTATGGCAAACGCAGTTTTCGCCTGCGGACTTAAAACCTAAGGGTTGAGTGTATTGATTTCCGTGAAGGAAATAATATGCGTAAAAGGAATTGCGTTAGGGTTAATGCGAGTGTTATACATTTATGATACTATTTAGTATCTATGTATAATACGATGAGTAAATACGAAGTGCAAAATGATTATTATATACGAAGTGCAATATGATTATTATACGAGTAGTATACGAAGAGAATACGTGAATTGTACGATTAGAATACGATTCGTATTATAGAATTAAGTTAAGTTTAGTGATTAATTCATTGTGTTGGATTAAGATTAGCCCAATCAATTGAATTAGTAAACCCAAGGGGTTAATGAGTTAAGCCTAAATCAAGGCCCAGTGATAAGTTAGTTAAGCCCAATTCATTAAAACCGAACCGTGGATCGAACCGGTGGGTCACCGAATGAGTAAAACCCATGGGGTAGTGGGCCGGGCACTTGGTGTGCAAGCCAAGTTTGAGGCTTGGTCACCAAGTATTTTACTTGGTGACCACACATGAATAGTAAGGAGGTGATGGTAGTTGTCCATAATGCCCTCCATTCTAGTTTCCTATAAATAAGAGGCTAGATTGTTTCATTTGGGAGTTTTACAAATTTCCAACCTAGATTATTTGAGAGAGAAATAGAGCTAGACTTACAAATCCTTCACTTTGGAAGCTTGATCTTAGAGTTTTTCAAGAAAGAACACCAAGAGTTCTTAAGGTATAATCCTTACCTTTCATCTCCATCTCTTTTAGATTTTCATTTATCTTAGAGAATCATAGAATGGGTGGTATATGTCTTTTAAGAGGGATTAAATATGACTTACCATAGATTCAATCTCTGCAAGTCATGAGATTATAAAAATCATAAGGTTTAATATAGTTTTGAACCATGAAATTATTGTTTGTTGAGATCAGTTGTTTATAAACGATTGAACTCCATCAATACGTTAATATATGCATCTTGTTTGATTAGGATGTAGATATGAAATCCATGGAGTATTCCATGTGATTTGGCTTAGAGAACCCTAGTAACTAAGTTATGGCGAATTTTACGTAATTAGACGTTAAACGTCGAAAATGTTGAATTTTGGATTAGACGTTAAAAGTTTCCGTGAGACTTGAAAATGTTGGTTTTCAATGTCAACATGTGAGATAGGGTGATTAAGAGTTGTGGGTTCGAGAATCGTCGGATTCTGACTTAAAACGAAGAAAACAAGCATTGAACGCTCATTAATATTTACGAACGTTTAGAAATGAACTCAATGGTGAATTTTGAGTTATTGGATTCGAAAGTGTTGAATTCTTATATGAACGTGTAGAGTATGTTATTTGTGACGTGTAGGCTTTTGAACAGACCAAATCGGGATTATAACGAAGGGGTTATGGCCTAGGGAATTTCACAAAATTTTAAAAAAATTGTTAGAAATGCATCGAGGTCCGGCGTAGTAAGCTGACAAGGTAGGTATTTCTTATTGCTAAGTGAGGCCTTGACACCACCATTGCCTCACACCGCATGTCACGAGACAAGGAGTTAGTCATCGCTAATCAGGCAGTCGCCAGCCTAGTATCGTATGGGCCGCTACCAAGCCTGCGAGTTCAAAAATGTTGATATTAACTTAGGTTTTGAGCTTCATTTGTTCAGGGACCTAAGGGGGTAATGTTTGTACACTTCATAAGTGTATTAAAGTTATTCCTATACTACCTATACTAAGGTATATGGTATGAAACTTAGGAATGAAATGCATGTTAATAAGTTAACAACGATGAACAAAGTTGGTATTTTATCAACGATGTTCGAGTCCGATTAATAACGTCAGTTGAGTAATAGACCGAGACGAAGGGTAATAAGTCATGTTGACTTTAATAAAGTTATTAAGTGAACTAGGACTTAGAATAGAAAGAAGTTGGTGGAAACATTTATTTGTTAGCTAATTACAGTGTGCTATATGAATATATCATGTAGATTCTGTAAAGGCTGTGGTTAGTCGAGTAAGTTATTTGAAGACGCTGAAAGGCAAGTTTTCTTAACACTTGTCTAACTTTCATGTTAGCCAAGTTTTATGTGATTCGTTGAACTGAATTGCAAGACTTGTTTTAAAGAAAGGGTCGATGCCATATTTTAACTCGGCTAGACTATTCATAATATATAGATTGATTATGATTCATATCTTTCTATATAGAAATGTTAACGCTTATCTATGCCAAGTAATTGGTATGGGACGTGAAGGTAAGGTTTGTCTAAGAACAAACAAAATATTTTAAATCGATTATTCGATGGGCACGCATGCATGAGTTTGTTAAAAATATTAAACGTAAATACGTTTAATGAATGAGTGTTGATCAACGTAGAGAGTACTATAGGTTGATCACCTAGAAGTGCTCGTAAGTTATACGGATGAACTACTTTAGTCTTTGTGGACTCCTTTTCAAGTATGAAAACCGAAAGTTATCGCTCATGGTCTATCGATTTGGTTCGTAATTCCTAATCTATTCTATACTTTGGGAATTGATGTTATGAGCTGTTAAAGTATTATTGATTCATAATACTTCATAACTATTGTTCAGTTATGTCAGAATTGTTATATAATTCACGAATGTGGTATTACTGATATCTTTGATTAAACTTGTTAAGCTGTCATGCTCACTTCTTGCGTGAATTATATAACTGCAGTTAAGGATGAACGTACTGTGAATGCCAAGAGAGATAAGGGCAAAGATAAGATGGATGGTTAGGCATTGTGTAATAGTTTAGTAAGTTTGTATGTATTATACATTACAAACAATGAACGATGTAACCGGTTTATGAACCTGGGAAGGATTATACTTTGATTGTAATAAGAAGATAGTAATTACATTCATTTTGTTGTATTTCAATGGAATGATTGTATGGATGTTAATCCACACCATGATGGAGCACCATATGTCAGAAAGTTGGAAGATACCCAAATTTGAAGGATATTCTATTAGATATTGATCACGCGAATTATCCACGACTTCTACGTTTAAGGATATTCGTGTTTTCAATAATGGTCATGATTATAACGAATAATCCTCGTTATAATCATACCAACAACTCAACCCATCAATGCACGTAAGCCAAAGATATATAACTATAAAATCAATAATTAACAGTCCATCTTTGCACGTAAGCCAAAGATGATTTTCATCACAGTATAAGCATAAGGATGATGACCATGATATAAGCGAAAACAAGGGTAAATATTAAAGACTTTAAATTTATCCAAATATTATCAATCACTTAATAAACTTATAATCTAATATTATTAATATTATAACAATATTTTAATCACTTAAACTTATAAATAATTTATTTCAATTGTTTACACTTTACTAAATAATACATTTTAATCATTCAAAATGCCATACTCATAAGATTTCATCACCAATGATCAAATCCTCATACAAAAATCTGATATACCCTATATAGGATTTCCAAGCCATAAAATCTTATTTTCCAATTTGTTACTTCACATAACATATTTAATTCATTAATTCATGAAAAATACCAAATCGGGTCAAAAAATATTTTTTTTTCTCGATTTAGCGTAATATAGTCCCATATTGAATATATATTTTTCCGGAATTTTAAAATTCATTTACTATTTTTATATGGCCAAATCGCGAATATTTAGACATTTATCATAAATTATACTTTTGTCCAAAATTCAAATTTACAACGTTGTGGTATACTCTTATATATACATGTATTCTCAATAAAAATTTCACCAATTTTGGAGTTAACCACAAGGAGTTATAAGGGTTTACTTTAAAATAGTCTTTCCCATAAAATCCATAACTCTTAATCTATACATCCAAAAATCGTCATCTTTGGACACAATATAGAAAACTCATCAAATTATCATTTCAAAATTTTTCGTCGAAAAAATTACGAACCGCAAATGGATTTTTACGCACTACGCGGTAATCCACGCAGATGCATCATTTCTATAATTTAATAAGGAATTAATAAAGGATCATTCACCACGCATGTGGTAATCCACATAGGCAATGTGCTATTCAATGAGAATAATAAAGAATAGAATAATGTAAGAATTCACCCATGCATGCGATAGATCGCATGTATAGGTTATTCTCAACCTAATAATAAAGAATGGAACCTGTGTCATGTAAGAATCATACGCATGCAAGATATTCCAAATAAATAATAAAGAATGGAATAACAATAACAATTCACTGCATGCGATAAACCGCGATGGCATGTGTTATTCCAACAGAATAATAAAGAATGGAACCAGGTGCGCGAATCCACACAGCATGAAGATATTCCATCGTAACAATAAAGAATCGGAACCAGTCACGCCAGAATCAAGACAGATGTGATATCTCTGAGAATAATAAAGAATGGAATAATAGAAGAATTTCACCATGGATTTAAGAGATTGCGCATAGACGGAGTTATTTAAACATAATTTTATGAAATGAAAAAAGTATTCAATTTTTCTATTAGGTAAATGGTTAAATTGATAAAAGTTAAAGTTAAAGGGTGATATATGAATTTTTTCAAAATACATGAGTGGTTATAAAATATTCATTGTTGTCGGAGAATATTCGTTTGGTGGTGGAATATTCTTTACGTAGGGAATATTAAATGCGACAGCCTTGATCATTTTATGGCCCATATTGAGAATAAGCATCGGATGGAGAAAAGCGACAAATTTGAGTTTTTATAAATAACTTGGCGTAATCGTTCTGAATTAACAACTTTGTTGGAATACGGTTGGTAAAGTAAAGTAAAATGTCTGGCGTTGTTTGCGATAGCTTGCGGTATTTGCGGTATTTTTCAATTATTGATTCTTTACGTGAGAAGGCACTACTCGATAATTATTACGATAATTCTTATTTGATATTTTATTTTATTGATTGATAATTCTTTGTGTTGATATTTTTTATTATTGTTGTTGATAATTATCAACTTTGCTGATATTTTCCATTATCGGATCGATAATTCATATTATTTGAATAATATTATTAGATAACATTATTGGCAATGTCTAGAAAGTTTACATCGAGGAGAGGTTTGGTCACCTAATTGCTTGGCGTTGATGAGGAGAAATTCTTATTGGAAGCCCCCTCTTTCACAGGAGCGGCTTTGGTTGTCATAAATGTGATTACGTAATATTGTTTGTGAATAATTAATTATTGATTCATATGATAAGAAAATATTTATTTGATGTGGATATAAATGATGGATTTATTTATGTGGTTATAAGTGAAGGAATTAATGATGAGGTGTTTTATCGATTATTTGTTGAAATGGAGAACAAAATATGGGATTTTCGGAAAAATTAGTTTATTACTTGATTTTGTAAAATCCATAACTCTTTAATGTATAATGAGTTAAGAGATGAGCCATATATCAAAAGAAAGCCCTAGAAGTAAGCTAAGCTGTAGAAATTTGAATCACCCAAAAATTCTTTGTAGATATTTCGTGGTGAAATTTTGAATGAAAGCTGGTCAGAAGGACTAATAGTCAGAAAAATCGGTGTTCTTGACTATATTGCGTGAGTTATAAATTTTGATCCAAATAGTTGGATCGTTGTAATTTTGGATATGTTATACATATATAAGTTGAGTATATGTCCACAAATTTTGAGCAGATTAAAAATGAGCGTATGATTTGTTATGAATTTTAAGAAGTGCTTGATTAGGAAATTAGGTTTTGGTGGAAAATTCTAGAATTAAGTGGGCCCCCTCTTGGTTGTTGTTGGGAAGATGGCTGATTTTTGGTGGGTGGAATAGTAGCGAGGTAAAGCCCATCGTGTGGTGGTCGAAATCTGCTTGGTGGGCTAACATTTTCCTATAAATAGAAGGCTAAGTTAGAATTGAAAATCACACAGAAACATAAGTTTTCTCTCTTTTCTCTCTAGATTATTGAGTGTATTTTGTGAGTATTTAGATACTTGGTGAGTTGATATTCATCGATTGCAAGTTTCCTTGTTGTCATATCAGATATCGGTCGGAAGTCTTTGCTTTCTTTTGAGGTAAGGGATAGTAAGGGATGTTATTTTCTTTCTCGGATGATATTATTTCTTGATATCATTATCTTTGAAATGTTGATCTGAAGTTTTTATCAAATTTGGAACTTTTTCATATGGGGTTACTTATTCATGATTCTTATTCATGGAGTTCTTATTCACGATTCTTATTCGAGGATTCTTATTCACGATTCTTATTCACGAGATTCTTATTCAAGTCTTATTAATGAAGCGTGAAGATGTTTTTTTGTGGAATTTCTATCTTTTGGTGTCGAGATTCTTATTCACGTATCGGCCTTTATTCGCGTATCTGACCTTATTCACGAATCGACCTTTATTCATAGAAAAATGAAAATTTTTCTTTTCGTCTAAAATATCTAATACGGATACTAGCTTTGATTGTATCCATGTTTTGATCATTCTTGAATTTTACACCACTTTATGATTATTTTGAGGTATTTTTGGATGTATAGATTGAGAGTTATGAATTTTATGAGAAAAGACTATTTTAAAAGTAGCGCTTATAACTCCTTGCGGTTAACTCCAAAATTGATGAAATTTTTATTGAGTACATCTATATAATATCGATTGTACTCTGTGAATTTGAATTTTTGGATAAAAGTACAATTTATGATAAATGTTTAAATATTAAATTGGTTTTGGCCGTATGAAAAATAGTAAATGAATTTTTAAAATTTGAGAGAAAATATATATTCGATATGGGACTATTTTATGCTAAATCCCGGAAAAGAAATATTTTTGGGCTGATTTGGTATTTTTCATGAAAATGTTCTAGTTATGAGTAAATGAATTAAATATGTTATGTGAAGTAAGAAAATTAGAAAATATGATTTTATGGTTTGAGAATCATATATGAGGTATATCTGATTTTTTTGATGAGGGTTTTGGTTATTGGTGATGAAATTTTATGAGTTTGGCATTTTATGATGATTAAATGCATTAATTAGTAAAGTGTAAACAATTTAATTAAATTGTTTATAAGTTTAGAAATGATTAAAATATTATTATAATATTAATAATATTAGATTATGAGATTTCTAAGTGATTTATAACATTTGGATTAAGGTGTTATAAATATGGATATGACTTGTTGATGAATATCTTTTTGCTTTGTAGTCTTTGAAGATGAATTATTGATGAATATCTTTGGCTTGTAATGTCAAAGATGACTTGTTGTTGAATATCTTTTTGCTTTGAATTATTGTGAATATCTGAATGAATTATTGATGAATATCTTTGGCTTTTGTGCGAAGATGAATTATTGAAGATGACTTTGTTGTTGAAATATCTTTGAATATCTTTGCTTTGTAGTGCTGAAGATGAATTATTGATGAATATCTTTGGCTGTAATCTGAAGATGACTTGTTGTTGAATATCTTTTGCTTTGTAGTCTGAAGATGAATTATTGATGAATATCTTTGGCTTCGTGTCTGAAGATGACTTGTTGATGAATATCTTTGCTTTTTGTAGTGCAAAGATGAATTATTGATGAATATCTTTGGCTTGTAATGTCTGAAGATGACTTGTTGATGAATATCTTTGCTTTGTAGTGCAGATGAATTATTGATGAATATCTTTGGCTCGTGTCTGAAGATGATTTTGTTGTTGAATATCTTTTGCTTTGTAGTGTAAAGATGAGCTGTTGATGAATATCTTTGACCGTGGTGCGAAGATGAATTTATTAATATGATTATGAGCGAGGCGTGATTTGGTATAACCATGATATTTGATGTTTGAGGGTAAAGGCGGTGATGAAAATTATCTTACGTCTGGATGAGAAGAGAATTTAGAATCACAATTATGATTATGAGTTATTAAATATAATTGTGGAAAAGGCTGTTGATTGATGTTACGGGGATAAAATATTGTTGGTGGACTTTTAGCGTGGAAAACGATAGACTTTATAGTCTATTTGACTCTTTAATGGATTGCTCATTTCATTATGACTATGGTTGAAAAGTTTTATCATCTACCGTATGTTCTAAATCTACGATTTATTCTTGATGAAGACTATTGATAATTTATTTATCTTTAGTCGTAATATTCTTCTTGAGCTAGTTGTGCTCACCCTTTTGTTTTCTGATTCCTTTCGGGTAATAAAAAAAGTGTATTTGGGTCGGCGGGGATAGCGAGGGAATAGAGTGGTGGTACTATAGATGTTGAGGGTGAGGTGAATTTAACTTGGAAGGGTGTTTTGTCACTTTATCATACAAGATGTCAATGACATCTGACCTCGTGTTATCATAAGACATGGTTGTCTTTCATCCACTTCTTGAGTATATTTACAAGCCTTACTATATAATCTTGGTGTTTGTTTGGAGTATAATACCCGATTAGAGGCGAGTGGAGATAATGATATGTCGAAGAAGACTCACATTTGGGAAGAATATGATAGTAATCTTCTCGTTTTTTTTCTTTGGGGTTTATTAGATTGACGAGGATAATTACGTGGCCGTATGATATCTACCGTAACCTAAAAGCATGGCCTCCCGTGTATGAAGGTTTCCTTGAGCACTTCCCAAAGATTCTAATTTCTAAAAGCAGGTTTTTGTTGTACCTTTATGTAAGGTGTCATGGTGACGTGTTATCGAGTTGGTGTCGAGTTACGGTTGGTATATATTGGTATCAAACTCATGACATATGTGTTGTTGTATTTTTGCGACAATTGTTGTAATAAAGTTGTAGTTATTTACGTACCATGTATTTAACGACTCGAGAATAGGTTGGATGGAATGGACCTATTTTGGGGTTGTTACATTTAGTATCGAGCTTAGGGATATGATCTCTGGCGGAGATCGGGGAATAGAACTAGGAGGAGAGATGAGTAAATCCTTATTTAGTGTGTCTACTAAGCTTATTTGTTGGTCGGTCGTAATATCGAGATATTATGTGATATATTAATTGCTCAATTAACCTTTGTTTTGAAGTGTGTATTCTAGAATGATATTTGAAATGAGGAGATGAGCGATGGAGAAATCATGATGACGGGGAGATGTGGGGAGAATATGAAATGAAAACAAGGTATTCTCGACTCTTTGAAATACCGAGTGCGTAAATTTAGGGGGACGAAATTTCATAAGGAGGGAGATTGTAAGACCGAATTTTATGAAATAAAAGTATTCAATTTTTTTTCTATTCGGTAAATGGTTAAATTGATAAAAGTTAAAGTTAAGGGTGATATATGAATTTTTTTTTCAAAATACTGAGTGGTTATAAAATATTCATTGTTGTCGGAGAATATTCGTTTGGGTCGTGGAATATTCTTTACGTGGGGAATATTAAATGCTGCGGTAGCGATCATTTTATGGGCCCATGTGAGAATAAGCATCGGATGGAGAAAGCGACAAATTTGAGTTTTTATAAATAACGGCGTGTCGTTCAGAATTAACAACTTTGTTGGAATACGGTTGGTAAAAAGTAAAATGTCTGGCGTTGTTGTTGGCGATGCTTTGCGGTATTACCGCGATATTTTTTCAATTATTGATTCTTACGTGAGAAAGCCTTTACTCGATAATTATTACGATAATTCTTATATTCGATATTTTATTTTATTGATTGATAATTCTTTGTGTTGATATTTTATTATTGTTGTTGATAATTATCTTTGCCTGATATTTTCCATTATCGGATCGATAATTCATATTATTTGAATAATATTATTAGATAACATTATTGGCGATGTCTAGAAAGTTACATCGAGGAGAGGTTTGGTCACTAATTGCTTGGCATGATGAGGAGAAATTCTTATTGGAAAGCCCCTCTTTCTGAGGAGCGGCTTTGGTTGTCATAAATGTGATTACGTAATATTGTTTGTGAATAATTAATTATTGATTCATATGATAAGAAAATATTTATTTGATGTGGATATAAATGATGGATTTATTTATGTGGTTATAAGTGAAGGAATTAATGATGAGGTGTTTTATCGATTATTTGTTGAAATGGAGAACAAAATATGGGATTTTCGGAAAAATTAGTTTATTACTTGATTTTGTAAAATCCATAACTCTTTAATGTATAATGAGTTAAGAGATGAGCCATATATCAAAAGAAAGCCCTAGAAGTAAGCTAGCTTGTAGAAATTTGAATCACCCAAAAATTCTTTGTAGATATTTCGTGGTGAAATTTTGAATGAAAGCTGGTCAGAAGGACTAATAGTCCAGAAAAATCGGTGTTCTTGACTATATTGCGTGAGTTATAAATTTTGATCCGATAGTTGGATCGTTGTAATTTTGGATATGTTATACATATATAAGTTGAGTATATGTCCACAAATTTTGAGCAATTAAAAATGAGCGTATGATTTGTTATGAATTTTAAGAAGTGGCTGATTAGGAAATTAGGTTTTGGTGGAAAATTCTAGAATTAAGTGGGCCCCACTCTTGGTTGTTGGGGAAGATGGCTGATTTTTGGTGGGTGGAATAGTAGCGAGTAAAAGCCATCGGTGGTGGTCAAGTCTGCCTTGGTGGGCTAACATTTTCTATAAATAGAAGGCTAAGTTAGAATTGAAAATCACACGAGAAACATAAGTTTTCTCTTTTTTCTCTCTAGATTATTGAGTGTATTTTGTGAGTATTTAGATACTTGGTGAGTTGATATTCATCGGTGCAAGTTTCCTTGATGTCATATCAGATATCGGTCGGAAGTCTTTCTTTCTTTTGAGGTAAGGGATAGTAAGGGATGTTATTTTCTTCTCGGATGATATTATTTCTTGATATCATTATCTTTGAAATGTTGATCTGAGTTTTTATCAAATTTGGAACTTTTTCATATGGGGTTACTATTCATGAGTTCTTATTCATGAGTTCTTATTCAGTTCTTATTCACGAGTTCTTATTCACGAGATTCTTATTCACGATTCTTATTCACGAGTACTATTAATGAAGCGTGAAGATGTTTTTTTGTGGAATTTCTATCTTTTGGTGTCGGAGATTCTTATTCGCGTATCTGGCCTTTATTCACGTATCTGACCTTTATTCACGAATCGGCTTTATTCATAGAAAAATGAAAATTTTTCTTTTAAACTAAAATATCTAATACGGATACTAGCTTTGATTGTATCCATGTTTTGATCATTCTTGAATTTTACACCTTATGATTATTTTGAGGTATTTTTGGATGTATAGATTGAGAGTTATGAATTTTATGAGAAAAGACTATTTTAAAAGTAGCGCTTATAACTCCTTGCGGTTAACTCAAAATTGATGAAATTTTTATTGAGTACATCTATATAATATCGATTGTACTCTGTGAATTTGAATTTTTGGATAAAAGTACAATTTATGATAAATGTTTAAATATTAAATTGGTTTTGGCCGTATGAAAAATAGTAAATGAATTTTTAAAATTTGAGAAAAATATATATTCGATATGGGACTATTTTATGCTAAATCCCGGAAAAGAAATATTTTTGGGCCGATTTGGTATTTTTCATGAAAATATTCTAGTTATGAGTAAATGAATTAAATATGTTATGTGAAGTAAGAAAATTAGAAAATATGATTTTATGGTTTGAGAATCATATATGAGGTATATCTGATTTTGATGAGGGTTTTGGTTATTGGTGATGAAATTTTATGAGTTTGGCATTTTATGATGATTAAATGCATTAATTAGTAAAGTGTAAACAATTTAATTAAATTGTTTATAAGTTTAGAAATGATTAAAATATTATTATAATATTAATAATATTAGATTATGAGATTTCTAAGTGATTTATAACATTTGGATTAAGGTGTTATAAATATGGATATGACTTGTTGATGAATATCTTTTGCTTTTGTAGTCTGAAGATGAATTATTGATGAATATTGTAATGTCTGAAGATGACTTGTTGATGAATATCTTTTGCTTTGTAGTGCAAAGATGAATTATTGATGAATATCTTTTAATGCTGAAGATGACTTGTTGATGAATATCTTTGCTTTGTAGAAGATGAATTGTTGATGAATATCTTTTTTTGCTTGTTTTGAATATCTTTGCAAAGATGAATTATTGATGAATATCTTTGGCTCGTAATGTCTGAAGATGACTTGTTGTTGAATATCTTTGCTTTGTAGTGCGAAGATGAATTATTGATGAATATCTTTGGCTCGTAATCTGAAGATGACTTGTTGATGAATATCTTTTGCTTTGTAGTGCAAAGATGAATTATTGATGAATATCTTTGGCTTGTAATGTCTGAAGATGACTTGTTGATGAATATCTTTTGCTTTGTAGTCTGAAGATGAATTATTGATGAATATCTTTGGCTCGTGTCTGAAGATGATTTTGTTGTTGAATATCTTTGCTTTGTAGTGTAAAGATGAGCTGTTGATGAATATCTTTGACGCGTGGTGCGAAGATGAATTTATTAATATGATTATGAGCGAGGGCGTGATTTGGTATAACCATGATATTTGATGTTTGAGGTAAAGGCGGTGATGAAAATTATCTTACGTCACGGATGAGAAGAGAATTTAGAATCACAATTATGATTATGAGTTATTAAATATAATTGTGGAAAAAGGCTGTTGATTGATGTTACGAGGATAAAATATTGTTGGTGGACTTTTAGCGTGGAAGACGATAGACTTTATAGTCTATTTGACTCTTTAATGGATTGCTCATTCATTGCTGACTATGGTTGAAAAGTTTTATCATCTACCGTATGTTCTAAATCTACGATTTATTCTTGATGAAGACTATTGATAATTTATTTATCTTTAGTCATAATATTCTTCTTTGAGCTAGTTGTGCTCACCCTTTTGTTTCTGATTCCTTTCGGGTAATAAAAGTGTATATTTGGGTCGGCGGGGATAGCGAGGAATAGAGTGGTGGTCTATAGATGTTGAGGTGAGGTGAATTTAACTTGGAAGGGTGTTTTGTCACTTTATCATACAAGATGTCTAATGACATCTGACCTCGTGTTATCATAAGACATGGTTGTTTCATCCACTTCTTTGAGTATATTTACAAGCACTTACTATATAATCTTGGTGTTTGTTTGGAGTATAATACCCGATTAGAGGCAGTGGAGATAATGATATGTCGAGAGAAGACTCACCATTGGGAAGAATATGATAGTAATCTTCTCGTTTTTCTTTGGGGTTTATTGAATTGACGAGGATAATTACGTGGCCGTATGATATCTACCGTAACCTAAAAGCATGGCCTCCATGTATGAAGGTTTCTTGAGCACTTCCCAAAGATTCTAATTTCTAAAGCGGTTTTTGTTGTACCTTTATGTAAGGTGTCATGGTGACGTGTTATCGAGTTGGTGTCGAGTTACGGTTGGTATATATTGGTATCAAACTCTGACATATGTGTTGTTGTATTTTGCACGACAATTGTTGTAATAAAGTTGTAGTTATTTACGTACCATGTATTTAACGACTTCGAGAATAGGTTGGATGGAATGGACCTATTTTGGGCATCGGTTTTATTCTTCCTAAGACGTCTCCTCGGGGTGTTCTGCTCTATTCGTGAAGAAGAAAGATGGGAGTATGCGACTTTGTATTGATTATCGGGAGTTGAATCATGTCACCATCAAAATAGGTACCCATTGCCATGTATTGATGACTGTTTGACCAACAGGCGCGCCAAATTCTTTTCAAAGGTTGATCTTTGTTCGGATATCACCAATTTAAGATTAGAACCGAGATGACATTCCAAAGATGGCTTCCAGAATCCCTAAGACGGCATCATGAATTCTAGTCATGTCTTTTGGATTGACTAATGCTCCTCGCCGCCTTCATGGATATGATGAACCGAGTATTCAAGGAATATTTGGATCACTTTGTGGTGGTCTTTATTGATGACATCCTTATTTATTCCAAAAGCCGTGAAGAATACGAGCAACACTTCAGTCGATACTCCAAAAGCTTCGTGAATATAAGCTTTATGCCAAAGTTAAAGAAATGCTAATTCGCTGAGGAAGTAGCATTCCTGGGCACGTAGTATCAAGTCATGGAATATCCGTTGACCCAAAGAAAGATCGAGGCTATTCAAAGTCGGGAGTAATCAAATCGTTGATCAAGCACGAGATTTCGGCTTAATTGGTTATTATCGGAGATTCGTGGAAGGATTTTCTCGAATCGCTACTCCATTAACTCAAACCGACTCGAGTAAAGATACAAAATTCGGTTGGAGCGAAGAATGAGAAGAGTTTTCAAGAACTCAAAACAGATTTATTTTAGCACCTGCTCGGACAATACCATCCGCCTTGAGGATTTGTCATCTATCTCTGATGCTTCTGCAAAGGGTTAGGTGTGTTCTCATGCAACACGGGAAAGTCATAGCTTTACGCCTCAGACAACTCAAAGAATATGAGAGGAATTATCCTACTCATGATCTAGAGTTAATGGCAATACCATTTTTGCACTAAAGATTTGGAGGCATTACTCAGATGGGGAGAAAGTGGAGATCTTTACGGATCATAAAAGCCTCAAATATTTCTTCACTCAAAAGGAACTCAACATACCACAAATGACGTTGGCTTAAACCGATGAAAGTTTATGATCATACCATCCAATACCATCCCGAAAAAGCGACGTGGTAGTTGACTCATCGAGTAAGATCATATCATGCGGTAGAGTGCGATATTGTCAATAAAGGCCCATTTTGTGTGACTTGCAAAGGATGGAGATTGAGTTAAAGACTCCAGGGACCCATGTGATAATGGCAAATATACTAGTAGAACTGACTTTAATCGATAAAGTTAAAGCTGTTCAAACTACAGACCTGGAGCTGATGCGTATGAGGAAGAAAGTGCAAAAAGGTGCTATGCCGGAAGAAAAAAATTGATGAAGAAGGAATACTTCGAGTCAAATCCAGACTTTGTGTTCCTAACGACCCTGATTTAAAGTATAAAATCATGATGGAGGTGCACAACACACCGTTTGCAATCCATCCTGGGAGTACTAAAATGTATCATAATCTTCGACATACATTTTGGTGGGGCAATATGAAGAGAGAGATAGCGATGTTTATCTCAAGGTGTTTAACGTGTCAACGAGTCAAGGCGGAGCATCAAGTACCAAAAGGTCCATTGCAACCACTTGAAATTCCAGAATGGAAGTGGGAGCACATTACCATGGATTTCGTTATTGGTCTTCCCAAGGTTACTCAAGGCATAGATGCAATTTGGGTCATTGTTGATAGATTGACCAAGTCTGCTCATTTCTTACCTATACGAGAAACTTATACACTTGAACGTCTTGCTCGTATATACATAAACGAGGTTGTAAGATTGCATGGTATGCCAGTATCCATAGTTTCTGATTGAGACCCAAGATTCACTTCACGATTTTGGGTTAGTTTATAAAAAGCTATGGGCACGGATTTACAATTTAGTTTGGCATATTATCCTCATACGAACGGACAATCAGAGAGGACTATTCAAACTCTTGAAGATTTATTAAGACTCTGTGTCCTTGACTTCAAGGGAAGTTGGGATAAGTTCTTACCATTGGTGGAGTTTTCCTACAACAACAGTTATCAAGCAAGTATTGGCATGGCTCCATTCGAAGCGTTGTATGGAAGAAAGTGTCGTTCTCCAAAGATTTGGGATAAAGGTGGGTGAAGCAACGTTGTTGGGACTAGAGTTGGTACGTATGACTACGAAAAAGATTCAAACGATCCGATAACGATAAAAACCTCCTACAAGACCGGCAAAAAGAGTTATCTTTGATCTTCATCGAAAGGACGTGGAATTTGATATTAGAGATCATGTGTTTTACGTGTTGCTCCATGGAAAGGAGTTACTTAGATTTGAAAAAGAGAGAAAGCTCAATCCTCGATTCATTGGCCCATTTTAATCCTCGATCGAGTAGGGCGTAGCCTATAGACTCGCTTTTACCGCCAAGTATGTCTCGTGTTCATAACGTTTTTTACATATCCATGTTGCGTAAATATGTGGAAGACCCGAACCACATTATTGAGTTAGAACCGGATGAAATAGCGGAAGATTTAACGTATGAAGAGGTTCCTATTCAAATATTGGATAAGAAGGAACATATTCTACGTTCCAAGGTTATACCTCAAGTCAAAGTTTTGTGGAGAAATCACGATGTTGAGGAAATGACCTGGGAGTTAGAATCTGAAATGAAATCAAGGTATCCTTACCTCTTCGATATACCAGGTACGTACCCTAATTTCAAGGGCAAAATTTTATAAGAAGGGGAGATTGTAAGACCCCAACTTTTATGAATAAAGATGAATTTTCTATAAATATCATTTTTGAATATTAAGGAATAAATTTGATATAATGTTATAGTTGTGGGTAAGATTTATAAATTTTGCAAAGTACGCAAGTTGTTATATAATATTCGATTGGTCGGGAAATATTCGTACTAAGGCACAATCATTGGTGGACCCCACAACGGAATTATTGTCGGATTGAGAAAATGACAAAAATATTTTATTGAAAATAACGACAGAAGTTTTACCGTTAATATTGTTGAAACACCCTTGTTAGTTAAAATACGAGAATACGGCATGGTTGCATAGTAATACTGCAGATTGATTATTAATGCTTACGTGAGAAGTCACTCGCTTTTGTTCAATTATTACAATATTAATTCTTTGCGATAAGATCTCACGTTATTTGATTCAATTATTGTCAATATTTTGTATATTTTTTAAATCAATAATTGAGATGATGAGATATTAATATTATTATTTGCAATATTAACGATGTTCAGAAGTTACGCGAGGAGAGGTTTGGTCACCTAATTGCTCGCTTAATAGGGAGAAATCTTTATTGGAAAGCCCCTCTTTCCTGAAACGAACAGTCGATTAATATTTTGAATTATAATAATGATGATAAATTTTGTTAAAAAATATTGAGAGGTTTTTATGAAATAGTTGTTGTAAATTTTAGTTGTTATTTGGACCCCCCCATTTACTTATTTTTCAAAAGTGTAGGTAGATGATATCTCAGTTTTGTTTATATATATATATATATATATTATTATTATTATTATTATTATTATTATTATTATTATATATATATATATAAGTGCATGTATATGTGACTACTAATATATATATATATATATATATATATATATATATATATATATATATATATATACTAATACACCTTCAATTCGTGAATCCTCCCCCAATATTCAACTTCCATCACTATCATATATATATATATATATATATATATATATATATATATCTTGAGTTTGAATTATCGACAGAAGGTGATCACGGGAATGCATCCGTGAATTTATTATGAGCATGCGTATATATATATAATATATATTATAATTTATTAAAAAGTTTTGTTTTATTAGAATATTTTATGGGTCATTCGATTAAAAGTAAATTAATCTAGACTGCTCATGAATTAGTTCTTATCGTATTCATTCTTCTATAAATGAAGCTCATTTCTTCATTATTTCTTACTTAATTCACTTTAAACTCAGAGAGAGAAATTATAGAGAGAAAGAAGAAAAGTATTCTATTATTTCACTACTCCTATATCCAAAGACTCTTCTTCTTAAGGTAAAGGGTATTATTCTTTTGTATTCAAGAAGAGAACTTGTTATTCCATTCTTTATTATTCATTTGAATAATATGATACGTGCTACCCTATACTTGGTGATTTCGTTGTTATTCCATTCCTTATTATTCATTGGAACATCATGTATGTATGCAATGCGTTATGCTTCGGACTGGTTCCGCTTCTTTATTATTCTCGTTGGAATATCATGTTCAAGCATTTTACGCAGGACTTGGTTCTCATCTTTATTATTCTCATTGGAATATCCCGTCATGAGCTTTTACGTGGGACCGATTCCGTTATTTATTATTACATTGAATAACTCAATCATGCCAAGCACCGCATACATGGTGATTTCTTTTGTTATTCCATTCTTTATTATACTCGATTAGTTAAAATTTTGACTTCTATACTCCATGAAATTAGTGGAATATCCTTGATTTTTGCGCTTCATCTAGTATCTTTCATGGAAATATTCTTCTGAGCATTCTTAAATTTTACTCTCACAAAGAAGTATCATGTCGACAATTTGAACGTTATTAGTTCCTCGGATATATTAATTCTTGAACTTGTTTTATTCAATTCTTATATCATTGTCATCATCCTCATGTTTATATTTTGTTGAAAGTCATCTGTGGGTCTGTGAGTGTATGGATGGACTTGGTATGATTATGACTAGGATTATTCTTGTAATCATTAATCGTAATGTTACAAATGATGTGGTAAAAGTCCCTCATTGGTGAAGTGCATTGATGGATGAGTTGTTGGCATGATCATGACCATTGATGAATACACAAATATCCTTGACCAGTAGTGCATGGATAATTTTGGTTGTGATACTTAATAAATATCCTCGTCAGAAGAAAAGGATGATGTGGATTATTTATTAAGCTGAGTCCCAGCGATAAACGTGATGAAAAAATTTTAAATCATAAAAGATAGTAGATTTTATTCTCTATTTGACTCTTTTAATGGATTGCTTATTCCGCTGCAGTTAAACTTGATGTCTATTGTATTTTATCAGTTTAAAATTGTTGAAGATTAATGATAATTTATTATGCATTATCTTAGTCATAATATTTCTTCTTTGGGCTAGTTGAGCTCACCCTTTCTTTCACCGTTTCTTCAGAAATGAGAACGTAAATGGACTAGTCGGGAAGCGGAGTGAGCGGTCGAGATGATAGTATTAGTAGTCCTCACTATTCGTTAAATAGTGTGTTAATAAATGTAATAAGGACTTATTCGAGAGTGGATATTATCTGTAAGACAATGTTTGTATTAAAACTCACAGCTCTCTTGTTGTATATTTAAAATTGTATTTGTATTCTGTACCATGTATTTGGCAACTCAGAATAGGTGACGTATACCTATTTTGGGGGCGTCACAATAATTATGTGAATTAATAGCAATTAATTGCTCATTTATTCGATTAATTACCCGATTAGTCAATATAACCTCCAGACATCAATTATTATCGAAATAAATGTCGATTTCCACTAATACAAACAATCCCAACACAATGGAAATATTTTTCTCAAAAATTTCATTTTTGAAATTTTGAACTTTGACTTTTTCCAAAAAAAGTCAACTGTTGACTTTTTGACCAAAAAGTCAACCCCAACAAATTTTGTGTTTATAGTCTATTTCTACTAATTTCATCGTTCTGGATTCAAATATCACGTCCGCGTCTCCAAATTCAACTCCGAACTCAACTTCGATTTTTAATAACATTCATCACTAATATTATAACTCACAATATTTAACAATCGTCGTTTTCTAGGAAAGAGGGCTTTCGATAAGGATTTCTCCTTATTAGCGCAATTAGGTGACCAAACCTCTCCTTAATGTAACTTTCAGACATTGTCAATATTATAAATAATAATATGAATAACTTTATCGTCTCAATTATTGATTCAATAATATATAACATATTATGCGAGATGATCATTGTGACAATAATTGAATCAATAATACGAGAGATATGATGCAAAGAATTATGTGAGCAATAATCGAGTATAACCGAGTGACTTCTCACATAAGCATCAATAATCAATACCGTGTGCTTCTACATGCAACCATGCCAGACATCGTTTTTTACTACCGGTTATTTTATGACAACTTACTTACTTTGAAAAATGACCCTTAACTTTAAACTTTTATCAATTTAACTATTTACCAAAATAGAAAAATTGAATACTTTTATTTCATAAAATTCGAGATCTCACACACATCATATAATCCATGTGCATTAAATACATGTAATAAAATAACACAATTAGGTATTATTGTCTGGTATCTCCATAATTATTTTTAATACTCACATAACCATATTATAACATTATTTAATATTATCTATCTAGTGTACACACATAATTCCTTTTCCAATTTCTGAAATACATATATTTAATTATTTCTGTATTAAAATCACTTATAATTTTATTGTACTACTTGATACTTTATATCATTAGAATATATTCTCATCATATGATTTTATTCATGTCACACTTTACATTAATGTTCCATTTAATTTCTACAGTAAAAAAACTAATTTTCTCCATATGGTCATCACAAGAATTACTCGCCCATTTTGTATCTTTGAGAGGACGCAATTGCTTAATCCATGACAAATACTAAAATGGTTTAGCTTCAAGCCAGTTCCAATTTCTATTACCACACAAGTTTTACATGATATGAATTAACTTCTATAGTGGTGATATTACTAGTTCAAGATTGTATTCATGCCTTGTATGAAATTACATAATTATAAGCAATTAATTTTCACAAGACATGAAGACATCTTACAATTCTCATCTCAATCCACGCTTATACATTCAGTTTAACTTAGTTAAATTAGCACATCAATATTTATTTTCAAATAAAGATTCATATTCTTATTATATAAAAAAAAATTATTTATTCTAAAAATTCTCGGTTCTTACATTAACACTATAAATATTCACAAAATAATGAATCAACATGTATAGCATAGTACCTTTGCGGTGGTTTATTTTAAATTAGCTCACGGGTTCTGTTATAAATTATTTTATTTCTTTTACTTTTCAATATTATACTATATATTAATATAATAGTTATAATATTATGAAATATTAGTGTTATTAAGAATATAAATTTAAAAAACACTAATTACATTACAAAAATGCACAAAAATAGGAGATAGTGATAAATATATAATTATATGATAGTTGTATACAGATAAAAAAAAATTGAAATGAAATGAGAGATGGAAAAATAATTTTAAATTTTGGTATAGGCATCTGATTTTAGGGTTGAGAGACAATTTTATTTTATTTATTATATATACTTAAGAGGACGGATCTAAAACATACTTTTTAAATAGCATACGTTTATTAAAATTAAATTGTTTTGGAGATTCTTTTAAAAAATAAGTGGGATCGCGGTTGATATTTTTGCAAATAAAATAAAAGCAAGTGGGACCATTCTCTTTTAATATTATTTTATTTTTTAAAAGAATCTTCAAAACGACGTAATTTTAATAAATATATATTATTTAAGAGAGGTATGTTTTAAATGTGTTCTGATATACCAAATACATTCTTAGTGTTGAGTTAATTTATTAATGGAGTGGTTAGCATGAAGTTAATTTTAGTTAATTGATAAATATAGTGTCGATACGCATATCAAGAGACAATCTCTCTCTACATATCAATATTATATTGATCAATTAACGAATTTATCATAAAGTTAATTTTATAATAATAATATGGTAATGAAAGGAGTACTCTTTGGTGTATTTCCGAAGCAAACTCTCTTGACTTGATGTGTTGCCCTAATTAATAATGTAAAGCATTTTGTTTTCTTGTCTAGAAAAAACTTTCTATTTAAGTTAGCAAATGTCAGGTCGACACCACATTTTAATAACCGACTGAGAAATCCTTTTTCCCCCTTTTGATTTATTTTTTCTTATATATGATATATCCCAAACTGACATTCTAGATTCTCATGTTGTAGTGATAATATTATTGTTCTTTAATTTTTATAATATAATTGTCAAATTCATACTTTCAGGTATATTTAGTTATTTAAAATAGATCCATGTTTCAATAAAATGTCATAGTCCTGATTTATATTGAGGGTATCTATCTATATCTATATGACTATATCTATATTATAGAGTGGCTATTTTTGGTGATTTTAAGTTGTACTAGACTTTTTATTTTATTTTTTATTTTTGCCCCTATACTTTTAAATATATTATTATTTTATTTTTAATTTAATCCTTAAAATTTTAATTTTACTCTAATTTATATAAGTATGGCGTGCGCTATCGGGTGTTAGTAATAATAAAGATCCAAGGGTAAAAAAATACATTCATATTAAAATAGTGACTTATTACGTAATTATAAAAGTAATTTTTAAAAATTAATGACAAACGTATAATTAAGTGTATGATATGAAACTTTATTTTTCTTCAACAATTTAAGGATAAACTTGTACTATGTGCTTTGGCCAAAAAATATTTTACTAAAAGCACAAATTTTATATTTCGCCCAAAATGCTTTGGAGCCCTAAACTATAATATTTAAAAGTCTATATATATATATATATATATATATATAATTTTAATTTAAATATAGCCATTATAGACCAAAAGAACACCAACATAAAATGAGCGATAGTTTTTAAAAGAAAATAATATATATTGCGATTTTATATATCGATTTTTTTTATTGAGAGTTACGTGAATAAATCTAATTGATTATATTTTTACGATGAATTTAATACAATGGATCAATTTTATAATTCTATTAAATCCTATTTATTAACATATTAATACATTACAATCGCAATTCGGTTCAAATTTTTGGTAAATAGCTATGGGGCTAGACTCCTTGATTGTGCCAAAATATTATTCACCATATATTTCACCCTCATATCAATCTTTTTACTTGAAAGGGAAAAGAAAAAACAAATCGACCAAAGCAACAACATGCATCATGAAGGCGATAATGTGTATCAAGAAGGCAACAATCCTCATGCAAACAATAACACTGACCAAATGATGAACAATAGAATGTTCAGAGGCTTTATGCAATTCATGCAACAACAGGTAAGAGAGACTCCTGTTCAAAATATAAGTGGAAATAATGGCAACCCACGGTCGGTCACCGCTAAGCAGTTCAAGGAGTTGGGACCACCGGAGTTTTTGGAAAAGTCAGAACCACTTAAGGCAGAGACGTGGTTAAAGCAGATCACCAAGATATTTGATGTCTTGGGATGCTCAGAGGAGCAAAAGGTTTCTTTTGCCACCTTTATATTGCGTGAAGAGGCGACATCTTGGTGGAAATCAGAAACGCACTCAAGATCGAGCCGACTCAAGATGTCTTGGGAGAAGTTTCAAGAGTCGCATTCAACGATAAGTACTTTCCCGAAAGTATTCGTCACATGAAGGAGGTGGAGTTCATCAAGCTAGAGCAAAACAATATGACTGTGTCGCAGTACGAGGCTAAGTTTGCCGAGTTGTCTCGGTTTGCATCCCATTTGGTCGATAATGAGGAGCGAATGACGCGAATGTTTCTAAGAGGTTTGAAACCTAATATACGTCAATACCTCATTTCTCACAAACTTTGTTTATATTCAGATGTTGTGAATAGGGCTCAGTTATTGGAGCGCGATAATGAGTCAGCACAACCAAAAGGCAACGGCCAACAACACGATAATAATCGTACCGGTGACAACGGTCATCGGGACAATGATAACCATCGTGGGGGAAATTATCATGCCAAGAATGATAACCACTTCGGTGATAATCATGGCCAAGATAATAGGAGTGGAAATTTTAAGAAGAGGAGGTTCAATAATGATGGAAAGACAACAGCACCAGCACCCGTTTCAAAAGAAGAAGAACGACCACCGGTCATATATTTCAAATGAGGACAGGAGGGACACATCTGTCCAAACTGTACGCAGCAATCCAAAGCGTGTTTTAATTGTGGAAGAGAAGGTCACCTAGCTCGATTTTATCGTATGGTGAAGTCAAGTCCAGCTGGGATGGTGATGCCAAAGGATGTCCCAGACAAGCCAAAGCCGGTAGTTTAAGAGAGAGCATTTTTTTTTCGTGATGAGGAACCTGAATAAAATTATCACGGGTAAGTTAATCATAAACTCTTGCGAAGTCTATACAGTGTTAGATGTGACGCCCCCAAAATTAGGTATACATCACCCATCTTGGGTCGCCGCTTACATGGTACAGAATTTAAATACAACTTAATACATAAACTGTGAGTTTAAATACAAATATCGTCTACTAGATATTATACAAACTCAAAAAGGAGTCCTCATTACAATTATTATCACACTATTTCACAGAATAGTGAGAACTACTAATGCTATCTTCAGGACCATCACTCGTTTCCCCGACTCGGCCCTAGCTATATTCTCATTTCAAGAGAAGAAACGGTGAAAGAAAGGTGAGCTCAACTATTTCAAGAAGAAATATTATCACTAAGATAATGCGTAATAAATTATCAATAGTCTTCAACAATGTTAAACCGATAAAATACAATGAAAACCGGTTTAAGCTGCAGTGAATATGCAATCCATTAAAAGAGTCAAGTAGAAAATAAAGTCTACTATCTTTTAGGTTTTAAAAGGTTTTTCATCATCATTATATTTGAGACTCAAACTTTAATAAATATTCCACATCATCGAATCACCCTACGCACTACGGCCAAGGATATTCTTTAGTATCACGACCACAATTATTCATGCACTACGGCCAAGAATATTTGTGTATTCATTAATGGTCATGATCATGCCAACAATCGTCCATCAATGCACTACTACGCCATCGAGGATTTTTACCACATTATTTGTAACATTACTACCATGATTACAAGAATAGTCTCTGGTCATAATCATACCAAGTCCATCTATGCACTACTAAGGCCACAGATGACTTTCAACATAATATAAACATGAGGATGATGACAATGATATAAGAATTCAATAAAACAAGTTCAAGAATTATTTTATCCGGGAATTATTAACGCCCAAATTGTCAACATGATCATCGTTTTGTAGAGTAAAATTCAAGAATGATCGGAAGAATATTTTCATGAAAAGATCTTTGGATGAAACGCAAATATCAAGGATATTCCACTAATTTCATGGAGTATATAAGTCAAAGTTTTAACCAATGGGTATAATAAAGAATAGAATAACAAAAGAAATCACCGTAAATGCGATAGATCCTTACAGGCGAGTTATTCCAACAGAATAATAAATAACGGAACCGGTCAAGGCAGTAAAAGCGTCATGCATGACGAGGATGTTCCAACAGAATAATAAAGAATGGAACCAGTCCCTGCAGAAACACATGAGACAGGATGTTCCAAATGAATAATAATAATAATGACGGAACCAGTCGGTGTAAAAACACATGCATGAGATGTTCCAGCGAGAATAATAATAGAAGAATGTCACCAAGTATAGGGTAACCACAGTATCTGAGTTATTCCACGAGAATAATAAGCAATGGAATAACAACAGTTCTTCTCTTCATGAATAAGAAAGAATAACACCCCTTACTTTTGGTAGGAGATTGAATCTGCGGTAGTGTAGTAACAAAATACTCTTCTTCTTTCTCTCTTTTTCTCTATACTTTCTCTCTCTAAAGCTTGAATGAATTTGTGAAAATAATGAAGCACTAGGCCTCTATTTATAGAAGATTTCTAGCTTACACCTACCGTATGAAAAGGCAAGTGGCTTGATATTTGGTAATGTGAAAAGAAAAGTGGTTCGCGCTCAGAATGTGAGAAACGACAAGTGGTTCGACGCTTTATAATGTGAAACGGCAAGTGGTTTGACGTCGGTAAAGGTAATTACTATCGACGAAGGTAATTACTATTCACAAGGGTAATTACTATTGACGAAGGTAATTACTATTGACGAAGGTAAATACTATTGATTGAAGGTAATTACTATTCACAAAGGTAATTACTATTGTGAAGGTAATTACTTATTGACGAAGGTAATTACTATTGATGAAGGTAATTACTATGTGAAGAGACTCTTAGATGATGACATATGGGCCCCCATAAAATAATCAAACTTACCACAAACGTCTCATATGACTCTTTATATACATTAAGGATTGAATAAATATTACCACAAATCATTTTATTTTTAATCAACACATTTTAATCTTTCAACAATTATTAATCATTTATAACTTGTCGTCTCAATTAATAATATAACATATTATACGAGATGATCTTGTGACAATAATTGAATCAATAATATAAGAGATATGATGCAAAGATTCTCATGTGAATAATTGAAAGCGTATGGTGAGTGACTTCTCACGTAAGCATCGATAATCAATACCGTAGTGCTACTTATGCAACCACGCGTATTCTTGTACTTTTACTACTAGGGTAGTTCAGCGGTTTTAACGGTAACACCTCGTAGATTATTTTTATAAAATATTTTTGTCGTTTTCTCAATCAAACAATAATTACATTGTGGGCTCCACCGATGATTGGTAGTTATGCGAATATTCCTAACAAAAGAATATTCCTCGCCAAACGAATATTTTATAACAACTTGCATACTTTGAAAAATTTATAAATATTACCCACAACTATAACATTATATCAAATTTATTCCATAATATTCAAAATAATATTTATAGAAAAATTCATCTTTATTTATAAAAGTTGGGGTCTTACTGACCTCCCTTCTTATGAAATTTTCACTCGAAATTGAAGTGCATACACTGGTATGTAGAAGATGTAAGACCCCAACTTATTATTAATGAAATTTAATTTTCTCTATTTATTATTTTTAAATAGTAAGGGTTGATGTGATTAATGTGGATAGTTAGGGTAAAAATCAAATACTTCAAAATAAGCAAGTGGTTATAAAATATTCATTGTTGTCGGGAATATTCGTTTAGTCGTGGAATATTCGTCTTATCGAGAATATTAAATACGACAGTAGCGACCATGTGTGGGCCCCATAACTTGAAAAGCGATTGAATGAAGAAAACAACAAATATAAGTGGTTTAAAAATAAGGCGTAGTTGTCTCAATTATCTGTTAAAATACCGATGGTTAAAACTTCTGATACCTGCAGTATTGCACCAATTGTTGATTCTTACGTGAAGTCACTACTCAATAATGGTTACTGTAATTCTTTATGCTCGATATTTTATTGAGTTAATAATTCTTTGCGTTGATATTTTATATTGTTGTTGTTTGATAATAATCGTTATTACAAGTATTTTTCATTATCGAAAGCAATAATTCATATTATCCGAATAATATTATTAGATAACATTATTGACAATGTCTAGAAAGTTACATCTAAGGAGAGGTTTGGTCACCTAATTGCGGCCATGAGTAAGAAGAAATTCTTATTGAAAGCCCCTCTTTCACAAAGGCGCACGGTTGTCAATATTGTGATTCTATAATATTATTTGTGAATAATTAATTATTGATTCATATGATGAGGAAAATATTGATTTTATGTGGATATAGATGGAGAAAAATTTTAATGTGACAATTGTTGAAAATTGAAATTTTATCTTTTTACGATAAAATAATTCTTTTAAATATATTATTATATTTTAATAATATAATAATGGTGATATTTTTACAACGAATGTGGAATATATGAGTATCGAGGAGAAAGAGTATTTTTGTTGCAATAAATGTTTAAAACATATTAAACATGTCAATTGGACCCCATTTATTGGTGAAATTTGATTATAGCACAGTAAAATCCCGTTTGTGGATTTCGGTCAATTTACATTTGGAATTCGGAAAACTTTCTTCTGCAAAGTTGTAGAGAATTGAATTTCCTATAAAAACACGCGAGATTCGAATTTTCTGATAAAAGGGCTATTTATTGTGAATTATTGAAGTTAGAAGTTCAAAATAATTGATTTTGGAAGTTTTAATTATTATTTTTAAAGAAAAACGTTTTTTGCATTTAAGTGGGCTAACATGTGATATTAATTGCTGAAATCAGATCTTCAAAGATGGGCTAAGGAAATTTATAATATATATTAATATTTTATTAAATTTTACGCTTTTGGTCATTCTAAAGATTTTCTATAAATAGGGTCTTGGGTTAGAATTGAAAATCACACCGAAAGCTGAAGTTTTTCTCTCTATATTATCGAGCGTATTCTTATGAGTATTTTGAGTATACTTTGAGTATTGTTAGGCGGTGTGAAGTTCCTTCAAACCTTATACCCTAGATTAAATTTAAAGTCTTAATCTTTCGAGGTAAGGGATGTTATTTTCTTCTCAAATGATATTATTTCTTCAATATCATTATGCTAAAATATTAGTTGGAACTTTTTATCAAATTTGGAACTTTTTCATGTGGAGTTACTATTCATGAGTTCTTATTCACGAGTTACTATTCATGAGTACTATTATTAACGTAGAAGCGTGAAGATGTTTTTTTGTGGAATTTCTATCTTTTGGTGTCTGAGATTCTTATTCACGATACCAAGACTATTCACGATATCTGACTTTTATTCAATAGAAAAATGAAATTTCTTCTTTTTGTCCAAAATATCTATTACGGATACTAGCTTTGATTGTATCCATGTTTTGATCATTCTTGAATTTTACACCATTGTGATTATTTTGAGGTATTTTTGGACATGGATAAAACAAAAATCTGAATCCTTAATCCTTAATCCTTGTCATTTTGTTTCCTTTGGATTCGTTTCTTTAAAATATTTTTCATCATCCTCGGTCTTAAATGATGATATTATTGAATATCTTTGGCTGTAGTCAAAGATGAATGATTTCTGAAGAATATCTTTGGTAGTAGTGCAAAGATGAGCAGTGTTTAGATGAACATGACGGTGATGAATATCTTTGGCACAGAGTGCAAAGATGAATATTTGATTCAGATGTATATTGATTGATGTTACGGGGATAAAAGATGAGCGATGAACTTTTAAATTCATACATAGAAGATAGTTGTTTGCATTCTCTACTTAACTCTTCTAATGAATTATTATTTCCTCTGCGAATATTGATTTAAAATTTGTTGTCTATTGTATTCTATTAGATTTTCCTGTTGAAGACTACTTGATAATTTGTTGTATATTATCTTAGTCATAATATTCTTTCTTTGGGCTAGTTGAGCTCACCCTTTTCCTTTTTTGTTCCATTTTTCTTCTCGGGAGGCGAGAATATAGCGAGAAAGCGAGTAGGGGGTATGGAATGAAGGTTTTAGAAAGAATTGTTTAGTAGTCCTCACCATTTTTGTAAAATAATGTATCAATAAATATGATGAGGATTTATTTGAGTATAGATATTATCAGAAGATAATATTTGTATTCAAACTCACAGTTTCTTGTTGTAATAATAAAGTTGTAGTTGTTTACGTACCATGTATTGACAACTCGAGAATGGGTGATGTATACCTATTTTGGGGGCGTCGCGGTTGGTATCGAGCTTAGGGATATGATCTCTGGCGGAGATTGGGGAATAGAACTAGGAGGAGAGGCGAGTAAATCCTTCGCTAGTGTGTCCTACCTAAGCTTATTTTTTAGTTGAGTCGGTATATAAGGATATTATGTGATATATTGATTTCCTTAATTAACCCTTGTTTTATGGCGGATTTGAGAATGTCGATCGAGAATATTAACAATGGAAATGAGGCCAGTGGAGCTTTGTACTCACCAACGAGGAGAAGCGTCTGCAGCAGTGGCAATATTCCTCCCGTGAACAACACCACTTGAGCAAATGATGAGCGAGGGATGTTTAGAAGCTTTTGCGTTCATGCAAAATCGACGAGGAGACTCGTGTTCAAAATCTGAGGAGGAAATGATAGCAATTCACGGGTTGTCACAATGGCAAGCGATTCAAAGAGTTGAGACCACGAATTTAAGGGAAAGCGGATCCGATCACGGCGGAAACATGGGTCAAACAAATTACCAAGATATTCGATGTCTTGGGATGCGGAGAACGAGAAGGTTCCATTCGCCACCTTTATGTTCCGTGGCGGCGGACTCTTGGTGAGAGTGCGTGAAGCGTACCCATCCACCGCTTTTCAAGATGTCTTGGGAAGCGTTTGAAACTATTTAATGACAAATACTTTCACGAAAGTGTTCGTCTATATGAAGGAAGTGGAGTTCATCAGATTAGAGCAAAACAACATGGCGGTGTCTCGATGCGAGGCAAAGTTTGCGAGTTATCAGTTTGCACCTCATTTGGTGGAGAATGAGGAGCGTGATGACTACGGATGTTTCTTAGAGGTTTGAAACGGCGATACGTCGGTATCTCATTTCTCATAAACTTTCTCTCTATTCGGATGTTGTAAAGAGGCTCAATTATTAGAAGCGAGATAACGAAAGTACGGTCGGTGAGGACCCTGAACGAGGATCGTACCGAGAGATAGCGATCAGCAGAATAATGATAACCGGCGGAGAAAGAAACAAGCGGACAAAAATGGTAACCACTCGGTGGTAATCATGGCCATGAAAATAGAAGAAAGCGAGTCGAGGAGAGATTTTAAAAAGAGGAGATTTAACAACGACAATATGAAGGCGACAATGCCAAAGAAGAAGCTGGGTTCTAAGGGAGGAGAACGACCACCGGTCATATGCTATAAATGCGGAAAGAGGGACATATCGGTCAAAGCTGTCCATAATGATTCAAGGTATGCTATAATTGTGGAAAGGAAGGACATATCGCGCCGAGATTATACGGTAGCGAAACCTAGTTCAATGAGGGACGGTGACTCAAAAACTGTCTCGGAAAAGTCAAAGTCAGCGATTCCAGGAAGAAGCGTTTGTTGATTTGGTCAAAATCGAGGAACCCAAACGAGGTGATCACGGGTAAGCTATTTATAAATTCTTGCGAAGTTTATACCTTACTTGATCTGGGTCTTTACCCATTCATTTATCTCTCCTGCTTGTGCTCAGCGTTTAAACTTGACTCAGGAGAAATTAGACTTTGACCTATCTGTGGAAACTCCGTTAGGAGAAACTTTCATCACATCCCTTTGTTTATAAATCTTGTTTGATTCAAGTTGGCACCATTACCTTACCTGTTGACCTTATCTCTTTAAAGATACTTGCTTTTGATGTGATTTTAGGGATTGATTGGTTAACTACTCATCATGCCAAAATTGATTATTTTCGTAAGGTTGTTAGTTTTCATATTCTAACCAACTTTGTTGTATGCAATTCAAGCAACTAAACCATTAAAATCAATCCTTTGTCATATCTAATCATAAAGCTATTCGTTTATTGAAAAGCGGATGTCAAGCTTTCTTAGCCCATGTTATGGATTTGAATAAAGACACGTCAAATTTGAATAATATTATTCTGTTGTTATTGACTTTCCGACGTATTTCTAGAAGAACTTCACTGGTACACCCCGAGCGTGAAGTTGAATTCTTTATTGATCTTGAACTGGTACAAAGCCCATTTCTAAAACCCCATATCGAATGGCTCTATTGAACTTCGGGGAGTTAAAGGTCCAACTCTGAGAATTGTTGGACATCGGTTTCATTAAATCTAGTACATCTCCTTGGGGTGCTCTGTTTTATTTGTAAAGAAGAAAGGCGGGAGTATGCGACTTTGTATTGACTATCGGGGAATTGAACCATGTCACCATCAAGAATAGGTATCCTCTACCTCGTATTGATGACTTGTTTGACCGATTCAAGAGGCACAATTCTTTTCAAAAATCGATCTTCGTTACGGATATCATCACTAAAGATTTAGGCGAGGATATTCCAAAGCGCCTTTAGAACTTCGGTATGGGCATTATGAATTCTTAGTCATGTCTTTTGGATTGACTAATGCTCCTATGGCTTTCATGGATATGATGAACCAAGTATTCAAGGAATATTTGGATCGATTCGTTGTTGTCTTTATTGATGACATCCTTATATATTCCAAAAGTCGTGAAGATTATGAGCACCATTTGAAATTTGGTACTCCAAAGGCTTCGTGAAAACAAACTATATGCCAAATTGAAGAAATGCGAGTTACGGCGAGGAAGTAGCATTCCTTGGGCGCGTGGTGTCGAAACATGGAGTATCTGTTGATCCGTGAAGATTGAAGCAATCTGAAAGTTGGGAGCAGCAAAGTCGGTCGGTGGATCAATCACGTAGCTTTTTGGGTTTAATTTGGTTATTATCGGAGATTCGTGGAAGGATTTTCTCGAATCGCTACTCCATTAACTTCAACTAACTCGGAAGGATACAAAATTCGTTCGGCGAAGAATGCGAGAAGTGTTTCCAAGAGCTTAAGAGGAGACTTATTTTAAGACTGTTCTAACAATACCATCTGGTTCGGATGGATTTGTTATCTACAAATGATGCTTGTGCAAAGGGTTAGGATGTGTTCTCATGCAGCGTGGGAAAGTCATAGCCTATGCCTCATGACAACTTAAAGAGTATGAGAGGAATTATCCTACTCATGATCTAGAGTTAGCGGCCCGATCGTTTCGCGCTTAAAGATATGGAGGCACTATCTATATGGGGAGAAAGTGGAGATATATTCGGACCATAAAAGCCTTAAATATTTCTTCACTCAAAAAGAACTCAACATCTGGCGTGACGTTGGCTCGAGCTATTGAAAGACTACGACCACACTATTCAATACCATCCAGAAAAGTTTAACGTGTGGCGACGCGTTGAGTAGAAGATCATATGCGAGGAGCGAAGTGCGATGATGTCAAGTATATGCATAGAGCCAACTTTAATAGAAAAAGTTAAGGTTGCTCAAGCCACCCAAGCCGGAGATGATGCGTATGAAGAAGAAAGTACAAGAAGGAGCTATTAGGGCGAGAATTGATGAAGAAGGAATACTTGAGTCCACTCTAGACTTTGTGTTCCTAATGACTCGATTTGAAGTACAAGATTATGATGGAGGCACACAATACACCATTTGCAATCCATCACGGAAGTACTAAAATGTATCGTGATCTTGACATACATTTTGGTGGAACAATATGAAGAGAGAGATTGCAAAGTTTATCTCGATGTGTTTAACTTGTCGGCGTGTAAAGGTAGACATCCGGTACCTAAGGGTCCGTTGCAACCACTTGAGATTCGAAATGGAAGTGGGAACACATTACCATGGATTTCGTTACGGGTCTTCCTACGGTTTCTCAGGCATCAATGCTATTTGGGTTATTGTTGATAGATTAACCAAATCCGCTTCATTTCTTGCCGAATCGGAGACTTATTCACTTGAGCGTCTTGCTAGTATGTACGTGAATGAGATTGTGAGGTTGCATGGCATACTGTATCCATAGTTTGGATCGTGACCCAAGATTCACTTCAAGATTTTGGGTTAGCTTGCAAAAAGCTATGAGCGCGGAGTTTACGATTGATTCGGCATACCATCCTCAAAGCGGATGGACAATCGAGAGAGGACTATTCAAACTCTTGAAGATCTATTAAGACTACGTGTCTAGACTTCAAAGGCGGTTGGGATAAGTATTTACCATTGGTGGAATTCTCCTACAACAAGCGATTATCGAGCAAGTATAGGTGTAGCTCCATTTGAAGCATTATATGGACGAAAGTGTCGCTCTCCAGTATGTTGGGACGAGGTGGGTGAAGCAACACTGTTGGGACCCGAGTTGGTACGTATGACTACGGAAAAGATCCAAATGATTCGACAAGCGATACAAAGCGGCACAAGATCGACAAAAGAGTTATGCGGATCTTCATCGAAAGGACGTGGAATTTAGTGTAGGGGATCATGTATTATTGCGAGTTGCTCCATGGAAGGGAGTTACAAGATTTGGGAAGAGAGGAAAGCTCAATCCACGATTTATTGGTCCATTTCAAATTCTTGACCGAAAGTAGGAAATGTAGCCTATAGACTTGCGTTACCTCCAAGTATGTCTCGTGTTCATAATGTGTTTCACATATCGTACTTCGTAAAATATGTGAAAGACCGAACCACGTTATAGAATTAGAAGCCGGACGAAATAAAGAAGACTTAACGTATGAGGAGGTACTGTCAAGATCTTGGATAGGAAGGAGCATGTCCCTACGCATGAAAGGTCATACCACAAGTTAAAGTTTTGTGGAGGAATCATCTTTATAGAGGAAATGACACAGGGAATTGGAAGCGAAATGAAAGCGAGGTATCCTCACCTTTTTGAAACACAGTGCACGACGTCAATTTCGAGGATGAAATTTCATAAGGAGGGAGGTTGTAAGACCCCAACTTATTATTAATGAAATTTAATTTTCCTATTTATTATTTTGAAATAGTAAGGGTTGATGTGATTAATGTGGATAGTTAGGGGTAAAATCATGCAAATACTTCAAAATAAGCAAGTGGTTATAAAATATTCATTGTTATCGGTGAATATTCATTTGGTCGTGGAATATTTAAATCTTTGTCGGGGAATATTAAATACGACAGCGAAATGACCATAATGTGGGCCCCATAACGGAAAGCGATTGGATGAAGAAAGCGACAAATATAAGTGGTTTAAAAATAGCAGGCGTAGTTATTCTGAATTATCTTGTTAAAATACCTTGGTTAAAACACACGATGCTTTGCAGTATTGCACCAATTGTTGATTCTTACGTAAGAAGGCACTACTCAATAATGGTTACGATAATTCTTTATTCGGTATTTTATTGAGTTAATAATTCTTTGCGTTGATATTTTATATTGTTGTTTGTTTGATAATTGTCATTACACAATTATTTTTCATTATCGAAGCAATAATTCATATTATCCGAATAATATTATTAGATAACATTATTGGCAATGTCTAGAAAGTTACATCTAAGGAGAGGTTTGGTCACCTAATTAATTGCGCCATGAGAAGAAGAAATTCTTATTGGAAAGCCCCTCTTTCCTGGAAGCGCACGGTTGTCGATATTGTGATTTCGTAATATTATTTGTGAATAATTAATTATTGATTCATATGATGAGGAAAATATTGATTTTATGTGGATATAGATGGAGAAAAATTTTAATGTGACAATTGTTGAAAATTAAAATTTTATCTTTTTCGATAAAATAATTCTTTTAAATATATTATTATATTTTAATAATATAATAATGGTGATATTTTACAACGAATGTGGGATATATGAGTATCTGAGGAGGAAGAGTATTTTTGTTGCAATAAATGTTTAAAACATGTTAAACATGTCAATGGACCCCATTTATTGGTGAAATTTGATTATAGCTTTGTAAAATCCCGTTTGTGGATTTTGGTTGAATTTCATTTGGAATTAGGAAAAACTTTCTTCTCGCAAAGTTGTAGAGAATTGAATTTCCTATAAAAACTTGCGAGATTCGAATTTTACGATAAAAGGGCTATTTATTGTGAATTATTGAAGTTCAAGCTCAAAATAATTGATTTTGGAAGTTTTAATTATTATTTTAAAGAAAAACGTTTTTTTGCATTTAAGTGGGCTAACATGTGATATTAATTGCTGAAATCAGATCTTCAAAGATGGGCTAAGGAAATTTATAATATATATTAATATTTTATTAAATTTTACGCTTTGGTGTTCTAAGCATTTTCCTATAAATAGGGTCTTAAGTTAGAATTGAAAATCACATTGTAAGCTGAAGTTTTTCTCTCTATATTATCGAGCGTATTCTTGTGAGTATTTTGAGTATACTTTGAGTATTGTTAGGCGGTGTAAGTTCCTTCAAAGACTATACCCGGTATTCAAATTTAGAAGTACTTAATCTTTCGAGGTAAGGGATGTTATTTTCTTCTCAAATGATATTATTTCTTCAATATCATTATGCTGAAATATTGATTGGAACTTTTTATCAAATTTGGAATTTTTTCATGTCGGGGTTACCAAACCACTAAGTCAATCATTGTCATACCAAGCCATAAGTAAAGAGCCCCGATCCTTTCGTTGTTGACTTCCTTGTTTGGAATGCACCGAAGCCAGACTATTCGTATGGGACGTTGTGAATAACGATGGCAAGTTGATAGGTATTAATGTGACGTGTTATCCAAGTCTTGGATGAGAAACACGTCACAGTTGTGAATGATATTTCTATTGTTAATAAATTTTCTAAAGTATTCTTGAAGACTTCTTGGCCTACCCCAGAACGTGAAATCGAATTTTGTACTGACCCCAGTACAAAACTCATTTCTTAAACCCTCAAATATTTTCTTCACCCAAAACGAACGTAACATGCGCCAAATATGTTGGCTCGAGCTATTGAAGATTACGATCGTACCATTCAATACCATCGTGGAAAAGCGAACGTGGTAGCTGACGCGTTGAGTTGAAGATTGTATGTGAATATAAGAACCCACGTGTAGATAACGATATACGAGTAGAATCAACTTTAATCGATAAATTTAAAGCCGCTCAAGCTACAGACTCAGAGCTGATGAATGTGAAGAAGAAGGTTCAAGAGGGCGTTATTCTAGAAGCAAGAATCGACGAAGAAAGGAAATCTCAACCCTCGATTTAATTGGCCCATTTGAAATCCTCGATCGAGTAGGAACTGTGGCTTATAGACTAGTTTTACCGCCAAGTATGTCGCGTGTTCATAACGTTTTCCAAATATCGATGTTACGTAAATATGTGGATGACCCGAACCACATTATTGATTTAGAACCGGACGAGATAGCGGATAATTAACGTATAAAGATGTACCTGTTAAAATCCTGGAATGTATTCAACACTCAAAGGTTATACCTCAAGAGTTAGAATCGGACGAAGTGCCCTCATCTATTTGGCATACCAGGTACGTACGTAAATTTCGAGGGCAAAATTTCATAAGGAGGCGAGATTGTAAAATCCCAAATTTTACGAATAAAGATTTAAATTTCTTAAAAAAAAAATTTGAATATTATGGTGTGGATTTAATATAATATTATAGTTGTGGGTAATATTTATAAATTTTGCAAAGTATGCAAGTTGTTATATTATATTCGATTGGTCGGGGAATATTCTTTGTGTCGGGGAATATTCGTACGACGGCACAATCATTAGTGGACCCCACAACAGAATTATTGTCAGATCGAGAGAAAGCGACAAAAATATTTTTATGAAAATAATGACGGAAGTTTTCTTTATATCTTGTTGAACTACTCGGTAGTAAAAAGTACGATGAATGGCGTGGTTGCATAAGTAGCGCGGTATTGATTATTAATGCTTACGTGAGAAGTCACTCGGTTATACTCAATTATTACTTAAAGAATTGTTGCATCATATCTCTCATATTATTGATTCGATTATTATCACAATTATCATCCGCATTATATGATATATTATTAAATCAATAATTGAGACGACAAAGTTATTCATATTATTAAATTACAATATTTACAATGTGCAGAAGTTACGCGAGGAGAGGTTTGGTCACCTAATTGGCGCTTGATAGGGAGAAATCCTTATTGGAAATCCCCTCTTTCACAGGAAGCGACACTGGTTGTTAAATATTGTGAGTTATAATATTAATGATGAATAAGTTCGTGTTCATGAAAGATGAATTTGATAGTTCCATTGTGTTGGGATTATTGGTGTTAGTTGAAATCGACATCTATTCCGATGATAATTGATGTCTAAGGGTTATATTGATAAATCGGGGAATTTATCGGATAAATGAGCAATTAATTGCTACTAATTCACATGCTTATATAACTATTTGTTCGCATGTGTTTACTATTGAATCACATTCTTATACTATTAGGGGAGTTGGTGCAAGATTGATAATACTTGCATGATTAAATTAAAGATGGAGGTATTATACCGTAATTCGTATTTTCACATGATTATAACTATTGATTCACATGATTGAACTATTAATTCACATTATTTACTATTAGGGGAGGTGGTGCAAGTTTGATAATACTTGCAGGACTAAATTAAAAATGAAAGAAAAGTTGGAGGTATTGTACTATAATTTTTCGAGCCCCAAAACGTGCAATTATCGAAACTATATTTTTCTATAAATAGAAGCTCATTTTTCCTTCATTTCTCACCAATTTACTAAAGCTTTAGAGCCATTATTATAGAGAGAAATTATAGAGAGAAAGAAGAAGAGAAGTCTGCTCCCTCACTATTCCAGTATCCAATCTTCTTTTGAGGTAAGGGGTATTATTTTTTCATATTCATGAAGAGAACTTACATTATTCCATTCTTTATTTATACATTGGAATAACTTTGTATACGCATTATACCCTATACTTGGTAAAATTCTTCTATTATTCCATTATTTATTATTCTATGGAATAACTTTCGCATCCAATCCGCATACATGGTGAAATTATGTTGTTATTCCATTCTTTATTATTCATTTGGAATATCATGCATGCGTTTTACATGGGACATGGTTTAAAATCTTTATTATTACATTGGAATATCATCATCATGCATGCGTTTCTGTGGGACTGGTTCCGATTATTTATTATTACATTGGAATAACTTTGTATACATCAAGTACCGCATTTACGTGGTGATTTTTGTTGTTATTCCATTCTTTATTATTATTATGTTGGAATATCGTATCGGTGCGTATTACATTAAATCGAACTGGTTCCGTTATTTATTATACATTTGGATAACCATACATCATCTGAAGTACCGCACGCTGGTGATTTCTTTTGTTATTCCATTCTTTATTATACTCGGTTGGTTAAAGTTTTGACTTTATACTAAATCATGAAATATTATTTTATTTGGTATTTTCTGTTACGAGTTACTATTCATAAGTTACTATTCACTCTAGTATTATTCACTCTGGTATTCGGGGTACTTTTAATGCCAGAATACTATTCACGAGTTACTATTCACGGGTTACTTTTCACCGAAATTACTATTCACCCGAATATTATTCACACGGGTATTTGGAGTACTTTTCATGTCAGGGTACTATTCCCGAAGTACTATTCACGGGGTACCATTCACGACGAAAAATTAATTCTTTTCTGTCCAAATTATTTTTGGTGCATGAATATTATTCTTGAATTTTACTCTACAAAGAAGTATCATGTTGACAATTTGGATGTTATTAGTTCCTGGATAATTTAATTCTTGAACTTATTTTATTGAATTCTTATATCATTGTCATCATCCTTATGTTTATATTATGTTGAAAGTCATCTGTGGCCTGTATTGCATAGATGGACTTGGTATGATTATGACGAGAATTATTCGGTATAATCATGGATCGTAAATGTTACAAATGATGTGGGAAAAAAAGTCCTCATTGACCCGTAGTGCATTGATGGGACGATTTTTGGTATGATTATGGCTATGGATTCTCTTGACGAGGAGCAAAGATGAATTATTTTATGGCATGATCGGGAATAGTTGATGAAAACACGATTATCTTTGCACGTAGTGCATGGATAATTCGTGGTCGTGATACTAAATAATATCCTTGGCTTTGTAGAAGTGGGGATGATTTGATGATGTGGATTATTTATTAAGTTGAGTCTCGTGATAAAAGTGATGAAAAACTTTTTAAATCATAAAAGATAGTAGATTTTATTCTCTACTTGACTCTTTTAATGGATTGTTTGTTCTGCTGCAGTTAAACTTGATGTTTATTGTATTTTATCAGTTTAACATTATTGAAGGCTAATGATAATTTATTCTGCATTATCTTAGTCATAATATTTCTTACTGGGCTAGTTGAGCTCACCCTTTCTTTCACTATTCTCTTCAGAAAATGAGAATATAGCTGGGACGAGTCGGGGAATGGAGTGACGGTCCAGATGATAGCATTAGTAGTCCTCACTAATCTGTTAAATAGTGTGACAATAAATGTAATGAGGACTCTATTGAGAGTGGATATTGTCTAGAAGGCAATATTCTTGTTTAAACTCTCAGCTTATGTTTTGTCGTATGTTACACGACAGTTGTATTATTAAGTTGTATTTTGTATTTTTATACCATGTATTTGGCGACTTAAAATGGGTGATGTATACTTATTTTGGGGGCGTCACACACACACACACACACATATATATATATATATATATATAATTTTAATTTAAATATAGCCATTATAGACCAAAAGAACACCAACATAAAATGAGCAATAGTTTTTAAAAGGAAAATAATATATATTGCGATTTTATATGTTGATTTTTTTATCGGAAGTACGTGAATAAATTTAATTAATTATATTTAATTTTACGATGAATTTAATACAATGGATCAATTTTATAATTCTATTAAATCCTATTTATTAACATATTAATACATTACACTCGCAATTCGGTTCAAATTTTTGGTAAATAGCTATGGGGCTAGACTCCTTGATTGTGCCAAAATATTATTCACCATATATTTCACCCTAATATCAATCTTTTTACTTGAAAGGGAAAAGAAAAAACAAATCAACCAATGCACACCTACTACTGTTTTGATAATTTTTGGGGGTATATGCATGCATGCATGTGTTTGATTTTTCTTCCTATGAGAAGAGTTCTCCTCAAAATCTTTGGAGTGTTTTTATCATTCATATTGACTAGAAGGAAAAAAAGAATACGAAGGAAAAGGAAATGTATTTTTTATTATTCCTTTTATTGTGAGAGAGAAAGGGAGAGAAGTAACAAAAGGGTTATTGACTTATTTCCATGGCCATATATATACTTATAGACAGTGTTGCCCATCACACTTTTGAGGTGTGCTTGGTTTACACAAACAAATATGAGTCGAATGACAAGGACATAAATGGCATCTCCTTCAAAGATGTTTTGCATTAATTCATTCTATGAAACGAATAGACTTCTATTTTATGAAACATCATATTTCAACACATTTTAAATTTAGACTATAAAATGGAGAGACTCCATTTTCTTGAAATGGAGAGAATCATTGTCCGTAAATTTTAGAGGGAATCTGATTTCTTATTGTTGCTGAGGAATAGACTCGAATCTGTGACATGACACAGTAAAAGAGAGATCTCAAATCTGTAACCTTACACAGTGAAGGAAGAGCTTCTTGCTTTTAATTTTCACTCAAGTATCCCTATAAAATTTTTTTAAAAAAAGATGAACAGATTTGTTATGTAATTCAAAATTGGGTATAAATAATAACCTAGCTAGTCCCTTAATTATTTGAAATATTTATCAAGAGTGAAGTGATATTTATGTTCCATCCTACTTTTATAGTGTAGAAAACGATATATTACTCGACCCGTAGTAGTATATAAAATATAGAGCATATTTTTAATATCTATTTTAAATATATACACGAAGAACTTGTATATCATTAGACCTATTCTAAAAAGTAAGTTGAATAATAAATGACAAAATTAAATTGAAGCGCAAATATCGGATTTGGATGTTATAAAGTTATTATCAATTTACAAGTCTATTAAAATTTATTTGTATTTTCAATAGCATTGTAAATTTTGTTACCTAGCGACCACAAAATGGGACAAATTCCTACAAACTTATACAATTGAAAATTACGCTATAATTCCTAAGTGATTATTACCATAATCCACACCAAGAAATGTATATGCCTACCAAGATAACTTGCAATCTCTTTACTTCTTTTCATTTAAAAAAGGAATGGATAATGACGTATATTTAGTTCAGCAGTAATGTTAGCAGTAGGGAATTTATGTGGAGGGTAGAATAGGTGGTGCTAGACTAGGTAAAAATCTACTCAAGTTCGCGGGTTGGGTCAGTCCGTTCGTTAAAACGCGGGCTTTGAATTTTATTTTTTCAGCCTATCAAAAGTGGTCCAGCGATAACCCGGCCCGTTTGAATTCGGCCCATAAATATGTTAAATTTGGTCATAAATCAGTTCAAAACCGCGGGCCGACCCAACCTGCGCATCAAAATACGAGCTTTGGACTTTACTTTTTCAACTCACCAAATTTTGAGCCGTTTGGACAGCCCGACCGTTTGTCAGGTCTAGGTGGTGACTATGTTGCTTTTTTTTAATAGGTATAAGGACATGAGAAAAAATAAAACTTAATAAACCTAAGGAGACAGATTTATGAAAAAAGTTAAACTTAGAGGGGCAAAATAAAACTTAAACTACTATCACTCTAAAAAAACCTAAACTCGCTCTTTAACTCGCTAAACTTCAGCCCAAAAAATCTGCATCTATTAAGAACAGATCCTGAATCCGCCTCTGAATATTAGGGATACAAATTATACATAAAAAATTGTATATACAAAATTAAAAAAGAGAGAAATTAGAGAGCGGGAGTGGGATCAAAATTGAAAATTTTACACATTTTTATTGAGAATCAATATACGGGTCGTATCGTATTCTTAGTACATAACTTTTTGTGTTCAATTAATACACATAATATTATCTTTAGTTCGATATACACTCAAATAAACACACCATAAAAAACTCACTAAATTTGGAATTTTTATCTACTCGTCTGTATGTCAGTGTCAAGTCGACAAACATAACACATCTCTTTTGAGAAAAATACAAAGCCTATTATTTTCTTTAAATAGATTTTACTAGATATTTTTATATCATATCATATGAGATGTTGGGTCGTGATATTTCATATATTGGGTCGATCCGATTGGGCCTATTCGTTTGTTTAAATCTTTTGGGTCGTTTTTATTGGGCCTGGGCAGTTGGGCCGAGTCAATAGTTTTTCTTAGTTAAGTCTTGAAAGGCTTGGACAGAATTGAAGGGATCGACCCATTAGATATTTTAATATCTCCATCTTTGACCGGTAATGATGAAAAAGCATGACAGTTAACTGTTGTATCTGTCATGCATTTATGTGGATGGGATCCGGGGACGGCCGACGGTAGAAAACAGTGACCACAGGTAGTGGGTGGGCTGTGTGTACAGTCGGCAGGAACCATCAGATCAGGGGGCTATGTCAGATAGTAGTGGGTGGCACGGTAAATCGGGCAAAAGAGTATAACATAGCAAGGAAGTCTTCAAGCAAAAGGTACACACTCACAACTGATATTTTTATCTCTCTCAAGACACTAGAGATTATTATCCTCCATTGTTAACCCTTGTGAACACATGTACTGACTCTCACGCTCGAAGTATCCCCGACTACCTGGCCGGCCGCCAAGCTCTTAGTGTTAATCGTGTTCTTGTCTGCGAGGATTAGAGACGTCTTAAGTGGTTGGGGACGTGGCGAGTAAGATCTTTGGCGTTAACATTGGCGCTAGAAGGAGGGCTGTTCTAGTGTCGTTGAGTTTTCAATCACATTCATTTATTCTACGGAAGATGGTAAGGAGTAGAGGCGATACACCGGAGGGGCAAGCAATGTCTCGTGAGTTCGTCGTTGCCTCGTGTTTCAATTAAGGATCGTCAGGTCCTTCCAAAAGTGCTCATGAGAACCACGACTTCTAAGCATGATTACGGGGTTCTCGTTCGAGAGCCCGTGTCAAAGCAAGAAGGAGGTTGAAGTTTGATGAGGGATGAGATCGTGATCGAGAATAGAAAGGCGGCGAGAAGGTTCAATCTAGAACTAAATCCTTTGAAGTGGTCAAGATGTGACAGTTGCGAAGTTGGCAAAGATGGCAGAGGAGGCGGATAAAGCTTTGGATGTTCTTGAAAGCAAAGAGAAGATATAGCCGAAACAGATGCTTGAGTTCGCGAGAGTTGAGGGACGAGGCATCTAGTCGTGTTCAAACCGAGAGGCGTAGTAGGCTAAAGATGTTCAATGCGGCGTGAAGGAAAGGAGCGAGCACTTTATTCACGCTTCTCGAGGGGCGACCTCGAGGGAACGAAGACGGTCAAGAAGTAGAACTCCCGAGGTGTCTAAGAAAACACTCGTAGTAATTGGTTCTCACTGTCGTAGAGGTGATAGACAGAGGAGTCGATCGAGGGAGTATGTACCCGAGAACCGAAGGAGAGAGCATCAACGTGAATATTCTCATCATGAGGATAGAATTGTATGCAGGAGTAGAACCAAAAGTCCAAAAAAAGTGGTGGGATCAAACAGAGGAGTTCGATCCACTCAGAAGCAGAAGATTATTCAGGAAAAAGAAGTCTCCTCGCAACCAGAAGGTGTAGATTTCTTGATAAAGGAGTTGAAGGAGCTCCGGAAACAACTGGCTGAAGTTCAGCAGGTGAAACACTCCGAGAAAGAAGGCATCCCCTTTTTCTTCAGATATCCTCAAGGAGAAGGCAGACACCACAAAGAAGCTGCCCCATATGGAAAGTTACGATGGGTCTGGGGACCCTTACGACCATAGCCAGGCATTCGACCGGCTGATAGATTATTATGATTCCACCGATGCTGCAAAATGTCATACGTTTATCACAACGTTAAGGAAGGACGCGAGGCAGTGGATGGGGACTCTACCTGCAAATTCAGTCTTGTCGTGGTCCGAGTTGTGTGACAAATTCCATGCTCATTTTGGGAACAACCAAAGAAGAGGGAAGCCTACAGGTTCTTTGGCACAGGTTCGACAGTTCACCAATGAATCCTTGGGTCAGTATGTGAAGCGGTTCAGGGAAGCTATTGGCCAGGTGTCCGACCTCAATGACCTTCAGGCTGTGGGTTTATTTCAGAACGGATTAGATTTGGTGAAGTCAGAGAAGTTGGTGAAGAAGCTGATGTTTCACCATCCGAAGAGCTTAGCCGAAGCCTTTGATAAAGCCGAAGGCTACATTGTGGTGGAGGCTATGAATAGCCTGAAATGTCCTTCTTCGAATCGGATGAAGGAGGCGGATACTCCTAAGGCTGAGGGCGATCGGAAGAAGGCAGGGGGGTATAATGATCGGCCGGAGGGCAACTCGAAGAAGTACAACAATACATGGCGACATGTCGTGTGGTAATCGTAATGTCGCTTCCAACCCCGACCAGGGGAACAAGGTTTACACCAAACTAAATACGGATAGGTCGGTAATTTTGGATCAGATCAGGAACCAACCATTCTTTGAACCGCCTCGTGACGTTCTCAAGCCGTCGAGGATATCTGGATTCGATCGACGTAACCGTTTTAGGGACGATTATATCTTTCGGTGATGCAGATTATCCTTGAGCCCATCGAACCCCATGCCAGAGGAGCCTTGGTGATCATAAAGACAAGTGGGTTGGTGGATATGAAGCAAATGATAATTGACAACGGGTCTTCTGTTGATATTCTTTATGCCCACGCTTATCAGAGGATGCATCTTGATGGGCGGAAGATGGAGGTCGGACAGGAGGCTCCTTTGTATAGCTTCAGCAACGATCCGGTCAAAGTGGCAGGAACTATTAAGCTACCGGTCATCTTTGGCATTGCTCCACAACAGGTAGAAATAACGTGTAAATTTTATGTTGTGCATGTAGATTCGGCCTACAACGCTATACTGGGCAGACCTACTTTGACTGCTCTCCAAGCAGTGACCACCATCCCTCACTTCAAAATCAAGTTCCCAACAGCACATGGAGTTGGAGAGGTATCAGGGGACTTAGATCTGGCCAGACGGTGCTACAGAAATGTTGTGATTGCCTCGAGAGTAGGGGCCAGCAAACAGAAGCAGACCATAGCGATAGAGATTGAACCATTTACTGAAAGCAGTTCAGAGCCATTAGTCGTACCAGAAGGAGAGACAGAGAGATCGAACTTGTCCTTAGGAAAAAGGACAAAACAGTGAAAATAGGTTCGAGTTTATCGGAACCTCTCCAGACAAACCTTATGGAACTTCTTCGCTGTTATGCGGACATCTTTGCATGGGAGCCACAAGATATGCCCGGGATCAGTCGAAAGGTTGCCGAGCACCGACTGGATGTCGATCCATCAAAGAAGCCAGTTCGACAGAAAAGGCGGATCTTTGCATCCTAGAGACAGAGGATCATTGATGAGGAGATCGCGAAGCTGATAGCTGCTGACTTCATCTTTGAGATCGACTACCCGGAGTGCAAAAGCAGAATGGGAAGTGGCCAGTTTGCATTGACTACACCGACCTGAACAAAGCATGCCCGAAGGACTTCGGGGTATGCACTACTAAGCTTTATGGATGCTTTTTTAGGTTATCATCAAATTTCTATGTGCAAGGAGGACATTCCGAAGATAGCATTCATCACACACCGTTCGATGTATGCCTATAAAAAGATGACCTTTGGCTTGATAAATGCTGGAGCCACCTACCAAAGAATGATGAACTTTGTCTTCCAGAAGCAGCTCGGAAGGAATATGGAGGTATATGTTGATGACATGATTGTGAAGAGCATGCTTGTTCAGAAGCATCTGGATGACCTAGAGGAGTGCTTTCAGACGGTTTGTCATCACAAGTTGAGGCTCAACCCTGCAAAGTTCACCTTCGGGCTTGGTGCAGGGAAGTTTCTGGGCTATCTGGTCAATCAAAGGGGTATCGAGGCCAATCCGGAGAAGATCCAAGCCATACTGAATATGAAGATTCCTCGGTCATTCAAAGATGTTCAACGTCTGACTGGTAGGATTGCAGCTCTGAGAAGGTTATTGTCCAAGTCAACAGAGAGGTGCTTTCCATTCTTTGATAAGTTGAAGGGACAGAAGAATGCGAAGACTTTCCAGTGGACTTCGAAGTGTGAAGACGCCTTCCAAGGCATAAAGACGTATTTATCTTCGGCTCCTTTATTGGTGAAACCTGCTCCGGCTGAAACTTTGTATTTATACCTGGCAGCTAGTTCGTTGGCAGTTGGAGCAATGTTGGTTCGGGAGATCGGTGGGAAGCAGCATCCAGTTTATTACGTCAGTCACGTTCTGAGAGATGCTGAAACCAGGTACCCAAACATTGAGAAATTTGCCTTTGCTTTGATAATTGCTACTCGAAAGCTCAGGCAATATTCTTAAGGTCGGCTCCTGGTCGTCTACACGAATCAACCATTGAAGAAGGTGATGAGCAAACCAGAAGTTTCGGGGGGATTAGCAGCATGGACAATGGAATTATCTCAATTTTTTATTGAATATCATCCCCGAACTACTATCAAAGGTCAAGCCTTGGCCGATTTCATGGTGGAGTGTTCGTTCTCCGAAGCAGATGCCGAGTTGCCAGAAGCCGAAGCGTCTGATCGGGCAATTGCAGTTCTTCAGCATGGTCAGAACTCATGGATGCTATATGCAGATGGGTCTTCTATTGCGGATGTCAGTAGGGCAGGGATCATCCTGACAAGTCCGGAGGATTCAAAGTGCAGCAGACCATCAGATTCGGGTTCAACGAACAACGAGGCCGAGTATGAAGTAGTGCTGGCAGGGGTCCATTTGGCGAAGAGTCTGGATGTTCAGAAGTTGATCATTTACAGTGACTCTCAGCTGGTCGTCAAGCAACTATCAGGAGATTATGAAGCTCGTGGAGCGAAAATGATCAAGTATCTGGCAGAGTTGAAAAACCGGCTTCAGTATTTCGTCTCCTATGAGTTTCAGGGTATAGAGCGCAATGAAAATTCTATTGTTGATGCATTGTCGAAGCTGGCAACTATGGATGCTAGCGTTTTTGATGGGTCAGTTTATTTGGAAGTTTTTGCGTAGAGAGTGTCAAAGATGTAAGCGGTGATGTGTATAGAAACGTTCTAAGCTCTTTGGATGACTCCCTACATAGAATATCTAGCAGATGGCGTCCATCCTTCGGATCAGATGATGGCAAAGAAGATCAAGTACAAGAGTGCCAACTTTGTTCTTATTGATGGGGATCTCTATCGAAGGGCATTTTCGTCACCATTGTTAAAGTGTTTGGTCCCGTCCGAAGCTGAATATGCTCTTCGGGAGGTTCACGAGGGCATCTGTGGCGACCATATGGCTGCTAAGTCATTAGCTTACAAAATACTTCGACAGGGTTTTTACTGGCCTACAATCTTCAAGGAAGCTACGGAGTATGTGAAGAAGTATGAGAAGTGTCAGCTCAACAGTTCGATCCCACATCAGTCACCAGAAGAGTTATACTCGATCTTATCTTTTATACCCTTTGCTGTCTAGGGGGTGGATATACTGGGTCCATTGCCGAAAGCTAAAGGTCAGGTCAGTTTTGTCATAGTTGTCATCGATTATATGACCAAATGGGTAGAAGCGAAGCCACTTAGGTTGATAACAGAACAAGAATGCCTGAAGTTCATGAAGGAGTCAGTAGTGTTTCGTTTCGGAATTCCTAAGGTGGTGATATCGGACAACGGGCGCCAGTTCGTGCGATCGAAGTTCGAAGGATTTCTGAAGGAGCTGGGGGTTCAACACAAGAAGACTTCAGTGGATCATCCATAGTCAAACGGGCAAGTTGAAGTGACCAACAGAACGCTGCTGAATGGGATCAAGCGCAGACTGGACGAAGCTAAAGGAAGATGGTCAGAAGAGCTGCTCAGTGTATTATGGGCTTATCGAACTACACCAAGGACTACAACAGGGGATTCACCTTTCAGATTGGTCTATGGTACTGATGCCTTAGTCCTAATTGAGATTGGATCTCCAAGTCTTCGGGTTAGTCAGTTCAAAGAGATCTATAATGATGAAGGACTGAAGGTCAACTTGGATCTGCTGGAAGAAGTCAGAGAGGTGGCTTTGATCAAGTTAGGAGCTTGTCAGCGGAGAGTAGCCAAGCATACAACAAGGGGGTTAAGCTTTGTAGATTTGAAGTGGGGGACTTCGTCCTCAGAGAAGTCGAAACATCTATGCCTCAGAACATGGGAAAGCCGATGCCGAACTGGGAAGGACCGTATGAGGTGATTGAAGTACCGAAGCTAGGAACTTATCGGTTGAAGGCATTGGACGGATCAGAGATCAAGAACACTTGGCATGCTGGTAGACTTCGGAAGTATTTTCAGTAGAGATCGAGTCAGTCTCCCGGAAGTTTGTAAATATTTGGTCATCATCAATAAAATATTTACTTTTTCACAATTGATCTTCTTCCTATTAATCCTAAATTCACAACGGTGTAAGGAGGACGAGGTGGACTCGCTGACCATTCGATGGTGGCCTTATTGGTAGGAGTGTCCTTATGAATTTGTCTTACCGAGAGTGGTAGACAAATTCCATAGTCCTTTTAATTTTGTTTTACCGCGAGTGGTAAACAAAATGCACCAAAGTAAAGAGGACAGGGTGGACTCGCTGACCATTCGATGGTAGCCTTATCAGTAGGAGTGTCGTTATGAATTTGTCTTACCGCGAGGGGTAGAAAAATTCCATGGTCCTTTTAATTTTGCTTTATCGCGAGTGGTAAACAAAATGCACCGAAGTAAGGAGGTTCGATCGGACTCGCTGGCCATTCGATGGCAGCCTTATTATCAGGTGTGTCCTTATGAATTTGTTTTACCGTGAGTAGTAAACAAATGTCCTTATATACTTGTTTTACCCCGAGTGGTGAACAAGATCTTGATGGTGCAAAGAGGATCAGCTGAATTCACCTTATGCCTAATCCATCTCACACTTCGGAAATGATAAGTATACATTACTTTATTTTGTTCAAGTGTTGAGTTCGGTTCGTCCAGTTCATTTCATTAAGTCCAGTTTATTATGTTCAGTACTGTTCTTTAACTTAACTGTTATATGCTTTACCTGATTCACAATCTAAGTTAAGTTCAATCAGATTAATTGATACTGAATTATTGACAAGAAACGAAGTAAGCAGAAATTATGACACAGAAAGTTAAAATTTCATTGATAAGTACCAATCCATTCATCAATAATTTTATCCTACTACATAAAAGTGAAAATTTTGTCAAAGTTCTTAAACAAAGATTTAAACAATTCCAAAAACATAAAAAGACATAGATTTTTTTCATAAAAGACCTAAAAACTAGAATGCAGCAATATCAGCTTCAGGCACCACCTTCATCTTCGGAATCCGTAGAAATTTGGATCTAATTAAAGTCATGCAATCAGCTTTTCTTTGTCGCGATCTCTAGAGACTTCATAACCTTCAGAACCTTCCGAATAGACTTTCAAAATTTCGCGTTCAAATTTCACCGGAGGATCGGTATTCAATTTGATTCTACTTACTTATGACTCTTGATCAAAAGAGGACCTTGCTCCTTAAGCGCTTTTATCTTGTGATGAAGTTTACGACGTTTCGCCCTATGTGCTTCCTTATCATCCCGAGCCTTTGTCTGAACTTCATCAAGTTGTATCGCCAAGCTTCGATGGGCCGTGACGAGTTCTTCATTCTTAGTCTTCAGAGCTAGATTCTCACCAACCAAGCCGACGTTCATGTCGGTTAGAGTTTGCTGGCTGACCTTAGTCGTTTTCAGTTCTTCCTTGATTGACTCCAGTTCACCATTGGATTCCCTCAGACCCTTTTTGGTTTGAACCAGTTCCCTCCGAAGGCCTTCATTGGTATAGAGAACACTTTCGTGTTTATTTCTCTCCCGAGCCAACGTCGCCTTCAGCATGTTATTTTCATTTCGCATAGCCTCCTCTTCGGCCTCAGCATTTACGTGTCTGGGGCGTAAACCCCCGAAGACCGCATTTGCTTGCATATTTTCAACAGTATCCAATCAGTTTCAGACACTTAAATAGGGATAGAAATGTATAAACAAAGAAAATAGTCAATTACCTTCGCTATGTAGCTCATCCCTTCGTCAATCAGATCCCCCATCGAACTATTGTCGAATCGGTGATCGTCAGTTTCCCGAATGAAAGCTTCGAAGAGATGGAACGGGAAATTGGCATTAAACTGAGGCCATAAGGTCGGTGATCCCATAGCATCATTCTGAAATTCTTGTGACGAGGGTCTTGGGGGAGAAGGCATGGTTTGGTCACGAGGCGGAGAGGGATCCATGTATATGTTTTTAGGTGAAGGGGATCGAACCGGAATGGACTCACGTGGTGGAGATGGGACGGAAGCCGAACTTGGATGACTGTCAGAAGGATGTTTCCTCTTCCTGGATAGTGTTGGCACGATTTCGACTTGTTCTTCTTCGTCAGAAACTTGAATCTCAACCGGGATTGGTAGAGGGAGTTCGGTTGAGGAGGGAGGTACTCTAAGTTCTTCTGCTGATAAAGGGGTAACTTTAGTTCTCAACTTTTTGACTCGAAGAAGATTTTTTCGATCGTGAACAGGAAAATCGAGTAAACCTCCTCGAGGGGGGACTGGTTTGGTAACTGGTACAGTTTCTGGGATGATTGGTTCAGGATCTGGGATGGGCTCAGCAGAGATCGGAATGGAGGTTGATCGGGGTTTTCGGATGGCCCTCTTTTTACGATGAGGTTGAATAGTTTCTTCAGGTAGAGGAAGGTGATCAGCTTCTGGCTTGTCTATTTGAGATCCAGTGGTGTGTGCTTCAGGGGTTGGATCATCTTCGGGTATAGTTTCTAGTAGTGGAATTTCAGCAGCTTCCGAAGATTTTCCAGAGAAGATTTTCCAGAGAGAAAATCTTCAAATTCTTTTATTTCCAAGGAGTTCGGTCTGATCAAAGATACTGCATAAAGTGAATAGTCCCATGTCAGAATTCACTTCATATAAATTTCCAAACTTATATATATATAATATAGATTAATACTTACATTTGGGGTCGTATAACCACGCCTGCTTGGAGAGAAGTCCATAGTTCCATTCTTCCTTCGAGAAGTTGTTAGAGAGCTCTATCATTTCAGCCTCACGCTCCTCGGGGATGTCTCCAAATCGGGAGAATTCTTCTCATCGGTAGCCCAACTCGGCAAGGAGGCAATCTCTGGTCCCTTAACGAAGAACCATCATTTGTGCCATCCTTTATTGCTAGACGGAGTAGAGACCAGCGACCGTCTCTCGAATTTCTCTCCTGTCTTCGAAGATTGTTTGCTTATGGCCTTGAATCCTTTCTCTCTAGACTGGCCGATCTTGTATACGGTGAAGAAAAAATCAAGTGTAGGTTCCACGCCTAATTCATGGCAGAAGGCGATGAAGGCCAGGATGTGGATATAAGAATTTGGCACTAGTTGGGCGAACCCAACACCCAGAAACCCCAGTATGGTTACTATGAAAGCATGGAGAGGGAATCGAACCCCCTTCTCTAGAATGGTCACCGGAACAGCCGTCCATCCTTCAGGACGTTGATACATTCGTTCCTCGGATCTGGGAGCTCTCACCAAGTGCGTATCCGGGATGTGGCAGCGAGCTCGGATCCTCTTCAAATCGAATTCAGTGACAGTTGATGGAGTGTTGGCGTGAGCATAACGTTCCTTACTCCTATAAAATGTAGAAGGGTTGGGAAGGGGCTTCGTTGTTGGATTCTTACTTGGGGTTGCAGCCTTAGGGTTTGAGTTTGATGCCTCTTTGCTAGGACTTGGATTTGGTGGGACGGTGTTAATGGGGGTCACTCGAAGAGGCGAGCTCTGATTTGTATTCAGGACCACCATTGTTGAGATTTTGTAGAGAAGGGAAGAAAGGTTCGAGGGAGAAGAAAAGAGCTCAAGCGTCCGAAATTCAAATTAGCAGGTAATAACTGTCAAATTTGGGGGAATTTACTTTTTATATTGGCAGTTACACGAATTACGAAGGCGGCACATTTAATTTCTGGTAATGATGGAGAACTGGAAGGGGTATCGTCCGGTGTAAGCCTTAGATATTTATTAAATTGGGCCTTTCTGTTGGATTTCTGGTTTTAGCTTGCCTTTATAATTTTAATCCCTTACCAATTGGGCCTTAATATGCTTCATTTTGGGCCTATTCCGCTCTTATCAAATTCCCCATGTCTTGGACCATTTATAGTTTTCTATTAAACACCCTGTTTAATAAAAAAAACTAGGGGGCAATGTTGGGTTGTGATATTTCACATATTGAGTCAATTCCGATTGGGCCCATTCGTTTGTTTAAATCTTTTTGGGTCGTTTTATTGGGCACGCCAACAAGTAGAAGTCGTTGGCTTTTCTTAGTTAAGTCTTGAAAGGCTTGGGCAGAATTGAAGGGATTGACCCATTAGATATTTTAATATCTCAATCTTTGACCGGGAATGATGAAAAAGTATGACAATGATTGTTTTTGCCATGCATTTATGTGGATGGGATCAGGGACTGGCGTGGTGAAAAATAGTGACCACAAGTGGTGGGTGGGTGGGTTGTGTACGATCGGCATGAACCATCGGATCGAGGGCTATGTCGGATAGTAGTGGGTGGTACGTAAACCGGAGAAAAAGAGTATAACATGCAAAGGAAGTCTTCAAGCAAAGGTACACAAATACAATCGATATTTTTATCTCTCTCAAGACACTAGAGATTATTATCCTCAATTGTTAACCCTCATGAACACTTGTCTCGACTCTCGCCTGAAAGCTATCCCCGACGGTCGAAGTCGTCAAATTCTTGGTGTTAATCGTGTTTACAGTGCAGAATTAGGACGTCTTAAATGGTTGGAACGTGACAGAAGATCTCGGCGTTAACAGAAGACTTGAGTACCCTTCGACATTAAAGATATTTCAATCACGGGCGGATGCAATACAGGCCCAAATTAAATTTAGCTTTCTTGAATATATTTATAGAGGACTAATGCTTTGACCTCTGACTGAAATTAATTTAAATCACTTGTTGATGCAGTAGAAGTGCAAATTAAATTTAAACATATACTAATTAGGCCGGGTAACGGACGGGTATGATTAGGAGGACCTTTCTCCATATCCGTCCCGTTAATATAGAGTTATCCCTCCAATAAATTGGCCAAATAAAAAGAAATAAATATAAAAATTCGTCCTTTTTTAATCAATTATTCTTACTTTTATTTATTTTTCTGTATAATCTTTTAATTAAATCTCGGCCCGTCGTGCGAGCTCCCACCGGGGGCCCTCGACCCGCTCTAAAAAACAACACCCTACCTCGTATACTCGATTACTCTCTCTTTTCAGACAAAACTAATGATTTCCTCATTGTAGTTGTCACCTTTTTAACATAATGGTCTAATTTCAATTTTTTAATTTCACTGTGTTAATTTTAAAATTTTAAAGTTTAATGTGGTAATAAATAAAAAGTTAAAATTACAGTGGGAAAATCATTAGTTTTGTCCTTCTTTTTCCTATATTAAATTTCTCTTATTTTTTAATATTATTTTATACAAATATTTTTAATTCAAAATCAAACAACATGCAACATTTATATTACTAGCAACATTATATTACAAAGTTATGAATTTATAATAAAATAACTTAAATAAGTACGTACATAATTATATATATAAAATGCTTATTTTTAAAAAAATTATATAAATATATAATTGAGTCGGGACGGGGTGAAAGAATGTCCCATATCTAACCTTAACCTTATAGGATATTAAAAATAAGATCCTATTAGGGTCGGAATAGAACAAACCCCGTTCGGAGAAAATTGTCAAGTCTACAAATAATCAGACTCCAAAAATACACATGGCTATTTTTTAAAAAAAGAAATCTCAAATTCTCAATATGTAGTTATGGCTTTCTTCAAAGTGCCACAAGAAAGAATTTACAACTTAGATTATACTCCTTGTGTCCCGTAAAAATTAATTCAGTTAAATTGACTATTTTTGTAATTAATTTTTTTCTTATAAATATAGGTGAAAAATTATAACAATAAAAATTTATATTGAATTTATTACGACCTTCAATTTTTATAAGCTATAACAATAATACTCTCTGACTCAAAATTCGTCGCTAAAAACCTAAAAGTGACGGAAAAGTGTCAAATTATGCATTTTTAATGACATATTTTGAGTCAAAAGGTGTTATGATGTGTCGGTTCGCTAAAAATACAATATGCAAAATGTCACGTTTTAAAATATAAAATTTAATGTGTAAAATGAAATAAATTTGAGAAAAAAAAGAGTGTATTTAACTCAAATAAGAATCGAGAAAATTTAGAAACAAGTCATAATGCACTAGACAGAGGTTTAATAGGACAATAGAGAGAGGGATTACGATATCTTTGAACTTTTCAAAAATAGTGACCATATCCAACGAAAAATTTTTAAACAAAAAAATACTAGAAATTTTCAAAATGAGTGTCAATTTTGAACTAAAGATTGACCATGATAACGCTCTTCCATTTTAATATTTCAAGAGTTGACAAAATCACTTGCAAATCTATTCAACACACTAACATTTAATTGCATGGAGAATAATATAGAGGAATTATTCAAAACTTGTAATTAAATGTGAAACTCATATTTACGATATTAAGAAAAAATAGATGCGCGGATAAACTTGCGAAGCTCATATTTATGGTATAAAGAAAAAATAGATGTACGGGTAAAATTTAAAATATTACTCCCTCCGTTCCAGGATAAAAGGTCTTATTATTATTTTGGATAGTCCCATATTAAATGTCTACTTTCCTTTAATAACTAAATTTTTACACAATTTTTCCTATTATACCTTTAGCATTAAATATCTCATACTTTTCTTATTCTTATTCTCTCTCCATATTCAATAAGTTTCAGCTAGAAAGTCACTCTCTCACCTACATTGGAAATGATTAATGACATATTATTATGGGTAATTTTGTCATTTTATTCCTGTTCTTAATATGCCTGAAAAATTTACCATAACTTTTATTCTGGAACGAAGGGAGTACTAATTTGTTCTTGTTTCTCCACTAATTTACAATTCCTTCTCTTAACTCCCTTAATTCCTGACCAAAAACAATAGAAGAAAGGGTCTCCTCAATCCTCATTCCTTGTAGTGTGATCGGTTTGTGATTGGAATAAAAAAATTTATATTCAGTTCTTTAGGGGAAGAAAGAGCATATGGAATACTTTATTCTAACTAAAATAAAATATAATAAATTTTTTCACTCTTTATTTAATCCAAACGTATCATTAATTAATTAATGTATAATCACCAAACTTAATAATATATTCTTATAAGTGTTTATAACGGTCGTAGTAATTAATTAATTTGTACTAAAATTAAGTAAACTTGTAGTATTAGTTTTGAATTTAAGAATTTCATAAATTGAATTTTTAAAATTAAATATCTCTATAATTTTGACATAAATAATATTATAGACACGTGAAAAAGTAAATGTGACGCCCCAAAATAGGTATACATCACCTACAATACGAGTTGCCAAATACATGTATGTAATACAAATACAATCTTAAATATACAACAAGAATCGTGAGTTTTAATACAAATATTATCTTCTAGACAATATCCACTCTCGAATAAGTCTTCATTACATTTATTATCACACTATTTTATAGAATAGTGAGGAGGACTACTAAGACACCATCTCGGGGCCAGTCACTCCGCTTTTTCCGACTAGTTCCGCCACGTTCTCATTTTACAAGAGAAAAGTGAAAGAAAGAAAGGGTGAGCTCAACTAGCCAAAGAAGAAATATTATGACTAAGATAATGCGAGAATAAATTATCATTAGCCTTCAACAATGTTAAACTGATAAAATACAATAGACATCAAGTTTAACTGCAGCGAAACAAGCAATCCATTAAAAGAGTCAAGTAGAGAATAAAATCTACTATTTTTTATGATTTAAAAAGGTTTTTCATCACTTTTTATCGCTAAGACTCAGCTTAATAAATAATCCACATCATCCTTGCACTACAGCCAAGGATATTCATTAGGATCACGACCATAAATTATCCATGCACTACGGGCCAAGGATATTCGTGTATTCATCAATGGTCATGATCATGCCAACAACTGTCCATCAATGAACTATGGGCCAATGAGGACTTTTACCACATCATTTGTAACATTACGGTCATGATTACACCGAATAATCCATGGTCATAATCATACCAAGTCCATCCATGCACTACAGGCCACAGATGACTTTAAAAAAATATAAACATGAGGATGATGACAATGATATAAGAATTCAATAAAACAAGTTCAAGAATTAATTTATTCAGGAACTAATAAGTCCAAATTGTCAACATAATACTTCTTTGTAGAGTAAAATTCAAGAATGCTCAAAAGAATATTTCCATGAAAAGATACTGGATAAAGCGCAAATATCAAGGATATTCCACTAATTTCATGGAGTATAGAAGTCAAAAATTTAACCAACTTAGTATAATAAAGAATGGAATAACAAAAGAAATCACCATGCATGCGGTACTTCACATAGACAGGTTATTCCAACAAAATAATAAATAACGGAACTGTGTCAAAAAATTGCAACCGCTGTGATGTTCCAACAAAATAATAAAGAATGAAATAACAATGAAATCACCATGCATGCAGTATTTTGACAGACAAAAGTTATTCCAACGAGAATACTAAATAACGGAACCGTGTCAAAGTGAAATTCAAGACCGATAAGATGGTCCACCGAGAATAATAAAAAGCGGAAACGAATTAAAGTCCCCAAAAACGCATGCACAGGATATTCCAACGAGTAATAATAAAGGCGGAATTAGGTCCGCCAAAAAAAACGCATGCATATGATATTCCAACAAAATAATAAAGAATGGAATAATGAAGAATTTCACCAAGTATAGGGTAGCTGGCGTATCTGAGTTATTCCAATGAGAATAATAAAGAATGGAATAACAGAAGTTCTCTTCATGAATACAAAAGAAATAATACCTCTTACCTTAGAATAAAGTTGGATACTAGAATAGAAATGTAGCAGATTTCTCTTCTTCTTTCTCTCTATAATAAATGCTCTATAACTTTGGAGAATTGGTGAGAAATGAAGGAAGAATGAGCTTCTATTTATAGAAAAATATAGTTTCGATAATTGCACGTTTCGGGGCTCGAAAAATTACAGTACAATACCTCCAACTTTTCTTTCATTTTTAATTTAGTCCTGTAAGTATTATCAAACTTGTACCACCTCCCCTAATAGTAAATAATGTGAATCAATAGTTCAATCATATGAATCAATAGTTATAATCATGTGAAAATACGAAATACTGTATAGTACCTCCATCTATACCTTCTTTTTTAACTTAGTCATGCAAGTATTATCAATCTTGCACCAACTCCCATAATAGTAAGTGAATGTGACTCAATAGTACACACATGTGAATAAATAGTTATATAAGCATGTGAAGTAGTAGCAATTAATTGCTCATTTATCCGATAAATTACCTGATTTATCAATATAACCCCCAGACATCAATTATCATCGGAATAGATGTCGATTTCAACTAACACCAATAATCCCAACATAATGGAACTATCAAATTCATTTTTAATCAACACGAACTTATTCATTATTAATATCATAACTCACAATATTTAACAACCAGATCGTTCCTATGAAATAGTGGGCTTTCCAATAAGGATTTTTCCCTATTGGCGCGCAATTAGGTGACTAAACCTCTCCTTGGCAGAACTTCTAGACATTGTAAATATTGTAATTTAATAATATGAATAACTTTGTCGTCTCAATTATTGATTTAATAATATATCATATAATGCAGATGATACTGTGACAATAATCGAATCAATAATATGAGAGATATGGTGCAACAATTATTGTAGAAATAATTGAGTATAACTGAGTAACTTCTCACGTAAGCATCAATAATCAATACCGTGTGCTACTATGCAACCACGCATATTACTGTACTTTTACTAACAAGTAGTTCAACAGTATTAACGGTAAAACTTCCGCCGTTATTTTCATAAAAATATTTTTGTCATTTTTCTCAATCAAACAATAATTACATTATAGGTGCACCAATGATTCATGTAGATTGTAAGAATATTCCATGCTAAAACGAATATTCCCCGACCAATCGAATATAATTTAACAACTTGCATACTTTGCAGAATTTATAAATACTATCCACAACTATAACATTATAACAAATTCATTTCATAATATTCAAAAATGATAATTATAGAAAAATCATCTTTATTCATAAAAGTTGGGGTCTTACAACCTCCCCTTCTTATGAAATTTCGCCCTCGAAATTAGGGTACGTACCTGGTATGTCGAAGAGGTAAGGATACCTTGATTTCATTTCAGATTCTAACTCCTAGGTCATTTCCTCAACATCTTGGTTCCTCTATAAAACTTTGACTTGAGGTATCACCTTGGAGCGTAGAATATGTTCCTTCTTATCCAAGATTTGAACAGGAGCCTCTTCATACATTAAATCTTCCGATATTTCGTCCAGTTCTAACTCAATAACGTGGTTCGGGTCTTTCACATATTTACGTAACATGGATATATAAAAAACGTTATGAACACGAGACATACTTGGCAGAAAGGCGAGTCTATAAAGCTCTGATCCCTACTCGATCGAGGATTAAAATGGGCCAATGAATCGAGGATTAAGCTTTCCTCTCTTTCCAAATCTCGTAACTCCTTTCCATGGAGCAACACGTAACAACACATGATCTCCAACATCAAATTCCACGTCTTTTCGATGAAGATCAGCATAACTCTTTTGTCGATCTTGTGAGATTTTTATACGTTGCCGGATCATTTGAATCTTTTCCGTAGTCATACTTACCAACTCTGGTCCCAACAACGTTGCTTCACCCACCTCATCCCAGCATATTGGAGAACGACACTTTCTTCCATACAACGCTTCGAATTGAGCCATGCCAATACTTGCTTGATAACTGTTGTTGTAGGAAAACTCCACCAATGTTAAGAACTTGTCCCAACTTCCCTTGAACTCAAGGACACAGAGTCTTAATAAATCTTCAAGAGTTTGAATAGTCCTCTCGATTGTCCGTCAAAATCCGAGGATGATATGCCGAACTAAATCGTAAATCGTGCGCCTATAGCTTTTTTTGCAAACTAACCCAAAATCGTGAAGTGAATCTTGGGTCTCGATCGAAACTATGGATCTTGGCATACCATGCAATCTTACAACCTCGTTTATGTACATACGAGTAAGACGTTCAAGGGTATAAGTTTCTCGTATAGGTAAGAAATGAGCAGACTTGGTCAATCTATCAACAATGGCCCAAATTGCATCTATGCCTTGAGAAACCTTGGGAAGACCGGTAACGAAATCCATGGTAATGTGCTCCCACTTCCATTCTAGAATTTCAAGTGGTTGCAATGGACCTTTTGGTACTTGATGCTCCGCCTTGACTCGTTGACAAGTTAAACACCTTGAGATAAACAACGATATCTCCCTCTTCATATTGCCCCACCAAAATGTATGTCGAAGATCATGATACATTTTGGTACTCCCAGGATGGATTGCAAACGGTGTGTTATGCGCCTCCATCATGATTTTATACTTTAAATCAGGGTCGTTAGGAACACAAAGTCTAGAGTTGACTCGAAGTATTCCTTCTTCATCGATTCTTGATTCCGACATAACACATTCTTGCACTTTCTTCCTCATACGCATTAGCTCCAGGTCTGTAATTTGAGCAGCTTTAACTTTATCGATTAAAGTCGGTTCTACTCATATATTTGTCATCATCACGTGGGTCCCTGGAGTCTTTATCTCTATCTCCATCCTTTGAAAGTCATACAAAATGGGCATTTGCGTTGACAATATCGCACTCGTACCCGCATATGATCTTCTACTCAATGAGTCAGCTACCACGTTCGCTTTTTCAGGATGGTATTGGATGGTATGATCATAAACTTTCATCAGTTTAAGCCAACGTCGCTGTCGTATGTTGAGTTCCTTTTGAGTGAAGAAATATTTGAGGCTTTTATGATCCGTAAAGATCTCCACTTTCTCCCCATACGAGTAATGCCTCCAAATCTTTTGTGCAAAAATGACTGCTGCCAACTCTAGATCATGAGTAGGATAATTCCTCTCATATTCTTTGAGTTGTCCTGAGGCATAGGCTATGGCTTTCCCATGTTGCATGAGAACACAACCTAACCCTTTGCCCAAAGCATCACTGTAGATGACAAATCCCTCCGAGCCAGATGGTATTGTCAGAACAGGTGCTAAAATAAGTCTGCTTTTGAGTTCTTGAAAACTCTTCTCACATTCTTCGCTCCAACCGAATTTTGTATCTTTCTGAGTCAGCTAAGTTAATGGAGTAGCGATTCGAGAAAATCCTTCCACGAATCTCCGATAATAACCAGCTAACCCGAGAAAGCTACGTACTTCGGTCACTGATTTGGGTTTCTCCCAGCTTTGAATAACTTCAATCTTTGACGGGTCAATAGATATTTCATGACTTGATACTATGTGTCCAAGGAATGCTACTTCCTCAAGCCAGAACTCGCATTTCTTCAACTTGGCATAAAGCTTATATTCACGAAGCTTTTGGAGTATCAGCCTCAAGTGTTGCTCATGATCTTCACAGCTTTTGGAATAAATAAGGATGTCATCAATAAAGACGACCACAAAGTGATCCAAATACTTTGTTGAATACTCAGTTCATCATATCCATGAAGGCAACAGGAGTATTAGTCAATCCAAAAGACATGACTAGGAATTCATAATGCCCGTACCGAGTTCTGAAAGTCATCTTTGGAATATCATCGGTTCTAATCTTCAATTGGTGATATCCGAAACGAAGATCAATCTTTGAAAAGAATTTGACGCCTTGCAACTGGTCAAACAGGTCGTCAATACGTGGCAATGGGTACCTATTTTTGATGGTGACATGGTTCAACTCCCGATAATCAATACAAAGTCGCATACTCCCGTCTTTCTTTTTCACGAATAGAACAGGATCACCCCAAGGAGAAGTACTAGGACGAATGAAACCGATGTCTAACAATTCCTGCAATTGGGTCTTTAACTCCTGAAGTTCAATAGGAGCCATTCAATATGGGGCTTTGGAAATAGGTTTTGTACCGGGTTCAAGGTCGATACAAAATTTAATTTTTCACGCCCGGGGTAGACCAGAAGTTCTTCGTGGGAATACGCCGGAAATTCATTAACAATAGAAATATCATTCAAAACTGACGTATTTTTATTTAGATTCGTGACATGAGCTAAGAAAGCTTGACATCCATTTTTCAATAAACGAATAGCTTTATGGCTTGAGATGATAGTGATTGATTTTAATGGTTTGGTTGTTTGAATTCGCATAATAGGTTGGTTAGGAATATGAAAGCTAACAACCTTACGAAAACAATCAATTTTTGTATGATGAGTAGTTAACCAATCAATCCCTAGAATTACGTCAAATTCAAGTATATTCAATGAAATAAGATCGACAGGTAATGTGAGGGTACCGATTTGAACTAAACAAGACTTATAAACAGTGGATGTAATGAAGGTTTCTCCCAATGGAGTTTCAACAGATAAGTCAAAGTCCAATTTCTCCGGAGTCAAATTTAAACGTTGAGCAAAGTAGAGAAATAAAAGAATGGGTAGAACCGGTATCAAATAAGGTATATACTTCGCTAGAGTTTATGATAAGCTTACCCGTGATGACCTCGTTCGGGTTCCTTGCTTTCTGGGAGGTCACGACAAACGCTCTCCCTTGAACTACCGATTTTGTCTTGTCTGTGACGGCCTTTGATGCCTCTATCCCAGATGGGCTTGTCTTCGGTGCATGACAAAATCGGGCCAGGTGACCTTTTCTTCCACAATGTAACATGCTTTGGAAGGCATCGCGCAATTTGGACTGATGTGTCCCTCCCCTCCATAATTGAAGCATATGATATGTGGTCGTTCTCCTTCCTTAACGACAGGTGCTGATGCTGATGGCTTTCCATCATTGTTGAATCTCCTCTTCTTGAAATGTCCATTCTTATTATTTTGGCCATGATTACCACCGAAGTGGTTACCATTTCTGGCATGTTGATTCCCTCCACGCTTATTGTCACCGCTTCGATGACTGTTTTCACTGGTATTATCATTTCTTGGAATTACCGCTCTCTTTTGGTTGGGTTGACTCATTATCGCGCTCCAATAACTGAGCCCTATTAACAACATCTGAATACAAACACAGTTTATGAGAGATAAGATATTGATGTATCTCGGGTTTCAAACCTCTTAGAAATATTCGTGTCATTCTCTCCTTATTAACAACCAAATGGGACGCAAACCGGGACAGCTCGGCAAACTTGGCTTCGTACTGCGACACGGTCATGTTGTCTTGTTCCAGTTTAATGAACTCTACCTCTTTCCATGTCTCCGCCTTAAGTGGCTTTGGCTCTCCAAAAAACTCCGGTGGTCTCAGATCCTTGAACTGTTTGGCGGTGACCGTCCGAGAGTTGCCAGTGTTTCCACCTGCATTTTAGACAGGAGCCGCTCTCGCCTGATGTTGCATGAATTGCATGAAGCCTCGGAACATTCCATCGTTCATCATTTGGTCGGTGTTGTTATTTGCATGAGAGATTGTCGCCTTCCTGATGCACATTGTCCTGGTTATTGATCTGTGGAGACTCAACGGTCTCCTGTGCTCCATTGATGTTCTCAACATTCTCGGATGCCATTTTCAAATACTATCACAAAACAAGGGTTAATTAATATATCACATATTATCCCTATACTTTGACCGACCAATTAAATACCAAATAAACTTTGGTAGGTCATACTAGCGAAGGAATTCTCCGTCTCTCCCCTCCTAGTTCTTGTCTCACATCTTAGCCATGGATTATATCCCTAATCTTCGATACCAACTGTGACGCCCTCAAAATAGGTATACATCACCTATTCTGAGTCGTCAAATATATGGTACAGAATACAAATATAATATTAAATATACAACAAGAGAGCTGTGAGTTTTAATACAAACATTGTCTTCTAGACAATATCCACTCTCAGAATAAGTCCTCATTATATTTATTAACACACTATTTAACAGAATAGTGAGGACTACTAATACTATCATCTAGACCGTCACTCCGTTCCCCGGCTACGTTCTCATTTCCTGAAGAGAAAAGTAAAAGAAAGGGTGAGCTCAACTAGCCCAGTAAAAAATATTATGATTATGATAATGCAGAATAAATTATCATTAGCCTTCAACAATGTTAAACTGATAAAATACAATAGACATCAAATTTAACTGCAGTGAAACAAGCAATCCATTAAAAGAGTCAAGTAGAGAATAAAATCTACTATCTTTTATGATTTAAAAAGATTTTTCATCACTTTTTATCGCTGAGACTCAGCTTAATAAATAATCCACATCATCCTCGCAGACTACTACCAATGATATTTATTAGGTCACGACCACAAATTATCCATGCACTACGGGCCAAGGATATTCGTGTATTCATCACTGGTCATGATCATGCCAACATCTCATCCATCAATGCACTCATGGGCTAATGAGGACTTTTACCACATCATTTGTAACATTACGGTCATGATTACAATCAATAATCCATGGTCATAATCATACCAAGTCCATCCATGCACTACAGGCCACAGATGACTTTAAAAAAATATAAACATGAGGATGATGACAATGATATAAGAATTCAATAAAACAAGTTCAAGAATTAATTTATTCAGAACTAATAAGTCCAAATTGTCAACATGATACTTCTTTTGTAGTGTAAAATTCAAGAATGCTCGGAAGAATATTTCCATGAAAGAGATCTTTGGATGAAGCTTAAATATCAAGGATATTCCACTAATTTCATGGAGTATAAAAGTCAAAACTTTAACCAACCTGAGTATAATAAAGAATGGAATAACAAAAGAAATCACCATGCATGCAGATTTCAGATAAACAAAGTTATTCCAATAGAATAATAAATAACGGAACGTGTCAAAGCGAAATTCACCAAGCGGGATGTTCCAATGTAATAATAAACAATGGAATAAGAACAGAAATCACCATGCATGAGGTACTTCACATAGACAGGTTATTCCAACAGAATACTAAATAACGGAACCAGTCAAAGTGTAAATTCAATTACCGACAAGATGTTCCAATGTAATAATAAAGATGGAACCAGTCCGCCAGAAAAGCGCATGCATGTGATATTTCAACAGAATAATAAAGACGGAACCAAGTCCGACGTAAAATGCACAGACAGGATATTCCAACAAAATAATAAAGAATGGAATAACAAAAGAATTTCACCAAGTATAGGGTAGCCCGCGTATACAGGTTATTCCAACAGAATAATAAAGAATGGAATAACAAAAGAATTTCACCAAATATAGGGTGGCAGCGATATCTGAGTTATTCAATGAATAATAAAGAATGGAATAACAGAAGTTTTCTTCATGAATACAAAAGAAATAATACCCCTTACCTTAGAATAAAGCTGGATACTGGAATAGAAATGTAGCATACTTCTCTTCTTCTTTCTCTCCATAATTTCTCTCTATAATAAATGTTCTATAGCTTTGGTGAATTGGTGAGAAATGAAGAAAGAATGAGCTTCTCTTTATAGAAAAATATAATTTCGATAATTGCTCGTTTTGGGGTTCGAAAAATTACAGTACAATACCTCTAACTTTTCTTTCATTTTTAATTTAGTCCTGTAAGTATTATCAAACTTGCATCACCTCCCCTAATAGTAAATAATGTGAATCAATAGTTCAATCATGTGAATCAATAGTTATAATCATGTGAAAATATGAAATACAATTATAAGTACCTCTATCTATACCTCCCTTTTAACTTAGTCATGCAAGTATTATCAATCTTGCACCAACTCCCCTAATAGTAAGTGAATGTGACTCAATAGTACACACATGTGAATAAATAGTTATATAAGCATGTGAATTAGTAGCAATTAATTGCTCATTTATCCGATAAATTACCCGATTTATTAATATAACCCCCAGACATCAATTATCATCGGAATAGATGTCGATTTCAACTAACACCAATAATCCCAACATAATGGAACTATCAAATTCATCTTTAATCAACACGAACTTATTCATTATTAATATCATAACTCACAATATTTAACAACCGAGTGTCGTTCCTGTGAGAAAGAGGGCTTTCAATAAGGATTTCTCCCTATCATGGCGAGTAATTAGGTGACCAAACCTCTCCTGGCGTAACTTCTAGACATTGTAAATATTTCAATTTAATAATATGAATAACTTTGTCGCCTCAATTATTGATTTAATAATATATCATATAATGCAGATGATACTGTGACAATAATCGAATCAATAATATGAGAGATATGATGCAACAATTATTGTAGAAATAATTGAGTATAACTGAGTGACTTCTCACGTAAGCATCAATAATCAATACTGGTGTGCTACTATGCAACCACGCCAGACATCGTATTTCTTTACTACTGAAAGTAGTTCAATAAGATAACGGTAAAACTTCTGCCGTTATTTTTATAAAAATATTTTTGTCATTTTCTCAATTCGACAATAAATCTGTTGTGGGGTCCACCAATGATTGCGCCGTTGTACGAATATTCCCTACTAAAACGAATATTCCCCGACCAATCGAATATAATATAACAACTTGCATACTTTGCAGAATTTATAAATACTACCCACAACTATAACATTATAACAAATTCATTCCCTAATATTCAAAAATGATAATTATAGAAAAATCATCTTGATTCATAAAAGTTGGGGTCTTACAAAATGCACTTTATTTTTCATCTTTTATGAGTTTAAAATAAAATAAACTATTAAATTCTGAATTTTGCTGATAAATAAACTGAATTTTGTGATCTAATCCAAGTAATCATCTTTGATATTAAAATAGTGTTTGATTATTGATGTGATAAAATATATAATCAGAATCAGACAATTGTCAAATTCAAGAACCCGACAAATACAAAGTCAAACTCATGAGAGACTAGATTAATTTTAATGTATCCTTAATATCTATTTTAATCGAATTAGAAATAAAGATTGAGAATTATTTAATTACAAAATGAGAATTAATAATGCGTAAACAATCTAGGAATCCGAATCCATTAAATAATAAACGTAACATATAATTCAATATATTCTATTTTTATAACTCAACTATGATTTTGATCTCCCTTCCCTTTTATTTAGTAATTTAATAATTAACGTGGGCAAGCATATACTATAAAAATTTAAGGATTAACTATAACCCATCAAAACTTATTTAAGCAAGCATGGATTATGAAAAACTCATATTTTAACAATAATCTATCAAAACCTCTTAATTAATTTAAAATCACATAAGAACTATAAAACGAAGGTATTTCAATAACGAAACACGAAGGCAAAATTAATAAAACATAAAAAAATAAATAATAGAAGAGATGAAAAATATTATCATGAATAATTATTTAATTTCATCTTCATCCTAGATTAAAGAAATTAGCTAGACATAAAAAATAATTAAACTAACTAAAATAAAGAAAAAAAGAAGATTAAAAATAAATAAGAAAACTTCTTTTAATTAAGGATCATCCAACGAATTTACAATGAAGAAGTAATTTAAACTACTTCTAACCTAAACTAATACAATTCTTAATACTTCATCCTTTCTAAATCAAGAGACATATTTATAGGAAAAATAACTTTGAACCCTAATTTAGATTAATTGAACTTGCACATTTTTGTTCCCTTTCCATGTAGGTTTCAACTTTTTAGTGACAACCAACTTTTCAAAAAGATCTTCTAGATAGATTTTCCTTTTTCTTGTTGAATTTGACTTGCATGTCAAGATCGTTCCACCTCTTTCCTTCTCTTTGCAAAATTCTTCCTGGATATTTCTTACATGAATAAGAGTATTAAATATCGTTTGATCACCAAGATTTTGATTTTATTGTAACAAATATTAAATTCTACAAAATAAAATAAAATATATTAATTTAATAAATTAATATAATTAAAAAAATAAAATTAAGAATAATAAAATATATGAATTACGTGTATATCAATTATTATGTAGGGCAAAGGTGCAAAAAAACCCCTGATGTTTACACGGATGTCCCACTTCCACCCTAAACTAATTTTTTTTTTCCAAAAGTACCCTTAACGTTACACATTTAGGTCAACCGTGCCCTCTCTTAATCTGAAATGCCACATGGACATAACTAACTCATAATGTCGTGGACAATTTTTTTTTACGACGTGGCAACATTTCATTGATATGTCAAGTAACATAAAATTACATTTACATCATTTAATCAAAATACTTAAATTAATCGAAACAAAAAAATACTAAAATAAAAAATAAAAAAAAGCATAACATATTTAGAAATTTTATTTTTTTTATTTTTATTAAAAAAACGCACTTTTTTAATAAATTTTTTAAAAAAATTGCATTTTATTTTTTTTAATAAAAATAAAAAACGGTCTTTTAATAAAATAAATTTTAAAAAATGTAGTTTTTTTAATAAAAAATAAAAGTTTACTTTTTTTATTTTTTATTATAAAAAAGTACAGCTTTTTTAAAATAAAATAATTATTTATATAAAAAAAACGCAATTTTATTTTTTGTTATAAAATTATAAAAACAGCTTTTTTTTTAATAAAATAAAAAATTTTAAAAAAAAATGTTTGGATATTAGTATAAAATGACACAATAAAGAGTTTCATTTGTCATTTTTTTATTTTACAAGAAAGGTATTCTTTTTATTGATATTAGTATAAAAGTTACTTAATCAATTAAAAATGACACAAATTTTTTTAAAAAATTTATTTTATTAAAAATGTTTTTTTAATTTTTATAACAAAAATAAAACTTCATTTTTTATTATTATAAATAATTATTTTTATTAAAAAAAACTTTGTTTTTTATTTTTATTAAAAAAATTATGTATATTTTTTTTTAATAAAATAAAAAAGCTGCGTTTTAAAAATTTCTATTTTATTAAAAAACGCTTTTTTTTATTAAAAAATAAAACATCATTTTTTTTAATAAAATAAAAAAATAAAATTTCTAAATATGTTTTGCTTTTTTATTTTGAATTTTAGTATTTTTTTTTTCGATTAATTTAAGTATTTTGATTAAATGATGTAAATGTAATTTTATGTTCTGCACATGTCAGCAAATGTTGCCACGTCAGTAAAAATTGTCCACGTATTAACAAAGTTAGTCTATGTGGCATTTCATTATGAAAAAAGCACTATTGACCTAAATGTAACGTTAAAAGTCTTTTGAAAAAAATTAGTTTAGAGTGGAAGTGGGACATCCGTATAAACATCAAGATTTTTTTTGCACCTTTGCCCTTATTATGTAAGATATATATACGTGTCCCATCTTTTACCCCTAATAAACTCCATAAGAATTCTTAGAAAATTATTATTCAAAAATATACTTATTTAACATGAAAAGTATAAACTTGGATCAAAGAATACCTACGCCGCCTCTTTTATTTTCTTTCCTTATTTATTTTTCTTCTTAAGTAAGATTAAGGAACTCGTGGTGTCACGTGCCGGCCTGCAACAGCAAAGCACAAAGGCCAAATCAAAGATCCGACGACGACGAGGACCATATTATCCCGTCAATACCGGAAACTCCCAAGTTGCCCCATCTAACGGCTATAAACTCTCCTCCACTCTCATCCACTCGATCCTCATCCAACGGCTCAGATTGAATTCAACTGGCACCTCCTCGGGAACCCCATAAAAGTACATAAAACCCGGTCTCAGAGTCTCACTCTATTTCTCTCTACTATTTTCTCTAACACAACTTTCTCCCTCTAAACTGACTTCTCTCTCTTCTGTACTTTTTTCAGTTCGTTTTTCAGTGCTAACTTGCGCACAGTACACTTCTTAACCTGCGCATTTTGCCGGAGATGAAGCCGGCGTCGGAATATTTGATCAGAATATCAAGATACAGGAGTTGGGCCCACTAGGATAGATCCCACGGCTGGAATAGTAAGATTCTAAGTGGGACCCAGAAAAATGGACACCCAAAAGAGTCAGGCGAAGCTTACGAGGACCCAATCTTCACTTCTCCGGTCATCTCCGACCATTCGGTCGTCCATCCACAGCCTATCTTCCATGAACGAGATCACAGAGGAACAAGAGGACATAGAAGAGCAAAAGCCCCACAAGCCCGGTTCAGCCGCTGTTCGCTCCGGTTCGAGCAGGTTCGCTCCGGTTGTGGCCTTGTTATTGCTGTCTCTGTACACCCTTTTCGTTTATTTTCGAGGGGAGGACATACCCACATCGGAAAACCTTCTCGTAGTTCTAATATTCATCGCCGTTGCCCTTTTTTTCGCCGGAAAAAACAAGGGTTTGATTCAGCAAAGCTTCAAGGTTTTGAGACAATTGAGCCATGAGTATCTAAAGAAACTCGGGTTTTCAAAAAGCAATCCCAAACCGGTCCAGTGGTTCATTGGTGATTCAAATCTGTCCCAAAAGGAGCCCAAATGTCAAAAAATTCAAAAAGACGAGAATTTTGGAAGGGAAGGAGTGGAATTTTACAGCAATGGTGATTTTTATGAAGGGGAATTTCATAAGGGAAGGTGTAATGGGAGTGGGGTTTATAACTATTTTGTGAATGGGAGGTATGAGGGGGATTGGATTGATGGAAAATATGATGGGTATGGGATTGAGAGCTGGGCTCGGGGTAGCCGGTACCGGGGGCAGTATAGGCAAGGATTAAGGCATGGTTATGGGGTTTATAGGTTTTATACAGGGGATAGTTATGCAGGGGAGTGGTTTAATGGGCAGAGTCATGGTATTGGAGTGCAGACATGTTCAGATGGGAGTTGTTTTGTTGGTGAATTTAAGTGTGGTGTGAAGCATGGGCTTGGGTGTTACCACTTCAGGTATAAAAAAAATCTTGAACTTTTTAATTGGGTTTTTGTTGTTTTGAAATTTGAATCTTGAACTTTGGCTGTTAGCTTGATGTGATTTGATTTGAATCTATATCTGTGGTTTGGGAATTATCAACAGAAAAGTAGGAAATTTGATTATCGAACAAAGAAAAATAAGAAAGAGGAACTGTTCTTTGTGTTTTTCTGTGTTAAATGCTTATGATTGCATACTCTGGTGGTTGTTTTTATTTTAATTGTGTGGTATTTTTGTTTTCAGTGGAGGATTTATTTCAGGAACATTGATTAATGAATAAAGATTGATCCTTCATGATATCATAGTTAAATAAATGTTTATTTGTTTGTTTGTTTTTTCCTTTTCAGTTTTGCATAATTGGAACTATGGATAGGATAACTGTTTAAGAATTGGGTTTATTCTTCCGGTAATGCCACACTGGTCTGATTAATTAGGACACTTGCATTTAGATTCATTTTTAGTGAATCAGAACTTAGCTGCATATAGTATATTGCAGTTCTTATGTTTGACAAATAGCCATCTCCACTTTTTTGAACTCGGAGACGTTTTTAAATTATAAATTGATGTTATCTTCTCAATCTCTTTCACCGTTCTGATTCTTATACTTAGGGTAAGATTTCAATTCTATTCTCGACTTGGATGCATAAATTTTACTGGATATACTAAAGCTAACGACGCATTCAATTGTTTTGCAGAAATGGAGATAAATATGCTGGGGAGTATTTTGGAGATAAAATCCATGGATTTGGCATCTATCACTTTGCAAACGGCCACTGTTATGAAGGATCGTGGCATGAAGGACGTAAGCAAGGTTATGGAATGTATACTTTCCGAAATGGTGACTCAAGATGCGGTGAATGGGACTGTGGGACCTTGAAGACTGCCCTACCGCCACTAACTGATGCCACACTCAGAGCAGTTCAGGTAAATTATATCATTTCAACAACCCTAGCTAACATAGCGTATCATTTCAACAACCTCGACTTGTTATCAAACAGTATACACGTAACTAATCTCTCCTTTGGAATTTGAAAGAAAGTGTAGATAATTTAGTTTCGTTTGTCATTTGTGTGTTTATATGCATTATAAATGGCAAGAACGATATCTATAATGATTGTTCAATTGTGTTAATTTTGCAGGCTGCTAGAAAAACAGCAGAGAATGCAATTCACCTACGGAGGGTGGACGAGCAAGTAAACAAGGCGGTTACGGCCGCAAACAGAGCTGCGACCGCTGCAAGAGTTGCTGCCGTGAAAGCGGTTCAAAACAGAATTGATGGCAAATTTTGTGAGACTGACGTGTAGAATTCAAGCATTTTGTTTGAAGTGTAAATTTTTTTTACTTTAATTTTAAGGTACTACAACGAAAGTTGAGGCCCACCCCGGTAAAGCTAAAAGCTGATCGGAGGTTGAGAAGAGTACGTTTGAGGTTTGGTTGACCACACTGTAACTTGTATATAAACCAATATGTACATCAATGGAAGGTTTTTGAGTTCTTCTTTATCCCAATACGGTCTGCCAGTTAGAAGTAAGCATTATTGAGTTCTGGTTATCTGTTTCAAGCTTCATTCATCATAGCCACAACCACCACAGCCAGGTCTCATCTCATCTGTTATTTATATGTGGCCATATCCCAAATGTTTTGATTTTTAAGAGGAGCAACTATGAAATTAGTGAAACGATATTTAAATTTTGTTCTATAGAGGAGAAATTTGGTGCCCAAATATCAAATCCTAAATTCAGGTTCTAACCTTGTTACCTTTTTTTTTTAATCCAAACACTGGATAACAGGGTTCAAGTTGCTAATTTGCAGGAAATAAAACGGATTATGGATATCAGTCAATAATTCAACTTGAATTCATCATAAATTTCTTTCAGAAATTCACTTAGTTGAACTAAGCTTCACTACCTTATTTGGGGAGTGGTTAACATGAAATTAATTTTGGTCAATTGACTAATATAGTATTGACATGCAAGTCGGGAGGTGATCTCTTTCCCTGCGTGTCAACAGTGTATTGATCAATTGACCTACTTACCATGAAGTTAACTTCATGGTAATCCTACATGCATTTGGTTTAGTCCTTAAGTTTCAAGTCATCTCATTATTATTATTTTTTTCAAAAGTAGTACTTATATACTTTATTTTTACTGGAGTAAAAATCTCGAAATTTTTGTAAGCTTAAAAAAATTTCGATCCAAGCCCCAAGCTATTTGTCTCTGATTACAGAGTTGACTTTAACCAAGGTTGAGACTGGTGTACGAATTTGACCATTTAGTAAACGAGTCGAGTTTAAGTTGGATTTAAATAATTCGAATCTAGTCAACCAACATGACTCGTTTAATATTATTATTATAAAAAATTAATTAAATGATAAATAAGTCACGCTTAGTCGAGTTAGACTAAAATGAGCCGAACCGGGTTCGACTCATTTAACTAAACAGGGTGCATGAGCTTGTTCGGCCTCGACTAATCCGGTCGAGCTAGTACAAAGTTTAGATGCTGTTTGTTTATATCTGATTGTCTCTTAATGGACATCCTCTTATTCGCTAAGAGGCATGATGCTGTTTATTTTTTTCTTTGTTACCTCTGAATGCCTCTTAATCGGTAAGACATAAAATGAAATCTTAATAATTAAGATGTACCTTTTAATGAAATTTTTTTGATATAAATATATTCAACAATATTATGCACTCATTTTTATTAAATTGAATATTTAAAATTATTAAATAAAATTTTTACCCTTTAAAATGGTAAAATAGTGTCATTAAGAGACAACTTACTTTTTAGTTATCAAAAAATTTTTTAGATTCAACCCTCATAATCATTCAAATAATCTAATTTATTAAGACATCATAATCATTCATATCTTAATATCAAACACAACCTTAGTTCATTTATAACTCTAAGACCTAATATAAAATTCATGAATAAATGCGAGGGAAAATATAATGTTTTTTGAGAAAATTGTTACAACCCAAACTTTTTTCATGATAACAAACAAACAGAAAACGAATTTTTTTTGTTATCTTTCCCTTTTCCTATATTTAATCGAATTTGGAAAAGAACTTTCTGAGCTTATGGGGTGAAGATGTAGATGTGATTTGTTGTTCAACCTTTTTATGTGCATGGAACTAACTGATAGATCCAGCATGCCCGTGCTCATGTCACACAAATATCAAAACTTTCCGAATTCTTTAGTAAATCTTGAAAAACCATTTATATAAAACTGCTTGGATAATATTATTGAATGTGAAGCTCCATAAAACTGAATCAAATGTGACAAAACATAATGCATGTTAAATATTCAGTTCGTCTCACAAAAAGAGTCCAATTTATAAATAAATAAATAAATGATTTAATAAAAAGAGTTTGAAGTTTATTGTTATATATATGCTTCAAATTTCGAACTAACATCAAGTAGAGTTTTTTTTTTTTTTTTTAAATATTATTTAAAGATTAATGCTAATATTTCACTAAATTAGTCATAGCCATGTGGTTCATTGGTTTCATGTATTGGAAGATAATGTTTGGGAGTGTCATTATATTCTTTTTCAAGCACATGGTCTAGTGGTGGAGGACTGGTGGGGTTTATTGGTTAAGTATCTCTCTACTTTTCTTGCATTGCTTGATCTACAATCTTTCTGGTCCTTTCTCCATTCAAAAGAGGAGCCCTTTTTCCTATTTTTAAATTTCAATAATTTGTTAGGATTCTTGCTCTTGATCCAGTTTGATTCAACTCTCTCTGCCTCTTTTCTCAATTTTAAACTGTCAACTTGCAACTACTCCCACATGCGTTTGAGAAAAAGTAAATCTAGTAGTAGTAAATTAAGATATTCTTATTGAGATTATTTAAGGGTAATTATTCGGTTAAATGATGAGTGGTTAATATTAAGTTAATTTTGATCGATTGACCAATAATATCGATACGCATGTCAGAAAGTGATCTCTCTCTGCGTATTAATAGTTAACCAAATTTACTGAGATCTTTCTTTTGACTAGTCTGCAATGAGTTAATACTTTGGTTTGAAAACTTGAGAGATGTGGAATACCTCAGCCATGACCAAACTCTGTTCCCAATATATAAAGAGTTTGATCTAATCAATTAGTAATAAGTATATATATTTATTGAAAGTGTTAGCATAAAGTGAACTTCACAGAATTCAGGTTTATGATTAATACTGATCTTGATGTGAGCTTAGAGATCAACCTCTCGCACGTGTGTGTTTTATCAGATTAGCGTGAAGTTTAACTTACCATTAAGTTCACTTTATATACATACATACATATATATATATATATATATATATATATATATATATATATATAAGGATGGGACATCCAAAGTCAATGTGATTGTAAATTGTAATTGTTCTATATGTTTGGGTATCTGACGAGAAAGCTACATGACTTTTTTTAACAGCGTAATTATGTTGAACATAGATTCAGTGATCATGAAATTAATTTTATGATAAGTTAATTAATTAATTAATACAGTGTTAACAAGCAAAAAAAGATATTACTCTTAATCTGCGTGTTGATACTGTATTGATCAATTGATAAAAATTAATTACTCTCGTTGAACACGAGTAATGTATATTGTGATTAATGTCTTTATGTGACGTGTGATTAAATAAATTTTTTTATTTTAATAAATCAGGAGAGAGGATAAATTAAACTTATAGTAGTACTTGTTTATCTACATAATGTTTTATAGCATGTCCCTACCATTACTCTATCAGGCTCCATGTTGGCTACCATTATTGGTTGGAATTGTGACTAAAATATAACTAGTTTTCTGAACAATGTGGAAAGTAGTTGAGTAGTAATTTATATCTAGGGTTTTGTTTCATTTAAATGAATCATTGGTCTGGTCAATTTAGTAGGGGGATTTCCAATAAAATGTTTTTTTGAAGGTCTAAACATGCAAGGCAAAGTACACAAGGAACATGCATTTGTAGTGAAGTTTACCTTATTATACCCTTGTTTTATGGACTAAGTTGCATTAATATTTAATTGCAAATCATAAAAGTTGTCACCCATCAAAGTTTTTATTCTTTTACTTTTTCTTTTCTTTTTTCTCTTTTTTAAAGTAAAAAACAGAAATTCAAAAATTTTATTTTTCATGCACATCATATGGGAGGAGTAAATTAAATTTATTGCACATTTTTTGGAGTTTGGAAGTAATATACTTTCTTTTCTGCTTTTTTAATATAAAGTCGTTTTATAAAATTATTTTTGTTCCTTAATATAAGTAGTATGAGAATTTCAAGTAAGCATTAATTGCTTAATTTCTAATATTACCCAAGTAAAAAATATAACACTTTCTTTTACTAACTTTAGTTCTCTTACTAATTTTTTCCCCAATATATAACACGTTCTTTTTTTAATACAAGGATAATATAGACAATTAATATTGTATTTAATGCTATACAATTATTTCTTTAATAATTATGCACAATTCTAAAATATATTATGGAACGGAGGGAGTATATAGAAAAAAAAAAAAAAAGATGACAGGGTGTGTATTAACTTTTCCCTATATACTACTCCCTCCGTTCTTTAATATAAGTCGTTTTAGAAAAATATTTTTGTTCCTTAATATAAGTCGTTTGAGAATTTTAAGTAAGTATTAATTGGTTAGTTTCTAATATTACCCTAAGTATTAAATGTAACTTTGGTTCTTTCACTATTTTCTATCCAATAAATAACAATCTCTTCTTCCAATACAAGGGTAATATAGACAATTGATATTATAATTAATGCCATACAAATATTTTCTTAATATTTGTGCACAATTCTAAAACAACCTATATTAAAGAATGAAGGAAGTATTAAAATTGGGAAGAAAATAATTAGAACACTAATATTTTACCATGGAATACTGAAAGAAAAGAAAGAAGAAAAAAGTTGGGAGCAACATGATTCGAGACTTTTTCTTGTGAACGACAATAAATCTAGCTATCTGTATTATTATTTTAAATCTAATATAAAGGACAATTTTAAAACATAATAATATACTTAATAAATGGTTTTTAAAAGACTTAACAACTTTTAAATAATTTTATTTTCCTTTTCTCTTATTTTATTTGTCTCCAAAATTTTCAAATATATTTATGTTCAATTTTTCTGTCCAATTTTGCTGTCCACGTAGAATTTTTGCTTCAAAATAAGCGACAATTTCAACGTCAACAATTATACTCTCGCCCTTTCAAAATAAGAGATATTTTTATGAATTTTAAAATAAAAAATATTTGTTCAATATATTCTTAACATTAGTAAAAAAATTAGTACAATAATGAGATACTAGTACCTAATCAACTTATAATGATACAACTTCCGTTTCTTAATATAAGTCGTTTTAGAGAAATATTTTTGTTCCTTAATATAAGTCGTTTGAGAATTTCAAGTAAGCATTAATTGCTTAGTTTTTAATATTACCCCAAGTATTAAATATAATTTTGGTTCTCTCAATATTTTCTGTCCAATAAATAACAATCTCTTATTCCAATACAAGGGCAATATAGATAATTGATATTATAGTTAATATTATACAATCATTTTTTTAATATTTATGCATAATTCTAAAACGACCTATATTAAGAAACGAAGGAAGTATATTAGGTTTTTAATGCTAATTAATATTTCTTTTTACAAAAAATATTATTGATCATGCTCAAGTAACTCCAAAATATAAATAAATAATATTAATCTAATGGAATACCAAGTAGTAGTGTAGTATTCGAAAACTTTATATTTATAGATAAGATATGGACAAGTTTGAGACATCAAGTCAAGAGTGCATTATTATAACTTCAGACATATTTATGATGCCTCCCGGCTTTATCTATTTCATCAACTCATCTTTCCTTTTCTTTTCTTTTTTTGAGTTTGTTTTATTATTATTATATTATTCGAGTGCGAAATTGGTTTGGTTCATAATAGGTAGGATTATTTTAATAATGACATTTAATCATGAGATTTATATTAATGCTGACATACATGCGAGATTCTATGTGTGTCAGTATTTTACTGGTCAATTGACCAACTTACCCAAAAATAAACTTCATGCTAACCGGATCCCTTAATATCTATTTCAAGCGAATTAAAAAAAAAAAATGAGAATCTATTAACTATAATTAAAATATGAAAACTAATAATAATGAAACAATTTAGGAATTCGAATTCATTAAACAATAAACATAATAAGTAATTCAATCTCTTTTATTTTTATAACTTAATTATAATTTTGATCTCTCATCCCTTTAATTTAGCGGTGAGCATAGTGCGGTTTGAAACCCAAACCGCACACGAAATCGCTTAGGTGCGGTTTGACAAATTCAAAACCGCACATGAAATCGTTTGTGATTGGTGCGGTTTGATTTTGAATCTTTTGGTGCGGTTTCGTTCCAAAACTAATTGAAACAACAAAATTTTATTCAATGTAAATTAACAATTTAACATTACACAATATTAAAATTGTAAAAGAGATAATTGTATGAGATTTGTATGGTGATGGTAATCATGTAGACCGATTCCATCCAAATTCAGAATTAGTAGTTTAATTTTCATGGGAGGTTCATTACACAAGGTTAATTGAAACATCTCTCCTGTAATAGGATTGTATAATTAATTAATTTTCATGGTGCGGTTTGGTTTCGATTTTATTCGTGCGGTTTTGACTAGTAACCAAATCAAAACCGTAAATTTTATTTTTTTTAACCCACCTAAAATCGTCATATACGCCGAAATTGTTGGTGGGGTTTTAATTAGTGCAGTTTGTGCGGTTTTTAGTGCGGTTTCGGTTTCAATTTGGTTCCGTGCTCAGCCTTACTTTAATTTAGTAATTTTATAATTAAAGTGGACAGATATATATTGTGACGTCCCCAAAATAGGTATACATCACCCATTCTGAGTCGTCAATAACATGGTACAGAAACAACTACAACTTTATTAATACAACCCATAAACTGTGAGTTTAAATACAAATATTGTCATCTAGACAATATACATACCCAACTAAGTCCTCATTACAATTATTGATACAATACTTTACAAAAATAGTGAGGACTACTAAAATAACTTCCTAGAACCTTCATTCCGTACCCCGACTAGTACTCGCTACATTCTCGCCTCGTGAGAAGAAAAATAGAACAAAAAGAAAAAGGGTGAGCTCAACTAGCCCAATAAAGAATATTATGACTAAGATAATATAGAACAAATTATCGTTAGTCTTCAACAGGGAAAAATATGATAGAATACAATAGACAACAAGTTTCAGATCAGCAGCGGAAATAATAATTCATAGATGAGTTACGTAGAGAATGAAATCTACTATAATCTATGAATTTAAAAGTCCATCATTATTATTTTATCCCTGTAACATCAATCAATGCACATCTTGAATCATATATTCATCTTTGCACTATAGGCCAAAGATATTCATCAGTCGGCGATGTTCATCTCAACACCTGTACATCTTTGCACTACGGGCTAAAGATATTCATCATAAAATCAACCATCTTTGCACTACAGGCCAAAGATATTCAGTAACATCAACATTTAGAACTGAGGATGATTAAAATAATTTTAAAGAAAACGAATCTAGTGAAACAAAAGAACAAGTATTATGGATTCGTACTTTAAACAATCCGAGTTCAAGAATACTTCATAAACAATCATGGTGAAGTAAAATTCAAGAATGATCAAAACATGGATACAATCAAAGCTAGTATCCATAATAGATATTTTGGACAAAATACAAAAAAATTTAATTTTTACGTGAATAGTGTCGTGATTCGTGAATAAGTGTCGATCACGTGAATAGTCGTGATATCGTGAATAGTAACCCCGTCACAAAAAGATCCAAATTTGATTAAAAGTTCAGATCAATACTTCGGCATAATGATATTGAAAGAAATAATATCATATATCAAAAAAATAACATCCCTTACCTCAAAAAGACGGTAATCCTGACTGGAATACTAGATATAGTGCTGAAGGAAACTTGCACCGTATAGCAACACTCAAGGTATCAAAATACTCACAAGAATACGCTCAATATATCGAGAGAGAAATAGAGAGAAAACTTCAGTTTCTGGTGTGATTTTCAATTCTAACCTAAGTACCCTATTTATAGGAAAATGCTTAGAACACCAAAGTAAAAAATCTAATATAATATTAATATATTTATCAAATTTTCCTTAGCCCACCTCTAGACATCTGATTTCAGCACTTTGCACATGTTAATGATGTCCAAAAAATACAAAAAAGTTTTTTATCAAAAAAATAAATAAAACTTTCAAAAATCAATTATTTCGAAACTTCGGAACTTCAATAATTCATAATAAATAGCCCTTTTATCAGAAAAATTCGAACCACATGTCCTTTCCATAGAAAATTTCATTCTCTACAACTTTACAGAAGAAAGTTTTTCCAAATTTCAAACAGAAATTGACCGAAATCTATAAACGGACGATTTTACAAGCTATAATCAAATTTCGGTCAAGAATTGGGGTCTACCGACACACAAACATGTGTTAATCATTTAATGCAATAAAAATACTCTTCCTCCTCAAGTACTCATATATCCCACATTCATTGTAAAAATATCACCATTATTATATTATTAAAATAATATATTTAAGTGAATTATTTTATCAAAAAAAGATAAAATATTAATTTTCAACAATTGTCACATTAAAAATTTTCTCCATCTATATCCATATAAAATCAATATTTTCCTCATCATATAAATCAATAATTAATTATTCACAAATAATATTACAGAATCACAATATCGACAACCGACGGCGGTTCAAGAAAGAGAGGGCTTTCAATAAGGATTTCTCCTCATTGGTAGCGCAATTAGATGACCAAACCTCTCCTTAGACAGAACTTTCTAGACTTTGCCAATAATGTTATCTAATAATATTATTCAAATAATATGAAGTATTGATCTGATAATGAAAATATTGTGCAGTGACAATTATTAAAACAACAATAATATTAACGTAGCAATTATTGAATCAATAAAATATAATATTGAGCAATAATTCTACCGTAACAATTATTGAGTAATGCCTTCTTACGTAAGAATCAATAATTGGTGCAATACCGCAGTGCTCATCGTGTTTAAACCACCGGGTATTCTATCAAGATAATTCAGAATAACTACGCCTGTTATTTATAAATAACTTATTCTTGTCATTTTCTTCCTCCAATCGCTTTCAGTTATGGGGCCCACACAAGGTCACATACCGTCGCATTTAATATTCCCCAACCGGTAGAAGAATATTCCACCACCAAACGAATATTCCCAACAATAATGAATATTTTATAACCACTGCATGTTTGAAATAATTGCAGTATTTTATCCATAACTCACCACATTAATCAAATCAACCCTTACTATTTCGACATAATAAATAGAGGAAATTCAATTTCATTAATAATAATTTGGGGTCTTACAACCTCCCCTCCTTATGAAATTTCATCCTCGAAATTGACGACGATTCACAGTGTTTCGAAAATGTGAGTATACCTCGCTTTCATTTCCGTTTCCAACTCCCAGGTCATTTCCTCTATAGCATGGTTTCTCCACAAAACTTTAACTTGTGGTATGACCTTCGTGCGTAGGACATGCTCCTTCCTATCCAAGATCTTGACAGTTACCTCCTCGTACGTTAAGTCTTCAGCTATCTCATCCGGTTCTAACTCAATAACGTGGTTGGGTCTTTCACATATTTACGAAATACGATATGTGAAACACATTATGAACACGAGACATACTCGGAGGTAACGCGAGTCTATAGGCTACATTTCCTACTACTCGGTCAAGAATTTGAAATGGACCAATAAATCGTGGATTGAGCTTTTTCTCTTCCGAATCTTGTAACTCCCTTCCATGGGCAACACGTAACAATACATGATCCCCAATACTAAATTCCACGTCCTTTCGATGAAGATCAAGATAACTCTTTTGTCGATCTTGTGCAGTTTTATATCGTTGTCGAATCATTTAGATCTTTTTCAGTAATCATACGTACTCAACTCGGGTCCCAACAATGTTGCTTCACCCACCTCGTCCCAACATATTGGAGAAGCGACACTTTTCGTCCATACAATGCTTCAAATGGAGCCACACCTATACTTGCTCGATAACTATTGTGTAGGAGAATTCCACCAATGGTAAATACTTATCCCAACTCCCTTTGAAGTCTCAGGACACGAGTCTTAATAGATCTTCAAGAGTTTGGATAGTCCTCTCGATTGTCCGATTCGTTTGAGGATGGTATGTCGAAAGCTAAATCAGAATCCGTGCCCATAGCTTTTTTGCAAGCTAACCAAAAATCTTGAAGTGAATCTTGGGTCACGATCTGAAACTATGGATCTTGGCATGCCATGCAACCTCACAATCTCATTCACGCACATACTAGCAAGACGTTCAAGGGAATAAGTCTCCCGTATCAGAAAGAAATGAGCAGACTTGGTTAATCTATCAACAATAACCCAAATAGCATCAATGCCTTGAGAAACCGTAGGAAGACCCGTAAAGAAATCCATGGTAATGTGTTCCCACTTCCATTTCGGAATCTCAAGTGGTTGCAATGGACCCTTAGGCACTTGATGCTCTGCCTTTACACGTTGACAAGTTAAACACCTCGAGATAAACTTGACAATCTCTCTCTTCATATTATTCCACCAAAATGTATGTCGAAGATCACGATACATTTTGGTACTTCCAGGATGGATTGCAAACGGTGTATTATGTGCCTCCGTCATAATCTTGTACTTCAAATCAGAGTCGTTAGGAACACAAAGTTTGGAGTGGACTCAAAGTATTCCTTCTTCATCGATTCTCGCTTCTGGAATAACACCTTCTTGTACTTTCTTCTTCATACGCATCAGCTCCGGGTCGGTGGCTTGAGAAACTTTAACTTTTTCTATTAAAGTTGGCTCTATGCATATACTTGACATCATCGCACTCGTTTCTGCATATGATCTTCTACTCAATGCGTCAGCTACCACGTTTGCTTTTCCAGGATGGTATTGAATAGTGTGGTCATAATCTTTTAACAGCTCGAGCCAATGTCGTTGCCGCATGTTGAGTTCCTTTTGGGTGATGAAATACTTAAGGCTTTTATGGTTTGAATATATCTCCACTTTCTCTCAATATAGATAGTGCCTTCAGATCTTTAGCGCGAAAACGACTGCTGCCAACTCTAGATCATGAGTAGGATAATTCCTCTCATATTCTTTAAGTTGTCGCGAGGCATAGGCTATGACTTTTCCACGTTGCATGAGAACACATCCTAACCCTTTACCGAAGCATCGTCAGAGATAACAAATCCATCCCAACCGGATGGTATTGTTAGAACAGTCTTAGAAATGAGTCTCCTCTTAAGCTCTTGGAAACTCTTCTCGCATTTATCGCTCCATTCAAATTTTGTATCCTTTCGAGTCAGCTGAGTTAACGGAGTAGCGATTCGAGAAAATCCTTCCACGAATCTCCGATAATAACCAGCTAAGCCCAGAAAGCTAAGTACTTCGGTCATTGTTTTCGGTTGCTTCCAACTTTGTATTGCTTCAATCTTCGCCGGGTCAACAGATACTCCATGTTTTGACACCAGGTGCCCAAGGAATGCTACTTCCTCAAGCCAGAACTCGCATTTCTTCAACTTGGCATATAGCTTGTTTTCACGAAGCCTTTGGAGTACCAACTTCAAATGGTGCTCATGATCTTCACGGCTTTTGGAATATATGAGGATGTCATCAATAAAGACAACAACGAACCGATCCAAATAATCCTTGAATACTCGGTTCATCATATCCATGAAAGCCGCAGGAGCATTAGTCAATCCAAAAGACATGACTAAGAATTCATAATTCCGCATCGGAAGTTCTAAAGGCGTCTTTGGAATATCCTCGATTCTAATCTTCAATGATGATATCCGAATGAAGATCGATCTTTGAAAAAGAATTGTGCTCCTTTGCAATCGGGTCAAACAGTCATGAATACGAGGTAACGAATACCTATTCTTGATGGTAACATGGTTCAATTCCGATAGTCAATCAAGGTCGCATACCCCGTCTTTCTTTCTTTTTACGAATAAAACAGAGCACCCTAAGGAGATGTACTAGGATCGAATGAAATCGATGTCCAACAACTCTCGTAGTTGGACCTTTAACTCTCAAGTTCAATAGAGCCATTCGATATGGGGTTTTAGAAATGGGCTTTGTATCGTGCTCAAGATCAATAAAGAATTCAACTTCACGTTCGGGGGTAATCGGAAGTTCTTTGTGAAACACGTCGAAATTTACTAACAACGAGAATATTATTCAAATCGACGTGTCTTTATTCAAATCCATAACATGGGCTAAGAAAGCTTGACATCCATTTTTTAATAAACGAATAGCTTTATGACTAGATATAGACGGTGATTGATTTTAATGGTTTAGTTGCTTGAATTGCATCTGACGGGTTGGTTAGGAATATGAAAACTAACAACCTTACGAAAGCAATCAATTTTGGCATGATGAGTAGTTAACCAATCAATCCCTAAAATCACATCAAAAGCAAATATCTTTAAAGAGATAAAGTCAACAGGTAATGTGATGGTGCCAACTTGGATTAAACAAGATTTATAAACAGTGGATGTGATGAAAGTTTCTCCTAATGGAGTCTCCACAGATAAATCAAAGTCTAATTTCTCCGGAGCCAAGTTTAAACGTTGAGCACAAGCAGGAGAGATAAATGAATAGGTAGCACCGGTATCAATTAAGGTATAAACTTTGCAAGAATTAATGATTAGCTTACCTATGATCACCTCGTTTGGGTTCCTCGCATTTTGACGAGTCACAACAAACGCTCTTCCAGGAACCGTTGACTTCGACTTTTCTGGGATAGCCTTTTGAGTCACCGTCCCCCCTTGACTTGATTTCGCTACCATACAATCTCGAGCGATATGTCCTTCATTTCCACAATTATAACATACCTTAAATTGTTGTGGACAGTTTGGACTGATATGTCCCTCTTTCCCGCATTTGTAGCATACGACCGGTGGTCGTTCTCCTCCCTTAGAACCAGTTGCTGCTGGCGCTGACGTCTTCACATGGCCGTTGTTGAATCTCCTCTTTTTAAAATCTCCTCTCGACTCGCTTCTTCTATTCTCATGGCCATGACTACCACCAGAGTGGTTACCATTTTTGTCCGTCTTTTTCTTTCTCCGCTGGTTATCGTTATTCTGTTGACTGCTATCTCCAATATGATCCTGGTTGTGATCCCTCGGTTGACCGTACTCGTTATCTCGCTCTAACAATTGAGCCCTGTTGACAACATCTGAATAGAGAGAAAATTTATGAGAAATGAGATACTGATGTATGCCGGGTTTCAAACCTCCCAGAAACATCCGCGTCATACGTTCCTCATTATCCACCAAATGAGGTGCAAACCTGGACAACTCTGCAAACTTTGCCGTACTGGGACACCGTCATGTTATTTTGTTCCAGTCTAATAAACTCTACTTCCTTTATATGATTGAATACTTTCGTGGAAGTACTTGTCATTGAACAGCTTCAAACGTCTCCCTTGACATCACGAGTGAAATACCGGATGGGTACGCTTCACAGATTCCCACTAGTAATCTGCCTCATTACGGAACATAAAAGTAGCGAATGGAACCTTTTGTTCCTCCTTGCATCCCAAGACATCGAATATCTTGGTAATTTGCTTAACCCACGTCTCTGCCTTAATCGGATCCGGCTTTCCCCAGAATTCTGGTGGTCCCAACTCTTTGAATCGCTTGTTTGTGACAAACCGATGCGTTGCTTTCATTTCCACTGTATTTTTAACACGAGTCTCCTAAATGCGATTTTGCATGAACTATAAAAAGCTTCTAAACATCCCGTCGTTCATCATCGCTTTTCGGTGGCGTTGTTTCACGGGAGAACATTGTCACTTTCTTTGACGTTTCTCCTCATTGGTGAAAGACAAAGGCGTCTCCGGTCTCATTTACTCCATCATTAACATTCTCGATCGACATTCTCAAATCTCGCCATAAAACAAGGGTTAATTAAAGAAATCAACATATCACATAATATCCCTATATATCTTGACCAACTAACAAATAAGCTTTAGGTAGGACACACTAGTGAAGGATTTACTCGTCTCTCCCTCCTAGTTCTATTCCCGATCTCCGCCATGGGAGATCATATCCTAAGCTCGATACCAATTGTGGACGCCCCAAAATAGGTATACATCACCCATTCTCGAGTCGTCAATAACACGGTATGCGAAACAACTACAACTTTATTAATACAACCCATAAAGCTGTGAGTTTAAATACAAATATTGTCATCTAGACAATATACATACCCAACTAAGTCCTCATTACAATTATTGATACAATGCTTTACAAAATGGTGAGGACTACTTAAATAACTTCCTAGAACCTTCATTCAGGTACCCTTCGACTAGTACTCGCGCTACATTCTCGCCTCCCCGAGAAGAAAAATGGAACAAAAGGAAAAGGGTGAGCTCAACTAGCCCAAGAAGAATATTATGACTAAGATAATATAGAACAAATTATCGTTAGTCTTCAACAGGAAAAATATGATAGAATACAATGACAACAAGTTTCAAATCAAGAATGAAATAATAATTCATAGATGAATTACGTAGAGAATGAAATCTACTATAATCTATGAATTTAAAAGTCCATCATTATTATTTTATCCCTGTAACATCAATCAATGCACATCTTGAATCATATATTCATCTTTGCATTATAGGCCAAAGATATTCATCAGTCGATCATGTTCATCTCAACACCTGTACATCTTTGCACTACGGGCTAAAGATATTCATCATAAAATCAACCATCTTTGTACTACAGGCCAAATGTGAGACCCCGGAATTTATAAATAAAAATTTAAATTTCTCAAAATATTTTTTTGAATATTATGGTGTGGATTTGATATAATGTTATAGTTGTGGGTAGTATTTAAAAATTTTGCAAAGTATGCAAGTTGTTGTATTATATTCGATTGGTCGGGGAATATTCTTTGTGTTGGGGAATATTTAGATGACGCAAGACAATCATTGGTGGACCTATTAACGGAATTATTAGCCGGATCGAGAAAACGAATAAAAATATTTTATTGAAAATAACGGCAGAAGTTTTACCATTAATCTTTGTTGAACTACTCAAAGTAGTAAAAAAGTAAAAATAATACGCGTGGTTGCATAGTAGAAAGTTACACAAGATTGATTATTAATGCTTACGTGAGAAGTCACTCGGTTTTGTTCAATTATTGCTATAGTAATTGTCAGATAAGATCTCACGTTATTTGATTCAATTATCATCGATATTTTATATATTATTAAATCAATAATTGAAATGACAGAGTTATTAATATTATAAATTGCAATATTAATGATGTCTGAAGTTCTTCTAAGGAGAGGTTTGGTCACCTAATCAAGGCCAATAGGGAGAAATCCTTATCGAAAGCCCCTCTTCTTCCCGGGAACGACTGGTCGATTAATATTGTGAATTATAATAAAGGTGATAAATGTTGTTAAAATTATTAATGTGATTTTTATGAGGTATTTGTATAAGTTTTGCTTATTTTATGAATCTCCATTTACCCATTTTTCAAAATAATTGGTAAAAATTATTTAAAGGTGGGGCCCACATGTGGGGCCCATATGTGTTGAAAAACTAATTTTGGAATTGGGGGTGGGAGAGAGATACGTATAGGGGAGGGAGTTTATGTATATAAGGTTGTTATACGTGAGTGGGAAGTGGTGGGGGAAAAGAAAGGGTGAAAGTGATGTGTGTATGATTATAGTATATATGTTTATTATGTGAGTGGGAAATGGTGGGGAAATGGAGTTGAATTATAATAGAGGTAGTTAGTATTATATATATATATGTTTATAACATTTGGGTTTTATATATATATATATATATGTATTATATTTTGTCTTGCTTTGTTATGATTGGTTGAAGGTTTGACAATTTGAATATGTAGTATCAAAATTTTAATCCGTGAGTCTTTGAATTATTTCATTTGTGAAGAAATCCTTACACAGTTCCTTTCCATTTTCCTATAAATAGAAGCTCATTCCTTCATTATTTCTTACAAATTCACTGAAACTCCAGAGAGAGAAATTATAGAGAAACTATAGAAAAATATTCTGCTACTTCCCTACTCTTATATCCAATTCTTTTACGGTAAGGGGTGTTATTCTTTCTTATTCATGAAGAGAACTGTTGTTATTCCATTTCTTATTATTCGCCGAATAACTTTGATATGTGGCTACCCTACACTTGGTGACATTCTTCATTATTACATCTTTATTATTTCATTTGGAATATCACATGCGTGTGTTTTACACCAAACTTGGTTCAATTATTTATTATTCCGTCTTTATTATTCGCGGAATATCACATGCATGTGTTTTTTTTAGGACACGGTTCCATTATTTATTATTTCGTCTTTATTATTCTGTCGGAATATCCTGTCTGTGTGTTTTACACCGGACTTGGTTCCATTATTTATTATTTCGCACTTATTATTTTGTTGGAACATCCGCCAATTGTGAATTTCATCGACACTGGTTCCGTTTTTATTATTCTATTGGAATAACCTGTCTATGCGAAGTACCGCATGCATGGTGTTTTCTTTTGTTATTCCATTCGTTATTATACTCAGTTGGTTAAAATTTTGACTTCTATACTCCATGAAATTAGTGGAATATCCTTGATATTTGTGCTTCATCCAGTATTTTTCATGAAAATATTCTTCTGAGCATTCTTGAATTTTACTTTACAAAGCAGTATCATGTTGACAATTTGGACATTATTAGTCCCTGAATAAATTAATTCGTGAACTTGTTTTATTGAATTATTATATCATTGTCATCATCCTCATGTTTATATTTTTTTTTGAAAGTCATCTGTGGCCTGTAGAGCATGGATGGACTTGGTATGATTATGACCAGGGATTTATTCGGTGTAATCATAACCGTAATGTTACAAATGATGTGGTAAAAGTCCTCATTGGCCCGTAGTGCATTGATGGACAGTTGTTGGCATGATCATGACCATTGATGAATACAAAAATATCCTTGGCCGTAGTGCACGGAATTTGTGGTCGTGACCCTAATGAATATCTTTGGCCGTAGTGTAGGGACGATGTGGATTATTTATTAAGCTGAGTCCCAGCGATAAAAGTGATGAAAAACCTTTTAAAACATAAAAGATAATAGATTTTATTCTCTACTTGACTCTTTTAATGGATTGCTTGTTCCGCAGCAGTTAAACTTGATGTCTATTGTATATTATCAGTTTAACATTGTTGAAGACTAATGATAATTTATTCTGCATTATCTTAGTCATAATATTTCTTACTGGGCTAGTTGAGCTCACCCTTTCTTTCACTGTTCTCTTAAGGAAATGAGAACGTAGCTGGGACGAGTCGGGGAACGGAGTGATGGTCCGGATGATAGTATTAGCTAGTAGTCCTCACTATTCTGTTAAATAGTGTGACAATAAATGTAATGAGGACTTTTTCTAAGAGTGGATATTGTCTAGAAGATAATATTTGTATTAAAACTCACAGCATGTATTTTGTCGTACTATACATGACTGTTGTATAATTTGGTTGTATTTGAATTTTGTACCATGTATTTGGCGACTCAAGATGGGTGATGTATACCTATTTTGGGGGCGTCACAGTTGGTATCAAAGCTTAGGGATATGATCCCTGGCTAAGATGTGAGACAAGAACTAGGAGGGGAGAGACGGGGAATTCCTTCGCTAGTATGACCTACCTAAGTTTATTTGATATTTAAATTGGTTGGTCAGAGTATAGGGATAATATGTGATATGTTATTTAACCCTTGTTTTGTGGCAGTATTTAAAAATGACATCCGAGAATGTTGAGAATATCAATGGAGCACAAGAGACCGTTGAGTCTCCATAGATCAATAATGAGGACAATGAGCAACAGAATGTTGATAATCCTCCTATAAACAACAACACTGATCAATTGATTGAGCAATGATGACGTTTAGGAGCTTTTTAGAATTCATGCAATATCAAAGTAAGGCGGCCTCTGCTTATAATGCAGTAAAATAATGGCAACCCACGGTCGGTCACCACTAAGCAATTCAAGGAGCTAGGACCACCAGAGTGTTTAGGAAAGCCAGAACCACTTAAGGCGGAGACGTGGTTAAAGCAGATGACTAAGATATTTGATGTCTTGGGATGCTCCGAGGAGCAAAAGGTTCCCTTTGCCACCTTTATGTTTCGTGAAGAGGCAAATTACTGGTGAGAATCTGTAAAACGTACCCAGCCTGACACACTCAAGATGTCTTGGGGGTGTTAGGTTTGTAATATTCAAGAACGCAATCAAATTGCATAAATAAGCGGAAACGTGTAAAAATCAGAGTTTAAAAATTTTACAAACCATATACCCGGATCACCCTTTATGCACAATTATTAATTAAACGAAAAAGATGAATAAGAAACATACCCTTGAAGATCCGAAGCTTCCTCGTGTACAAGTTCACCTCCAATCCTTTTTCGCTCAACTTGAATCCACCGGGTTTGGTTCCTTTCTTCGATCAACGTTAGCCACCCAAGTGTTTGGCCTCTAGAGGTGATCCACCAAGGAAGAAGAAAGATTTAAGAAGATGGGTGGTTGGCTAAACCCTAGTTTTTCTATCTCTATAGAAAAGGAGCGTACTCTCCCAACTATTGGAATTATTACGTATCCTATAAAAGTCAACAACCACACCACCCATAATAAGACTCCTCTTATTTATAGATGTGGGCAACCCACCTTAACAATTAAGAAATTGGGATTTATTTAATTAATTAAATTCTTTTAATTAATTAAGCTCCCTAATCTTATTAGGGATAATTAATTAAACTCCTTTAACTAATTTTCCTTCCTAACCCAATTAGGAATAAATTAGAGTACTTATATTAAATTAATTCCTAAACTCTTTTAGAAATTAAAATAATAATAATTGTAATAATATTAATAAGACTCCTCTTATTAATTTATATTTAATATTTCTAAAATATTAAATAATAATATTAAGCTATTTAATTTATTCTATCACCATAGATTAAATTAAATATACATAATATATTATTACGATTATGCCATTAACTTAAATAATTATTCTTCCTTTTTATGGTGTGACCCTTTAGGTTCTCCATATTAAACCCAGTTGTGAATAAATCAATTAGAATAATTTAATCTTATTTAAATAAATAAATTAAACAATTAATTTATTTAAATAAATAATATTTATTCTACAATAGGATAAGTTTCCCTAGCGATCAACGACTTTCCAGATAATATAGATTTCAACATTAATCATAAAAGAACCTTTGAGTAAATAGTTACCGTACGATTCAATCCTTCCACCATACAGTGTCCCAATTAAATATAAGACATGGAATTATCTGTCAAGTCTTATTTTATTTAATTATATGTATTTCGACTCTTAAATGCACAACTCAAATAATGCAAATTAGAAACTCCTTTCTAATTTCATTTTGCCTTGCCAAGGACTCACTGGGTTGTCATTTATCGAATCACATAGACATTTCTTCTTTTAATAGAAGTGGTAGATTCTTTATTGATCATACATTATCTCCATGTACAACTTATTATACCCAAGCATACCTTTGATATACCTTAAGGGTCTTAAGGAATAAGTCAAAGTATAACTCATCATACACAAGATACTATGATGATCTCAAGTCCAAGGATCACTTCATCTACTATCTATCACTACAGAATTCCTATTGACAGCAAGTAAGTAAACTCCATTAGGTATTCCTTAGAAAGCAACGCTCGTTGAACTTATTCTCTAATAAGCACCTACATACTTGTTTTAGTGTCTCCACACAAATGATTATAAGATCAATCATCCTCATCCAATGAAAGCAAGTTAACGTATGTACCAATCTATCCGGATTCACTAATCCCCAATTTAGTAATCCAATGATTGGGAACTATTTTAGTTTTAAGCTTTCTAAGAATTTAGATCTCATTAGAATGATCATCATCATTATTCTAAAAGCATTGCTTAAAACTATGGGTTTATCAAATAATATAAAACAAAGATCATGTAGATAATTAAAAGCCTTTAATAAATTAATACTTTTTATTAATAAATGAATAAGATTGTTACAAAGTATATGCTTTATCATCAAACATGATTGGCTTGTGTGCATATTACTTTCAATCTCCCACTTGCACTAAAGCCAATCGCCATTGTATCTTATACACTTCTTCTCTAAGTGACGATTATCCCGTTTGTTGGATAAGCTTTAGTTAATGGATATGTAATGTTGTTCATGAGAGTCCACTATCTCTATAGTGATTTCCCATCTTCAATGATTCTAATAATCAAATGAAAGTGCCACAACATATGTTTAGATCCAAGATGAGACTTAGAACTATTCCTAGTTCTCAGAATGAACTTTTAATCCAAACAATCAACTTGCAGCCTTCATTTATAGCTATATACTTTGTCTTTATCACTAAACCAAAGAACTCTTTCTTTGTTTGGAACCTTTCCAATTCATCGCACTAATCGCTCAAGATAACGCTTTACCTTAAAATGAATTTTTCGTCATCTTGGTCCGTCTGAAAAACTTGAGTCTCATAAGCCCTCTAGTTTTAATTTAGACCCACCATGAATATGATCACATCCTTAGTGTTTGGTTAAGCACTTTAAGATGTTTTTCACCGACTCATAGTGAACTTCTCCATAATATGACCGATCAACATCGTGTCTCGTGACATTTTATTGCATGCATGATTGTCACCATGCGACCTCTCTTTCGTGAGTCTGTGGGAACTATTAAAGAGATACACTCCATAGCTCATCGACATGAGACATCTCTTGGAGTTTGCCATGCTAAACGACTTTAGCATCAAATGAATATACGTTCTTTGGGTTAAGTCGAGCATCCTGTTGTATCTATCTATATAGATTTTATCCCCAATTAAGATACTATTCCCAAACCATTCATGGAGGAATGTTTAGACAACTTTATCATTACTGATTGTAGCATTGGTATGTTATTCTTCATCCGTAGTATATCAACATATAATACTAGAAATTTCACGACGCTCCCACTGACCCTTTTGTACACACTAGAACTCTTACATCATCGTATGTAACTGGATCATCATCTTCTATGATGTGTACCTCATCATCATCATCCATGATGAATCCATACCTCCTAGGTATCTTTGGTACTATTCCAGATTTACGATTCGGTTGTGGTACAATAGGTCTATCTACTAGTTCCTCTTATTTGACTTATAGTGTTTTGTGGTTCTTGAACTCTTCAAGATCAATTATCCTCCCACTAGCCCCTTCAATGATAAACACCTTTATCTTAGAAGGTAGTGTGTTTCGCAATAAACACCTTTTGCTATGTAGGATTATAGAACATTTACCCTAAACTCATTTTAGGATGTTCCACAAATCTGCACTTGTCAAATCTTGTCCCAAGCTTATCCTTTGAAACCTTTTTCACATAAGTTGGACAACCCCTTATCTTAACATACTTAAGATTAGGAATCCTCCTATCCATAACTTTTTATGGAGTCTGGGGGTAGGATTTTGAGGTTACCTTTTTTGTAGATATGCAGACCATTTCTAGGACATGACCAGAGGGATATTGAAATGTCGGTAAAATCATTATGGACCGCACTATGTCCAACAAGGTATGATTTTTCCTTTTAGATACATCAATCAATTATTGCGCATCGAGGCGCCCATTATGAGAAAACCATTTGAGATGATCTAGAAACTTATTGCACAAGTATTTATTCCTTGATCTAATCAAAGAATCTTAATACTTTTTCAATTTGTTTCACTTCAATTCTTTGAACCTTTCAAATAATTCATACTTGTATTTCAAAGAAATACACACATTCAACTCTTTGAATGATCATCTCCTTTTCTTATACTAATTTGTTCAATATGCAAAATTATTTTCATGTAAGTCAAGTATACAAAATTTATTAGTAATATTCCAGATTTTATACAAAATATTATTATTATAAATAGAACAACAATTGTTCTTAATTATAATACCAAAGATTTCATTATCCAACAATAAAATGGAAATAATATTTTTAACAAGAACTGGAATACAATAACAACTTATCGACTTAATAGATTTGTTCAGTAGCATTGCTAAACTATAAGTTTCTATGGCTAATATGGCAACCTTTGCTACATTTCCCGCATAGGATTACTTATATTTGTTTAGCTTTTTACTGCTTGGTCCTTCATAAATCTATATTTATGATAACCAAAGTCAGATCCAATACCCAAGTAGAACCTCGACTTAAAGAAAATTTATTTTAAATCTTGAACAAAATTATATTTGTAAATCAAACTTCATTAAGCTTTTTTGGTTAGCTAACGCAAGGTGCTTCTTCGCAGATTTCTTTCCAAAGTGTCCATGCTTATTGCAAGTGGATGCAAACTCCTTTGCTATCCATATCGGTTTTGTTCTTATTATCCTTTGTTTTGCTTTCTATATACCTTCTTTGAATCGTTCTTCTTTCGGAAGATCCTTTGGCCCCTACCCAAGAAGACATGGTCTTTCTTGGTTGGAAAGTGACTCATCATTTTTCAACATGTTAAGCAAATCAATGAAGTCGATATCTAGCTTGTTTATATGAAAAATTCACAACAATTGTGAAAGGAGTCCGGGGTGAGTGCAAGATCAAATCTTGGCTCAACTCTCCATCCATGACAAAACCAGTATTCTAATTGATCAATCAAATTGATTATGTTAAGAACTTTTTGTCTGCATTTATAGTGCCATTGGTCATTCTAGATCGGAAGAGCTCCTTAGATATCCGATATCTATCGCCCTACTTTCCTCACCATCAACTACTTGATGTGCGGGAATATAGTAGAAGCATCCATAGTTTCATCGTCAAGCTCGTTACTCATAGATGCGAGCATGATGCATCGAGCCAATCAATGTGCATCATCTTGCCACTTTCTAAAAGTAGCAATGTCTTCCTCAGAGGCATTGTTCGCAACCATTGCTAGAGGATAGGCGATTAAGGACATAAGATAGCTTTTCAACCTATGAGAACTATTCTCAAATTCCTTAACCAATCCGTTTAATTTGGCCCCGTTAATTTATCATCTAATATGCTTCGCAGATGATAGTAATTTTAGACATTGTAAAATTTCAGTAAATGAATTTGTAATTAACAACATTTTAACATACATTCTTTTATTAATTACAAAAATAATTAGGTCTTGTTTTAAATTGGTATCTCCCACTATTTTCTTCAAACTATATTACCTCACTTATATAGTTCGGCAAAATCTAATTAAAGATTTGTTAGTGAGAATAAGGATCCCATTTCAAATGTATATAGCCTTGTGGTGACACAACAAACTATATATAAATAAATAGGTAGACAACTTTTGTCAATTACATCAACTATGCAACTCCTTTTCTTTTTGCCTCTTAGATTATTTTGATGAAGTGGTGGTACATCCGAATCAAAATTATCCAAGTTAAGTCCGACCTAGCACTCCATATATTCAAAAAAAAAAAATATCATCCTTGTGGTGACACAACAAAACAATATTGTTCAATTTTCTTTATAAGCATCAAATGTGATAATTAACATCTTAAATACTTAATACTTGCCTTGTGGTGACACAACAAACTCATATTAAATATTTAATACTCTATTAATTTTATCACGTGCTAGAAAGGCGACGCTCGATATTCCAAATATCTTTGAACGCTTAGGACTTAATATAAAAAAAAATTGAGGGATTTATTATTAAATTTGTCTCATCTTGTTTAATAAGCATTTATTATATATATATATATAAAATACGCGTTATATTAATAAACATGCGAAGCATGTTTGCATAATATATATAATATATATATATTGTATAGCATGTACATATAGAATACTATATTCTACCCAGATTGATTATGGACTTTTATTCTAGTTTGGTTCACTAGAGCCACCAAGTGAACCAAAAGGTCAAACCCTAGGGGTGCAAGAAATAATATTTAAATATAACTATTACATTTAAACCCGGGCTCCATTACAAACGGGTCTTCAAGCGCTCCTTGCTCCTTAATCTCCAATTTTTCAAAATTAATTCTAACTATTCTTATTTCAAAATTATTTAAAATAAATAGAAACCTTGATCGTTGAAATAAGGGAAGTACATAGGAGGAGATAGAATTTACATTCGTAGAAAAATTAGAGAAGACGAAAGTGCAGTAGACCCCATTTAATAAAACTCATACATTCATGCATCCAACTAAAATAAAATCCAATCACATCGGGTCAATAGTCCATAATCAATCCCATTTATTATCATACACATCATCATATGCATCAATAAATAACATTCATCTTATGAATAATAAACATTTAATATATATATTGATATCATTTAATGGGCAAATTTAGTTAATATAAAATCTATTTTGAATCAAAATAAACTCCTTTATTTTAATCCAAATTTAAATCAAAATAAAATTATTTTATTTTAATTTATCCAATTTTGAATAAAATAAACTATTTTATTTTAATCAAAATCTTTAATCAAAATAAACTCCTTTATTTTAATTAATTATGGAATCCAATTCCATGTAAAAAAAAAAAAATTATTAAAGGAAACACGGATTATCTTTCCTATTCACAAATAAACTCTTTTATTTTGAATAATATGAAATCTTATTTCATATCTAAATAAACTCCTTTATTTAAGGAAAGACTGATTCTTTTTCCTATTCACAAATAAACCTTTTTTATTTTGAATAATATGAAATCTTATTTCATATCTAAATAAACTCCTTTATTTAAGGAAAAATAGAATCCAATTTCAACTCCAATTAGTTATCATGAAATCCAATTCCAACTCTAATTAGTTAGCATGAAATCCATTTTTAAAATTAAAATAAACCTTTTATTTTAATTATAATATAATTAAAAAATATATATATATATATATATAAACCGTAATATATTATATATATTAATCAGTATATATATATATATATATATATTATATATATAAACTGTAATATATAATATATATTAACCGTAATATATATATATATATATATATATATTATATGTATCTCCTTATCTTCGTATTGCTTTTCACGTGAATTCCTTGTTGCCTTGAAAACCGAACAGATCCCCTTGAATTCATCTTATTTCATGGGCCAAATCATGCTAATGATTGCTAATGATTAACAATTGTTTTGTAACAATAAAAGAGCACCCAATAATCCGTACTTGATTTCCGTGCATCCATTATTTGTTACAGCCATGATTTCCGTGGATAATTTCGGCTCCTTTTTTTTTTTTTTTTAATTTTATACAATAAATTATGCCCAATTAAATTATTCTAAACACATATCAATATACATATCAAATTAAAACAATTAATAATTCGTGATAAAGATTTGGCTCGATGCCATCGTTAGGTTTGTAATATTCAAGAACGCAATCAAATTGCATAAATAAGTTTTAAACGCATGTAAAAATCGAGTTTAAAATTTTACAAACCATATACCCGGATCACCCTTTTATGCACAATTATTAATTAAACGAAAAAGATGAATAAGAAACATACCTTGAAGATCCGAAGCTTCCTCAGTACAAGTTCACCTCCAATCCTTTTCGCGTTTAACTTGAATCCACCGGGTTTGGTTCCTTCCTTTGATCAACGTTAGCCACCCAAGTGTTTAGCCTCTGGTGGTTGGCTAAACCCTAGTTTTTCTATCTCTATAGAAAAGGAGCGTACTCTCCCAACTATTGGAATTATTACGTATCCTATAAAAGTCAACAACCACACCACCCATAATAAGACTCCTCTTATTTATAGATGTGGGCAACCCACCTTAACAATTAAGGAATTGGGATTTATTTAATTAATTAAATTCTTTTAATTAATTAAGCTCCCTAATCTTATTAGGGATAATTAATTAAACTCCTTTAACTAATTTTCCTTCCTAATCCAATTAGGAATAAATGAGAGTACTTTTATATTAAATTAATTTCTAAACTCTTTTAGAAATTAAAATAATAATAATTGTAATAATATTAATAAGACTCTCTTATTAATTTATATTTAATATTTCTAAAATATTAAATAATAAATATTAAGCTATTTAATTTATTCTATCACCATAGATTAAATTAAATATACATAACATATTATTACGATTATGCCATTAACTTCTTAAATAATTATTCTTCCTTTTATGGTGTGACCCTTTAGGTTCTCCATATTAAAGCCGGTTGTGAATAAATCAATTAGAACAATTTAATCTTATTTAAATAAATAAATTAAACAATTAATTTATTTAAATAAATAATATTTATTCTACAATAGGGATAAGCCTCCTAATGATCAACGACTTTCCAGGATAATATAGATTTCAACATTAATCATAAAAAGAACCTTTGAGTAAATAGTTACCGTGACAATTCAATTCTTCCACCATACAATGTCCCAATTAAATATAAGACATGGAATTACTTTGTCAAGTCTTATTTTATTTAATTATATGTATTTCGACTCTTAAACGCACAACTCCAAATAATGCAAATTAGAAACTCCTTTCTAATTTCATTTTTGCCTCGCCAAGGACTCATTGGGTTGTCATTTATCGAATCACATAGACATTTCTCTTCTTTTAATAAGTGGTAGATTCTTTATTGATCATATATTATCTCCATGTACAACTTATTATACCCAAGCATACCCTTTGATATACCCTAAGGGTCTTAAGGAATAAGTCAAAGTATAACTCATCATACACAAGATACTATGATGATCTCAAGTTCAAGGATCACTTGTCAGACTACTATCACTACAGAATTCCTATCGATGCATAAGTAAAACTCCATTAGGTATTCCTTAGCGAGCCAACGCTCAATTGAACTTATTCTCTAATAAGCACCTACATACTTGCTTTTAGTGTCTCCACACAAATGATCATGAGATCAATCATCCTCATCCAATGAGCAAGTTAACGTATGTACCAATCTATCCGGATTCACTAATCCCCAATTTAGTAATCCAATGATTGGGAACTATTTTAGTTTTAAGCTTTCTAAGAATTTAGATCTCATTAGAATGATCATCATCATTATTCTAAAAGCATTGCTTAAAACTATGGGTTTATCACATATTATAAAACAGCATCATGTAGATAATTAAAAGCCTTTAATAAATTAATACTTTTTATTAATAAATGAATAAGATTGTTACAAAGTATATGCTTTATCATCAAACATGATTGGCTTGTGTGCATATTACTTTCAGGGAGATGTTCCTAGAGTTGTTCAATGGCAAGTACTTTCCCGAAAGTATTCGTCACATGAAGGAGGTGGTGTTTATCAAGTTGGAGCACAACAACATGACCGTGTCGCAGTACGAAGCTAAGTTCGCCGAGTTGTCCCGGTTTGCTTCCCATTTGGTGATAATGAGGAGAGAATGACGCGAATGTTTTTAAGAGGTTTGAAACCTGAGATACGTCAATATCTTATCTCTCATAAACTGTGTTTGTATTCAGATGTTGTTAATAGGGCTCAGTTATTGGAGCGTGATAATGAGTCAACCCAACCAAAAGAGGTCAGCCGACAAAATGATAATACCAGTGATAGCAGTCATTGAAGCGGTGAAAATAAGCGTGAATGGAATCAACATGCCAGAAATGGTAACCACTTCGGTGGTAATCATGGCCAAAATAATAAGAATGGACATTTTAAGAAGAGGAAATTCAACAATGATGGAAAGACGTCAGCACCAGCACCCGTTGTTAAGGAAGGAGAACGACCACCTATCATATGTTTCAAATGCGAAGGGGAGGGACATATCACCAAACCGCTGCGATGTTAGTCCAAAGCATATTATAATTGTGGAAAAGAAGGTCACCTAGCCCGATTTTGTCATTCACCAAAGACAAGTTCAGCTAGGATGGAGGCACCAAAGACCGTTCCAGAAAAGATAAAACCGGTAGTTCAAGGGAGAGCGTTTTTTGTGACTTCTCAAAAAGCGAATAACCCGAACGAAGTTAGCACGGGTTAGTTAATTATAAATTCTTGAAGTCTCAGTACCTTATAAGATACCGGTTCTACCTATTATTTTATCTCTCTTGCTTGTGTTCAACGTTTAAATTTGACTCTGGAGAAGTTAGACTTTGACTTATTGGTTGAAACTTCGTTAGTAGGAGCCTTCGTTACCTCCACTATTTATAAATCTTGTTGATTCAAATCGACATTTTCACGTTACCTGTCGATCTTATCTCTTTGAAAATACTTGCCTTTGATGTGATTTTTTTAAACGATTGGTTAAATACTCATCATGCTTTTCGTAAGGTTGTTAGCTTTCATACTCCTAACCAACCTGTTATGCGAATTCAAAGTAACCAAACCACTTAAGTCAATCATTATCATATCAAGCTATAAGTAAAGAGCCCGATCCTTTCAGTGTTGACTTCCTTGTGTGGAATGCACCGAAGCCAGACTTTCCGTAGGGGACGTTGTGAATGAAGATGGCAAGTTGATTGGTATCAATGTGACGTACTATCCAAGTCTTGGATGAGGGTCACAGATTTGAATGATATTTCTAACATTAATAAAATTTCTGACGTATTCTTCAAGACTTCTTAGCCTACCCTAGAGCGTAAAATTGAATTTTGTATTGACCCCAGTACAAATCCCATTTCTTAAACCCTCCAATATTTCTGCAACTAAAATAAATGTAACATATGCCAAAGACGATGACTCGAGCTGTTGAATATTACGATCATACCATTCAATACCATCGTGGGAAAACAAACGTGATAGCTGACGTGTTGAGTAGAAGATCGATGCGTTCTGAAAAGTGCGATGTTATTAACACAAAGACTCATTTCAGATAAATGATGAAGATAGAGTTAATAACTCTAGGGACCCACATGAAGATAACGAATATACGAAAGTAGAATCGACTTTAATCGATAAAGTTAAAAGCCGCCAAGCCACACAATCCGAATCGATAAATGTGAAGAAAAAGGTTCAAGAGGCGTTATTCTAGAAGCAAGAATCAAAAAGAGAGGAAATCTCAACCCTCGATTTTATTGGCTCATTTGAAATCCTAGATCGAGTAGAATCGTGGCTTATAGGCTCGCTTTTACCGCCAAATATGTTGCGTGTTCATAACGTTTTGTCACGTATCAATGTTACGTAAATATGTAGATGACCGAACCACATTATTAATTTAGAACCGGACGAGATAGCAGAAGATTTAACGTATGAGGAGATACGTGTTAAAATCTTGGATAAGAAGAATCGTATTCAATACTCAAAGGTTATACCTCAAGAGTTAGAATTTGAAGTGAAGTCAAGGTATCCTCACTTGTTCGGCATATCAGGTACGTACATAAATTTCGAGGGTGAAATTCCATAAGGAGGGGAGATTGTGAGACCCCAGATTTTATAAATAAAGAATTAAATTTCTCGAAATATTTTTTTGAATATTATGGGGTGGATTTGATATAATGTTATAGTTGTGGGTAGTATTTAAAAATTTTGCAAAGTATGCAAGTTGTTGTATTATATTCGATTGTTCAGGGAATATTCGTACGACGGCACAATCATTGGTGGACCCCACAACGGAATTATTGTCGGATTGAGAAAACGACAAAAATATTTTATTGAAAATAACGGCGAAAGTTTTATCGTTAATACTGTTGAACTACTCTAAGATTAAAAAAAGAATAATACGTGTGATCGCATAAGAGCACATACCAGATTGATTATTAATGCTTACGTGAGAAGTCACCGGTTTTGTTCAATTATTGCTATAGTAATTGTTTCATAAGATCTCACGTTATTTGATTCAATTATTGTCGATATTTTATATATTATTAAATTAATAATTGAAATGATAGAGTTATTAATATTATAAATTGCAATATTAACGATGTCTAGAAGTTCTGCCAAGGAGAGGTTTGGTCACCTAATTGCGCGCCAATAGGGAGAAATCCTTATTGAAAAGCCCCCTCTTTCCTGAGAACGACCTGGTCGATTAATAATGTGAATTATAATAAAGGTGATAAATGTTGTTAAAATTATTAATGTAATTTTTATGAGGTATTTGTGTAAGTTTTGCTTATTTTATGAATCTCCATTTACCCATTTTTCAAAATAATCGGTAAAAATTATTTAAAGGTGGGGCCCACACGTGGGGGCCACATGTGGAGCCCATATTTATTGAAAAACTAATTTTGGAATTGGGGGTGGGAGAGAGATACGTATAGGGGAGGGAGTTTATGTATATAAGGTTGTTATGTGTGAGTGTGTATATATAATATAATATGTGTGTGAGTGGGAAGTGGTGGGGAAAAAGAAAGGGTGAAAGTGATGTGTGTATGATTATAGTATATATGTTTATTATGTGAGTGGGAAATAGTGGGGAAATGGAGTTGAATTATAATAGAGGTAGTTAGTATATATATATATATATATATGTTTATAACATGTGGGTTTTATATATATATATATATATATATATATATATGTATTATATTTTGTCTTGATTTGTTACGATTGGTCAAGGTTTGACAATTTGACTATGTAGTATCAAAATTTTCATCCGTGAGTCTTTGAATTATTTCATCCGTGAAGAAATCCTTACACGCTTCCTTTCCATTCTCCTATAAATAAGCTCATTCCTTCATTATTTCTTACAAATTCACTTTGAAACTCCGTAGAGAGAAATTATAGAAACTATAGAAAAGTATTCTGCTACTTCCCTATTCTTATATCCAGTTCTTTTACGGTAAGGGGTGTTATTCTTTCTTATTCATGAAGATAACTGTTGTTATTCCATTTCTTATTATTCTGTTGGAATAACCTGCATACGTGGGCTACCCTATACTTGGTGACATTCTTCTATTATTCTATCTTTATTATTCTGTTGGAATATCCTGTCTGTATATTTTACACCAGACCTGGTTCCATTATTTATTATTCCGTCTTTATTATTCTGTCGGAATATCCTGTCTGTGTGTTTTACACCGGACCTGGTTCCATTATTTATTATTTCGTCTTTATTATTCTGTCGGAATATCACATCTCGTGTGTTTTACACCCGGACCGGTTCCATTATTTATTATTCGCACATATTATTCATTGAAACATCCGCTGCGGTGTGAATTTCACCGATCCGGTTCCATTTTTATTATTCGTTGGAATAACTTGCGTACGCGCGAAGTACCACATGCATGGTGATTTCTTTTGTTATTCCATTCGTTATTATACTCAATAAGTTAAATTTTTGACTTCTATACTCCATGAAATTAGTGGAATATTCTTCGATATTTGCACTTCATCCAAAGATTTTCATGGAAATATTCTTCCGAGCATTCTTGAATTTTACTCTACAAAGCAAGATCATGTTGACAATTTGGACGTTTTTAGTCCCTGAATAAATTAATTCGTGAACTTGTTTTATTGAATTATTATATCATTGTCATCATCCTCATGTTTATATATTTTTTTGAAAGTCATCTCGTGGCTCTGTAGAGCATGGATGGACTTGGTATGATTATGATTAATTGAGGATTATTTGATTTGTAATCATAACCGTAATGTTACAAATGATGTAGTAAAAGTCCTCATTGGCCCGTAGTGCATTGATGGACGATTGTTGGTATGATCATGACCATTGATGAATACACAAATATCCTCGTCCGTAGAAGTGCACGGAATTTGTGGGACGTGACCCTAATGAATATCCTTGGTCAGAAAAGTGTGGACGATGTGGATTATTTATTTGTCGAGTCCCAACGATAAAAGTGATGAAAAACCTTTTAAAACATAAAAGATAATAGATTTTATTCTCTACTGACTCTTTTAATGGATTGCTTGTTCACTGCAGCTTAAACTTGATGTCTATCAGTATATTATCGGTTTAACATTGTTGAAGACTAATGATAATTTATTTCGCATTATCTTAGTCATAATATTTTTCATCGGGCTAGTTGAGCTCACCCTTTCTTTCACCGTTCTCTTAAGGAAATGAGAACGTAGTCGGGATTTAGCCTGGGAGCGGAGTGATGGTGGGATGATAAGATTAGCTAGTAGTCCTCACTATTCTGTTAAATAGTGTGACAATAAATATAATGAGGACTTTTTCTGAGAGTGGATATTGTCTAGAAGACAATATTTGTATTAAAACTCACAACATGTATTTTGTCGTACTATACACGACTGTGGTATAATTTGGTTGTATTTGAATTTTGTACCATGTATTTGGCGACTGAAGATGGGTGATGTATACCTATTTTGGGGGAGTCACAGTTGGTATCTAAGCTTAGGGATATGATCTCTGGCTAAGATGTGAGACAAGAACTAGGAGGGGAGAGACGGGGAATTCCTTCGCTAGTATGACCTACCTAAGTTTATTTGATATTTAAATTGGTCGGTCAGAGTATAGGGATAATATGTGATATGTTATTTAACTCTTGTTTTGTGGTAGTATTTGAAAATGACATCCGAGAATGTTGAGAATATCAATGGAGCACAAGAGACCGTTGAGTCTCCATAGATCAATAATCAGGACAATGAGCAACAGGATGTCGATAATCCTCTTGTAAACAACAACACTGATCAATTGACAAACGACGGTACGTTTAGGAGCTTTTTAGAATTCATGCAATATCAGGTGAAGGCGGCTCCTGTTAATAATGCAGGTAAAAATAATGGCAACCCACGGTCGGTCACCACTAAGCAATTCAAGGAGCTGGGACCACTAGAGTTTTTGCGAAAGCCAGAACCATTTAAGGCGGAGACGTGGTTAAAGCAGATGACTAAGATATTTGATTTCTTGGGATGCTCCGAGGAGCAAAAGGTTCCCTTTGCCACCTTTATGTTTCGTGAAGAGGTGACATTGGTGGGAATCAGAAACGTACTCCAAACCGACGACTCAAGATGTCTTGGGAGAAGTTCCAAGAGTAGTTCAATGACAAGTACTTTCCCAAAAGTATTCGTCACATGAAGGAGGTGGAGTTTATGAAGTTGGAGCAAAACAACATGACCGTGTCGCAGTACGAAGCTAAGTTCGCCGAGTTGTCCCGGTTTACTTCCCATTTGGTTGATACTGAGGAGAGAATGACGCGAATATTTTTAAGAGGTTTGAAACCTGAGATACGTTAATATCTTATCTCTCATAAACTGTGTTTGTATTCAGATGTTGTTAATAGGGCTCAGTTATTGGAGCGTGATAATGAGTCAACCCAACCAAAAGAGAAGCGGGTGACAAAATGATAATACAAAGTGATAAGAAATCATCGAAGCGGTGAAAATAAGCGTGAAGGGAATCAACATGCCAGAAATGGTAACCACTTCGGTGGTAATCATGGCCAAAACAATAAGAATGGACATTTTAAGAAGAGGAAATTCAACAATGATGAAAAGACGTCAGCACCAGCACCCGTTGTTAAGGAAGGAGAACGACCACCTATCATATGTTTCGAATGCGGAGGGGAGGGACATATCAGTCCAAACTGCGCGATGACGTCCAAAGCATGTTATAATTGTGGAAAAGAAGGTCACCTATCCCGATTTTGTCGTTCACCAAAGACAAGTTCAGCTAGGATGGAGGCACCAAAAACCGTTCCAGAAAATACAAAACCGGTAGTTCAAGGGAGAGCGTTTTTCATGACTTCTCAAAAGTGAGTAACCCTAAACGAAGTTAGCACAAGTTAGTTAATTATAAATTCTTCATAAGTCTCTGTACCTTATAAGATACCGGTTCTATTATTATTTTATCTCTCTTGCTATGCTCAACGCTTAAATTTGACCGGAGAAGTTAGACTTTTGACTTATTGGTTGAAATTCGTTAGTAGGAGCCTTCGTTACCTCCACTATTTATAAATCTTGTTGATTCAAATCGACATTTTCACGTTACCTGTCGATCTTATCTCTTTGAAAATACTTGCCTTTGATGTGATTTTTTTAAACAATTGGTTAAATACTCATCATGCTTTTCGTAAGGTTGTTAGCTTTCATACTCCTAACCAACCTGTTCTGCGAATTCAAAGTAACCAAACCACTTAAGTCAATCATTGTCATATCAAGCCATAAGTAAAGAGCCCGATCCTTTTAGTGTTGACTTCCTTGTGTGGAATGCACCGATGCCAGACTTTCCGTAGGGGACGTTGTGAATGAAGATGACAAGTTGATAGGTATCAATGTGACGTACTATCCAAGTCTTGGATGAGGGTCACAGATTTGAATGATATTTCTAACGTTAATAAAATTTCTGACGTATTCTTCAAGACTTCTTAGCCTACCCTAGAGCGTAAAATCGAATTTTGTATTGACCCCAGTACAAATCCCATTTCTTAAACCCTCCAATATTTCTGCAACTAAAATAAATGTAACATACGCCAAAGACGATGACTCGAGCTGTTGAATATTACGATCATACCATTCAATACCATCGTGGGAAAACAAACGTGATAGCTGACGTGTTGAGTAGAAGATCGTATGCGTTTACGAGTGCGATGTTATTAACACAAAGACTCATTTCGTATAAATGATGAAGATAGAGTTAATAACTCTAGGGACCCACATGAAGATAACGAATATACGAGTAGAATCGACTTTAATCGATAAAGTTAAAGCCGCCCAAGCTACACACCCGAATCTGATGAATGTGAAGAAGAAGGTTCAAGAGGGCGTTATTCTAGAAGCAAGAATCGAAGAAGAGAGAAAATCTCAACCCTCGATTTTATTGGCTCATTTGAAATCCTAGATCGAGTAGGAACTGTGGCTTATAGGCTCGTTTTACCGCCAAATATGTTGCGTGTTCATAACGTTTATAACGTATCGATGTTACGTAAATATGTAGATGACCCGAACCACATTATTAATTTAGAATCGGACGAGATAGCAGAAGATTTAACGTATGAGGAGATACGTGTTAAAATCTTGGATAAGAAGAATCGTATTCAACACTCAAAGGTTAACCTCAAGAGTTAGAATTTGAAGTGAAGTCAAGGTATCCTCACCTGTTCGGCATATCAGGTACGTACGTAAATTTCGAGGGCGAAATTCCATAAGGAGGGGAGATTGAGACCCCAGATTTTATAAATAAAGATTTAAATTTCTCGAAATATTTTTTTGAATATTATGGTGTGGATTTGATATTATGTTATAGTTGTGGGTAGTATTTAAAAATTTTGCAAAGTATGCAAGTGCAAGTTGTTGTATTATATTGATTGGTCGGGGAATAGGAATATGACGACTCAAGCACAATCATCAGTGGACCCCACAAATGAATTATCATTTGATCGAGAAAACAACAAAAATATTTTATTGAAAATAACTGGCAGAAGTTTTACCGTTAATCATTGTTGAACTACTCGGTAGTAAAAGTACACGATAATATGCGTGGTTGCATAAGAGTAGCACCAGTATTGATTATTAATGCTTACGTGAGAAGTCACCGCTTTTGTTCAATTATTGCTATAAGAATTGTTGCGATAAGATCTCACGTTATTTGATTCAATTATTGTCGATATTTTATATATTATTAAATCAATAATTGAAATGATAGAGTTATTAATATTATAAATTACAATATTAATGATGTCTAGAAGTTTTGCCAAGGAGAGATTTGGTCACCTAATCAAGGCGCCTAATAGAGAGAAATCCTTATTGAAAAGCCCTCTTCCGGGAAACGAACCATTCGATTAATATTGTGAATTATAATAAAGGTGATAAATGTTGTTAAAATTATTAATGTGATTTTTATGAGGTATTTGTGTAAGTTTTGCTTATTTTATGAATCTCCATTTACCCATTTTTCAAAATAATCCAGAAAAATTATTTAAAGGTGGGGCCACACATGGGGGGCCACATGTGGGGCCCATATGTGTTGAAAACTAATTTTGGAATTGGGGGTGGGAGAGAGATACGATAGGGAGGAGTTTATGTATATAAGGTTGTTATGTGTGAGTGTGTATATATAATATAATATGTGTGTGAGTGGGAAGTGGTGGGGAAAAGAAAGGTGAAAGTGATGTGTGTATGATTATAGTATATATGTTTATTATGTGAGTGGAAAATGGTGGGGAAATGGAGTTGAATTATAATAGAGGTAGTTAGTATTATATATATATATATATATATATATATATATATATGTTTATAACATGTGGGTTTATATATATATATATATATATATATATATATATATATATTATTATATTTTGTCTTGCTTTGTTATGATGGTGGTTCAAGGTTTGATAATTTGAATATGTAGTATCAAAATTTTCATCCGTGAGTCTTTGAATTATTTCATCTGTGAAGAAATCATTACACAGTTCCTTTCCATTCTCCTATAAATATAAGCTCATTCCTTTATTATTTCTTACAAATTCACTGAAACTCCAGAGAGATAAATTATAGAGAAACTATAGAAAAGTATTCTGCTACTTCCCTATTCTTATATCCAGTTCTTTTTACTAAGTAAGGGTGTTATTCTTTCTTATTCATGAAGAGAACTGCTGTTATTCCATTTCTTATTATTCTGTTGAATAACTCAGATACGCTGGCTACCCTATACTTGGTGACATTCTTCTATTATTCTCGTCTTTATTATTCTCGTTGAAATATCCTGCCCTCGTGTGTTTTACTAATCGACCGGTTCCATTATTTATTATTTCGCCTTTATTATTCTCGTCGAAATATCCCGTCTCGTGTGTTTTTTACGGACTTGGTTCCATTATTTATTATTCCGCACTTATTATTCTCATTGGAACATCCCGCTTGTGAATTTCATCGACGACCTGTTTCGTTTTTATTATTCATTTGAATAACTCGTTCATGGCAAGTACCGCATGCATGGTGATTTCTTTTGTTATTCCATTCGTTATTATACTCAGTTGGTTAAAATTTTGACTTCTATACTCCATGAAATTAGTGGAATATTCTTGATATTTACGCTGCATCCAGTATTTTTCATGGAAATATTCTTCTGAGCATTCTTGAATTTTACTCTACAAAGCAGTATCATGTTGATAATTTGGACGTTATTAGTCCCTGAATAAATTAATTCGTGAACTTATTTTATTGAATTATTATATCATTTTCATCATCCTCATGTTTATATTTTTTTTAAAGTCATCTGTGGCCTGTAGAGCATGGATGGACTTGGTATGATTATGATTGTGTGGATTATGGTGTAATCATAACCGTAATGTTACAAATGATGTGGTAAAAGTCCTCATTGGCTCGTAGTGCATTGATGGACAGTTGTTGGCATGATCATGACCATTGATGAATACACAAATATCCTTGGCCGTAGTGCACGAAATTTGTGATCGTGACCCTAATGAATATCTTTGGCCGTAGTGCAGGGATGATGTGGATTATTTATTAAGCTGAGTCCCAGCGATAAAAATGATGAAAAACCTTTTCTAACATAAAAGATAGAGATTTTATTCTCTACTTGACTCTTTTAATGGATTACTTGTTCCGCTGCAGTTAAACTTGATATCTATTGTATATTATCAGTTTAACATTGTTGAAGACTAATGATAATTTATTCTGCATTATCTTAGTCATAATATTTCTTACTGGGCTAGTTGAGCTCACCCTTTCTTTCACTGTTCTCTTCGCTTAATGAGAACGTAGTCGGGATTTAGTCTGGGAATCCGGAGTGATGGTGGGATGATAGTATTAGCTAGTAGTCCTCACTATTCTGTTAAATAGTGTGACAATAAATGTAATGAGGACTTTTTCTGAGAGTGGATATTGTCTAAAAGACAATATATGTATTAAAACTCACAACATGTATTTTGTCGTACTATACATGACTGTTGTATAATTTAGTTGTATATGAATTTTGTACCATGTATTTGGCGACTCAAGAAGGGTGATGTATACCTATTTTGGGGGCGTCATACCAAAGATATTCAGTAACATCATCATTTAGGACTGAGGATGATGAAAATAATTTTAAAGAAAACGAATCCATTGAAACAAAAGAACAAGTATTATGGATTCGTACTTTAAACAATTCGAGTTCAAGAATACTTCATAAACAATCATGGTGAAGTAAAATTCAAGAATAATTAAAACATGGATACAATCAAAGCTAGTATCCATAATAGATATTTTGGACAAAATACAAAAATTTAATTTTTCTGTGAATAGTGCCGTATTCGTGAATAGTGCCGTATACGTGAATAGTAACCCTGACACAAAAAGTTCCAAATTTGATTAAAAGTTTAGATCAATACTTCGTCATAATGATATTGAAAGAAATAATATCATATATGAAAAAAATAACATTCCTTACCTCGAAAAAGACTGCAGACTCGACTAGAATACTAGAGCATATAGTCTTTGAAGGAACTTGCAGATCAGATAAAGAACACTCAAGGTATCAAAATACTCACAAGAATATGCTCAATATATCGAGAGAGAAATAGAGAGAAAACTTCAATTTCTGGTGTGATTTTCAATTCTAACCTAAGTACCCTATTTATAGGAAAATGCTTAGAACACCAAAGTAGAAAATTTAATATAATATTAATATATTAATCAAATTTTCCTCAGCCCACCTCTAGACATTTGATTTCAGCACTTTGCACATGTTAATGATGTCCACAAAATGCAAAAAATGTTTTTTATCAAAAAAATAAATAAAACTTTCAAAAATCAATTATTTCGGAACTTCGGAACTTCAATAATTCATAATAAATAACCCGTTTATCAGAAAAATTCAAACCACATGTCCTTTCCATAGAAAATTTCATTCTCTACAACTTTGCAGAAGAAAGTTTTTTCAAATTCTAAACAGAAATTGACCGAAATCTATAAACGGATGATTTTACTGTGCTATAATCAAATTTGATTCAAGAATTGGAATTCTGAGACACACAAAACATGTGTTAATCATTTAATGCAATAAAAATACTCTTCCTCCTCATATACTCATATATCCCACGTCATTGTAAAAATATCACCATTATTATATTATTAAAATAATATATTTAAATGAATTATTTTATCGAAAAAAAGATAAAATATTAATTTTCAACAATTGTCACATTAAAAATTTTCTCCATCTATATCCATATAAAATCAATATTTTCCTTATCATATAAATCAATAATTAATTATTCACAAATAATATTACGAATCACAATATCGACAACCGCATAGCCTCAGAAAGAGGGGCTTTCCAATAAGGATTTCTCCTTCTTGCGCCGCAATTAGATGATCAAACCTCTCCTGTATGTAACTTTCTAGACATTGCCAATAATGTTATCTAATAATATTATTCAAATAATATGAATTATTGATCCGATAATAAAAATATTGTGCGTTGACAATTATTAAAACAACAATAATATCAACGTAGCAATTATTGAATCAATAAAATATAATATTGAACAAGAATTAACGTAACAATTATTGAGTAATGTCTTCACGTAAGAATCAATAATTGGTGCAATACTGCAGTGTCTTCTTTGTGTTTAAACCACCGGGTATTCTAACAAGATTACTTCAGAATAACTATACTGTTATTTATAAACAACTTATTCTCGCTGCTTTCTTACTCCAATCGCTTTTCAGTTATGGGGGCCCACACAAGGTTTGGCCGCATTTAATATTCCTCGACAAAGTAAGAATATTCCACGACCAAACGAATATTCTCCAACAACAATGAATATTTTATAACCACTTGCATGTTTGAAATAATTGCGTATTTTACCAATAACTCACCGCATTAATCAAATCAACCCTTACTATTTCAACATAATAAATAGAGGAAATTCAATTTCATTAATAATAATTTGGGGTCTTACATATATTATGCAAATTTAAGAATTAATTATAATTCATCAAAAATTTTTCGAGCAAGCATGAAAGTTATGAAAAACTCATATCTTAACAATAATATATCAAAATCTCTTAATTAATTTAAAATAATATAAGAACATTAAACGAATGTATTTCAATAACTAAACATGAAGATTTAAATCAAACAATAAAGCATAAATAATAGAAGATATGAAAATATTGACATAAATAATTATTTAATGTCATCTTCATCCTAGCTAGATATAAAAATTTAGCTAGACATTAAAAATAAAATAAATTAACTAAGATAAAGAAAAAGGAGTAGAAGATTAAAAATAAAATAAGAAAACTCTTTTTTATTCACAATAAATAATTAATTTCTTAGTGACAATAAACTTCTTTTAAAGATATCTTATAGATAAAATTTTATTTCTTTTATTGGATTTGACTTGCACACCAAGATTTTTCCACCTATTTCCTTCTCGTTGTAAGATTATTCTTGTTTCTTTCCTTCTATGAATGGGAGAATTAAATATTTTTTTGATCATCAAGATTTTGACTTTATTGCAACAAAATATTAAATCATACAAAAAAAACTAAGACATATTAATAAAATAAACTAATATAATTAAAAGGTCAAAATTAAAGATAATAAAATATATAAATTACGTGTTTATCAAATATCCTATACCTAGTTTTTGCTCGACCTTGAGTAAATAAAAAAATAAAATTAAAAATCAAAGCTATCTCATTTTCGTAAAAACTAAACATGTGCAACAAACTTTTAAACATCAAAATTATCTCAAATAGACGAGTTATATCTCGTGAAAATTTACACCGAATATACACACAAAATTAAAATTAAAATTTTTAAAATTATTAAATATACATAGATATTATACATAAATATACTCAAGTAACTTCAATGAGCTTGTATGGTTACTACAACTTTGTCCCCATCTCCAAAATATAAATACATATTACTCTAATACCATGTAGTAAATTATACCAAAACTTTTAATTTATAGATAGGGAACTGATATTTACATATGAAAAATTAATATTTTTACATGATTACATTAATATGACTTCTATCTCTATATGAGAGAGATTATGTGAAAAAATTATTTAATTTTAATATATAAAATTATCAATTTATTACTTCTTTCGTCCATAATATTATATGACGTTTTAGATGATTTTATTTTTCTCAAATTATTTGTCGTTTTATAAAATTTAGAAAGATTAATTATAATTTTTCAAAATTATCCGTTATAAAAAAATATTACAGATAAGAGAAAAAATAAGATAAGTATGATAAATATAAAATTTAAAAGTATTATAAATAATTAATATTATATAATTATTTTTTAAATTTTATGTAAAACTCTAAAATATGGAGTATAGTATAGATAAGATAGCGACAAGTTTGAGACATCAAGTCAATACTACATAATTAAAAGTCAGACAGATATATTCTTTATGCCTCCCGTCTTTATCTTATCTATTTCATCAACTCATCTTTCCTTATTTTTTACGAGTTTGTTTTATTATTATATTATTTGAGTCCGAAATTGATTCGGTTCATAATAGGAAGGATTATTTTAATAATGACATTTAATAATGGGATTTATATTAGTTTAGATAGCACTAATTGCATAATTTGCTTTAACTATGAAATGAATTTCATATCATTTCGATGAACAAATAATCAAGACCATGATATAACGATGAGAAATAATATTCTCTCCATTCCGTAAACACTAGTTTAGTTTGACTTTTTTAATTAAATTAACTATTTTGTAATCAAAATTTATATTATTTTTAAGTAAAAATAATTGAAGAAATTATAATCAAAAGAAACTTATAATTTGAGTTTAGATTAATCCTCGTATTAATGTGTTTTATTCTATGAATAGATTAAAATCAAGTATTTAAAAGCTCAAATCTATGGGGGACGGGATAATAAATGAGAAATTTACTCTCAAATATCATTATTGAAAAATGTTAATAAATATTTGTGGGAAGCTAAAGTCCGCATCGACTAATAACTAAACATTAAGCGAGTATATATACAACTACATTGCTTTTAGGTTTTGACTTCAAGAGGCACCCCACTTTTGTGGAGGAAAGAAGATATTCAATACTTAGGAGATATTTGTTTAGAGCTGAATAACTGAAGGACTGAATCGGTTAGTGCGTTTGTTTTAATTTGAATGGTTAAATCGATAAGATGAACGAATTAAATGACTAAATTAAATTTTTTTAACTGAATGACGTTTGACCACACGTCCAATATCGATCGACCGACCTGAGTTGACCTGTGAAACAATCCCAGCTATGTGTTGATAAAAATATTGAGATTTTTATTGTAAAGCAGACCTACTAGTAAGATTATTCATTTATCTTTACCTATTTATATTATGTGTTATTGTCTTTACTCATAATAATAATAATAATAACAAGAAAAACAATATTTATTGCCAAATAACACTTTAAATATTTTAAAATTATGTAAAGAGAGATGTTGTATTATGACAAGATTAGTAGAAACTTTACTCCTTCCACGTCACATAAAGAATATTTGAGTTTCGGACTTGACATAAGCTATGAAAATTCTTTCACACGTTTATAATTATAAAGTCAATTAATGTATTTTACCCAAGTTTGAGAACTACCTCCCGCCGCATTTGGTTTTGAGTAATGCTGCATACACAAATTATTTTATAAATATTTTATAGAGTGCTGATGTGGTATACTCCACTTCAGCATATTGATTAATAAATTATTTCAATATAATCTTCGGTCCCACACAATATGATAAGATAAAATATGTCACATCAACAATTTATAAAATAATTATATCTTTAGCATTATTCTTTGGTTTTACCCAAAAAATAGAAAGATATAGAGAGATCCAATTAAACTCCATCTTATAATCTTATTGATTTATAGGGCTATGCGCTATATCCACTAAATATATGTGGCCCATTTTTTAATCAACTGAAAAACGTGAAATAAGCCGTAAAATTTTACTATTTTTATGGCCAATTTTCACTATCTTGTCTGATTGAAGTTTTTGTCAGAGAATTTTTTTATACGAGACTTTTAAATTTTTTTGACTTTTGTAGCGAGTAAATATAATGACATAATAAATAGGAAGTGATGAGAGTCGTGAAGTTAATTTTAATCAATTGATTAATACAGTGTCAATAAATATATTAAAATATGATCTCTTTCTGCATATCAGTACTGTATTAATTAATTGAATAACTTATCATAAAATTAATTTTATGATAAACGAATCCGAAAATGATGATACAAGGATATCTCACCAGCCATGTGGAGGAATAATAGAGAATTCAATTCAACTCCTTTTACTTTTGATTTTAATTACAACAGTTAATTTACAATTTTATTATTTTTACTGTACTTTTATAATACTCTCTCTATTTTAAAATTAAAAATATATTTATAAAATAACGGGTTTTAAAGATAATTTTATATTTTTAAATATAGCGTTAGTATTAGTTACGAATTCAACTGTGGTGGTTTGTGTAAGACCCCAACTTATTATTAATGAAATTTAATTTTCTCTATTTATTATTTTGAAATAGTAAGGGTTGATTTGATTAATGTGGATAGTTATGGGTAAAATACATAAATATTTTAAAATAAGCAAGTGGTTATAAAATATTCATTGTCATTCGGGGAATATTCGTTTGGTCGTGGAATATTCGTGATCATCGTCGGGGAATATTTAAATTTACAGTAATGACCATGTGTGGGCCCCATACTTGAAAGCGATTGGATGAAAGAAACGCACAAATATAAGTTGTTTAAAATAAGCGGCGTAGTTATTACTGCAATTAATCTTTGTTAAAATACTTCGGTGGTTAAAACACAAGAAGATTACCAGTATTGCACCAATTATTGATTCTTACGTAAGAAGACACTACTCAATAATGGTTACATGAATTAATTCTTATTCAAAGATTTTATTGATTTAATAAATGTTGCATTGATATTTTATATTCTTTGTTGTTTGATAATTGTCATTACACAAGATTTTCATTATCGAAAGCAATAATTCATATTATCCGAATAATATTATTAGATAACATTATTGGCAATGTCTAGAAAGTTACATTCTAAGGAGAGGTTTGGTCACCTAATTACACGCCAGTAAGGAGAAATTCTTATTGGAAAGCCCCCTCTTTCCTGAGAACTGCTTGGTTGTCAATATTGTGATTCTGTAATATTATTTGTGAATAAATAATTATTGATTCATATAATGAGAAAATATTGATTTTATGTGGATATAGATGGAGAAATTTTTTAATGTGACAATTGTTGAAAATTGAAATTTTATCTTTTCCGATAAAATAATTATTTAAATATATTATTATATTTTAATAATATAATAATGGTGATATTTTTACAACGAATGTGGGATATATGAGTATCTGAGGAGGAAAAGTATTTTTGTTGCAATAAATGTTTAAAACATGTTAAACATGTCATGGACCCCATTTATTTATCGATCGAAATTTGATTATACCGTAAAATCTCCCGTTTGTGGATTTGATCAATTTACATTTGGAATTTAGAAAAACTTTCTTCCGCAAAGTTGTAGAGAATTGAATTTCCTATAAAAACTCGTGTGATTCAAATTTTACGATAGAAGGGCTATTTATTATGAATTATTGAAGTTCAAGCTCAAATAATTGATTTTTGGAAGTTTAAAATATTTTAAATTGGAAAAACGTTTTATTACTTTTTCTAGAAGGTGAGCATGTGGGAAATGCTAGGAGTTGAATTCTAAGAGGCGAGGAAATTTTATTATAAATAATAATATTATATTAAATTTTCTAACTTTGGTGTTCTAAGCATTTTCCTATAAATAGGTGCTTAGGTTAGAATTGAAAATCACACCGTAAATTGAAGTTTTCTCTCTATATTATCGAGCGTATTCTTGTGAGTATTTTGAGTATACTTTGAGTATTGCTATACTAAGCATAAGTTCAAGTTATAGTCAATATCCGGTGTTTCAACTAAATCTTGTCTTTGTGAGGTAAGGGATATTATTATTTTTCGTAATGATATTATTTCATCAATATCATTATCTTTGAAATATTGATCTCAAGTTTTATCAAATTTGGAACTTTTGGTGTCGAGTTTCTTATTCACGATATCTAAGACTATTCACGATACTCTGATCTTATTCACTAATATTTGACTATTCATCGAAAAAATAAAAATTTTCCTTTTCGCCTAAAATATCTATTATGGATACTAGCTTTGATTGTATCCATGTTTTGATCATTCTTGAATTTTACACCACTATGATTATTTTGAGGTATTTTTGGACATGGATAAAACAAAGTACTGAATCCTTAATCCTTAATCCTTGTCATTTTATTTCACCTGGATTCGTTTCTTTAAAAATATTTTCATCATCCTCAAATTTTAAATGATGATATTATTGAATATCTTGGCCCAGTAGTGCAAAGATGAATGATTTCGATGAATATCTTTGGCCCGTAGTAAAAAGATGAATGGATGTTTAGATTAAACATAACCCGGTGATGAATATCTTTGGCCCGTAGTGCAAAGATGAGCAGTGTTTAGATAAACATGACCAATCGATGAATATCTTTGGCTGTAATGCAAAGATGAATATTTGATTCCGGATATATATTGATTGATGTTACTGAGGATAAAAGATGAGCGATGAACTTTTAAATTCATACATAGAAGATAGTAGTTTGCATTCTCTACTTAACTCTTCTAATGAATTATTATTTCATTGTGAATATTGATTTAAAAACTTGTTGTCTATTGTATTCTATTAGATTTTTCCTGTTGAAGACTAATGATAATTTGTTGTATATTATCTTAGTCATAATATTCTTTATTGGGCTAGTTGAGCTCACCCTTTTCTTTTTTGTTCCATTTTTCTTCTCGGGAGGCGAGAATATAGCGAGTACAAGTCTGGGGTATGGAATGAAGGTTCAGAGAGAGTTGTTTAGTAGTCCTCACCATTTTGTAAAATAATGTATCAATAAATGTGATGAGGATTTATTTGAGTATAGATATTGTACAGAAGATAATATTTGTATTAAAACTCACAGTTTTACTATTTTAATAATAAAGTTGTAGTTGTTTACGTACTGTATGATGACAACTCGAATGGGTGATGTATACCTATTTTGGGGCGCCACGGTTGGTATCGAGCTTAGGATATGATCTCTGGCGGAGATCGGGAATAGAACTAGGAGGGGAGAGGCGAGTAAATCCTTCGCTAGTGTGTCCTATCTAAGCTTATTTGTTAGTTGGTGGGTATATAGGGATATTATGTGATATATTGATTTCCTTAATTAACCCTTGTTTTATGGACAGTGATTTGAGAATGTCGATCGAGAATATTAACAATGGAAATGAGACCGTGGAGACGCTTTGTACTCACCAACGAGGAGAATGTGCAACAGTGGCAATGTTCCTCCTGTGAACAACACCTTTGAGCGAGATGATGAACGAGGGGATGTTTAGAAGCTTTTTGCAGTTCATGCAAAATCGACGAGGAGACTCGTGTTCAAAATACGGAGGAAATGATAGCAATTGACGGGTTGTCACGCCCAAGCGATTCAAAGAGTTGGGACCACGAATTTAAAGGAAAGCGGATCCGATCATGGTGGAAACATGGGTCAAGCAAATTACCAAGATATTCGATGTCTTGGGATGCACGGAGGAACGAAGGTTCCATTTTCCACCTTTATGTTTCGTGGCTAGGCAGATCTCTTTGGTGGGAGTCTATGAAGCGTACCCATCCATTAAGACTCGGCATGTCTCTTGGGAGACGTTTGAAACTATTTATTGACAAATACTTTCCGAAAGTGTTCAATATATATGAAGGAAGTGGAGTTCATCGATTAGAGCAAAACAACATGGATTTGTCTCGAAGACGAGGCAAAGTTTGCAGAGTTTGGTGGAGAATGAGGAACGATGACGCGGATGTTTCTTAGAGGTTTGAAACCCGGATACGTCGATTATCTCATTTCTCATAAATTTTCTCTCTATTAGGATGTTGTTAATGAGGGCTCAATTGTTAGGCGAGATAACGAGTATGTTCAACCGAGGGACCATAACCAGGATCGTACAGAGATAGTAGTCAAGCGGAATAATGATAACCACGGAGAAAGAAGCAGACGGACAAAAATGGTAACCACTCGGTGGTAATCATGGCCGTGAAAATAGAAGAAGCGAGTCGGGAGGAGATTTTAAAAAGAGAAAATTTAACAACGATTATTGAAGGCAGCGGTCTGCAGGTAGCAACCGGTTCTAAGGAGGAGAACGACCACCCATCATATGCTCTATAAATGCGGAAAGAGGGACATATCGGTCAAACCGTCCACAACAGATTCAAGGTATGCTATAATTGTGGAAAGGAAGGACATATCGCTCGAGATTAGCGATAGAAGCGAAACCTAGTTCATTGGGGACGGTGACTCAAAAGATCATCCCCAAAAAGTCAAAGTCAACGATTCCGGAAGGCGTTTGTTGTGATGGTCAAAATGCGAGGAACCCAAACGAGGTGATCACGGGTAAGCTATTTATAAATTCTTGTGAAGTTTATACCTTACTTGATACTGGTCTTTACCCATTCATTTATCTCTCTCTGCATGTGCTCAACGTTTAAACTTGACTGGAGAAATTAGACTTTGACCTATCTGTGGAAACTCCGTTAGGAGAAACTTTCATCACATCCCTTCGTTTATAAATCTTGTTTGATTCAAGTTGGCACCATCACCTTACTGTTGACCTTATCTCTTTAAAAATACTTGCTTTTGATGTGATTTTAGGGATTGATTGGTTAACTACTCATCATGCCAAAATTGATTGTTTTGTAAGGTTGTTAGTTTTCATATTCCTAACCAAACTTTGTTATGCGAATTCAAGCAACTAAACCATTAAAATCAATCAACATCATATCTAATCATAAAGCTATTCGTTTATTGAAAAATGGATGTCAAGCTTTCTTAGCCCATGTTATGGATTTGAATAAAGACACGTCAAATTTGAATAATATTCTGTTGTTATTGACTTTCACGACGATTTCTTTGAAGAACTTCCCTGCCTACCCCGTAACGTGAAGTTGAATTCTTTATTGATCTTGAACCCGGTATAAAGCCCATTTCTAAAACCCCATATCGAATGGCTCTATTGAACTTCAGAGTTAAAGGTCCAACTACAGGAATTGTTAGACATCGGTTTCATTCGTCCCTAGTACATCTCCTGGGGTGCTGCTCTGTTTTATTCGTGAAAGAAGAAAGGCGGAGTATGCGACTTTGTATTGACTATCGGAATTGAACCATGTCACCATCAAGAATAGGTATCCTCTACCTCGTATTGATGACTTGTTTGACCGATTCTGTAAGGGCACAATTCTTTTCAAAAATCGATCTTCGTTCAGGATATCATCGGTGAAGATTAGGCGAGGATATTCCAAAGACCGCCTTTAGAACTTCGGTATGGGCATTATGAATTCTTAGTCATGTCTTTCGGACTAACTAATGCTCCTATGGCTTTCATGGATATGATGAACCGAGTATTCAAGGAATATTTGGATCGATTCGTTGTTGTTTTTATTGACGACATCCTCATATATTCCAAAAGTCGTGAAGATCATAAGCACTATTTGATTTCGGTACTCAAAGGCTTCGTGAAAACAAACTATATGCCAAATTGAAGAAATGCGAAGTTCGGCTCGAGGCGAGAAGTAGCATTCCTTGGGCATGTGGTGTCAAAACATGGAGTATCCGTGGACGGCGAAGATTGAAGCAATACAAAGTTGGGAGCAACAAAAGTCGGTGATCAAGCACGTAGCTTTTTGGGTTTTATTTGGTTATTATCGGAGATTCGTGGAAGGGTTTTCTCGAATCGCTACTCCATTAACTCGCCTAACTTCGGAAGGATACAAAATTCGTTTGGAGCAAAGAATGCGAGAAAAGTTTCCAAGAGCTTAAGAGGAGACTTATTTCAAGACTTTTCTAATAATACCATCCGGTTCGGATGGATTTGTTATCTCTGCCGATGCTTCGTGCAAAGGGTTAGGATGTGTTCTCATGCAACGTGGGAAAGTCATAGCCTATGCCTCGCTACAACTTAAAAGAGTATGAGAGGAATTATCCTACTCATGATCTAGAGTTAGCGGCCGATCGTTTTGCCGCTTAAAGATATGGAGGCACTATCTATATGGGGAGAAAGTGGAGATATATTCGGACCATAAAAGCCTTAAATATTTCTTCACTAAAAAGAACTCAACATGTGGCGTGACGTTGGCTCGAGCTATTGAAAGACTACGACCACACATTATTCAATACCATCCGGTAAAGCGAACGTGGTGGCGACGCGTTGAGTAGAAGAAGATCATCTTGGGGAATGAGTGCGATGATGTCAGTATACATGCAGAGCCAACTTTAATAGAAAAGTTAAGGTTGCTCAAGCCCCCAGGCCGGTCGATGCGTATGAAGAAGAAGAAAGTACAAGAAGGAGCTATTCCTAAGCGAGAATTGATGAAGAAGTAATACTTGAGTCCACTCTAGACTTTGTGTCCCTAACGACTCGATTTGAAGTACAAGATTATGATGGAGGCACACAATACACCATTTGCAATCCATCCTGGAAGTACCAAAATGTATCGTGATCTTCGACATACATTTTGGTGGAACAATATGAAGAGAGAGATTGCAAAGTTTATCTCGATGTGTTTAACTTGTCAACGTGTAAAGGCGGAGCATCTAGTACCTAAGGGTCCGTTGCACCCACTTGAGATTTCGAAATGGAAGTGGGAACATATTACCATGGATTTTGTTACGGGTCTTCCTACGGTTTCTCAAGGCATCAATGCTATTTGGGTTATTGTTGATAGATTAACCAAGTCCGCTTTCATTTCTTGCCGATCACGGAGACTTATTCCTTGAAAGTCTTGCTAGTATATGACGTGAATGAGATTGTGAGGTTGCATGGCATACTGTATCCATAGTTTCGGATCGTGACCCAAGATTCACTTCAAGATTTTGGGTTAGCTTGCAAAAAGCTATGGGCACGGATTTACGATTGATTAAGCATACCATCCTCAAAAGCGGACGGACAATCGAAAAGGACTATTCAAACTCTTGAAGATTTATTAAGACTCGTGTCTTAGACTTCAAGGCGGTTGGGATAAGTATTTACCATTGGTGGAATTCTCCTACAACAACAGTTATCAGGCAAGTATAGGTGTGGCTCCATTTGAAGCATTATATGGACGAAAGTGTCGCTCTCCAGTATGTTGGGACGAGGTGGGTGAAGCAACATTGTTGGGACCCGAGTTGGTCCGTATGACTACGAAAAAGATCCAAATGATTCGACAACGTATACAAACGGCACAAGATCGACAAAAGAGTTATGCGGATCTTCATCGAAAGGACGTGGAATTTAGTATAGGGGATCATGTATTGTCATGAGTTGCTCCATGGAAGGGAGTTACAAGATTTGGGAAGAGAGGAAAGCTCAATCCACGATTTATTGGTCCATTTCAAATTCTTGGACCGAAAGTAGGAAATGTAGCCTTTATAGACTCGCGTTACCTCGAGTATGTCTCGTGTTCATAATGTGTTTCACATATCTGTACTTCGTAAATATGTGAAAGACTCGAATCACGTTATAGAGTTAGAACCGGATGAGATAGCCGAAGACTTAACGTATGAGGAGGTACCTGTCAAGATCTTGGATAGGAAGGAGCATGTCCCTACGCAAGAAAGGTCATACCACAAGTTAAAGTTTTGTGGAGGAATCATGCTATAGAGGAAATGACCTGGGAATTGGAAACGGAAATGAAAGCGAGGTATCCTCACCTTTTCGAAACACCCCGTACGTACGTCAATTTCGAGGACGAAATTTCATAAGGAGGGAGGTTGTAAGACCCCAACTTATTATTAATGAAATTTAATTTTCTCTATTTATTATTTTGAAATAGTAAGGGTTGATTTGATTAATGTGGATAGTTATGGGTAAAATCACGCAAATATTTTAAAATAAGCAAGTGGTTATAAAATATTCATCATTATGAGGGGAATATTAGTTTGGTCGTGGAATATTAAATCTTTGTCGGGGAATATTAAATTGACCAGTAGCTTGACCGTGTGTGGGCCCATAACTGAAAGCGATTGGATGAAGAAAACGACAAATATAAGTTGTTTAAAAATAACTGGCGTAGTTATTTACCAGATTAATCTTGTTAAAATACTAAATTGGTTAAAACACGAAGTAGCACGCAGTATTGCACCAATTATTGATTCTTACGTAAGAAGGCCTTTACTCAATAATGGTTACGATAATTCTTATTCAAATATTTTATTGATTTAATAATTACGCATTGATATTTTATATTCATTGTTTGATAATTGTCATTTACAAGATTTTTCATTATCGAAGCAATAATTCATATTATCTGAATAATATTATTAGATAACATTATTGGCAATGTCTAGAAAGTTACATCTAAGGAGAGGTTTGGTCACCTAATTGCGGCCGCCACTAAGGAGAAATTCTTATTGGAAAGCCTCTCTTTCGGAGAAGCGCACGGTTGTCGATATTGTGATTTTGTAATATTATTTGTGAATAAATAATTATTGATTCATATGATGAGGAAAATATTGATTTTATGTGGATATAGATGGAGAAATTTTTAATGTGACAATTGTTGAAAATTGAAATTTTATCTTTTTACGATAAAATAATTCATTTAAATATATTATTATATTTTAATAATATAATAATGGTGATATTTTTACAACGAATGTGGGATATATGAGTATACGAGGAGGAAAAGTATTTTTGTTGCAATAAATGTTTAAAACATGTTAAACATGTCGGTGGACCCCATTTATTGACTGAAATTTGATTATAGCCTGTAAAATCTCCCGTTTGTGGATTTCGGTCAATTTCTATTTGGAATTTAGAAAAACTTTCTTCTGCAAAGTTGTAGAGAATTGAATTTCCTATAAAAACTCGTGTGATTCGAATTTTCTGATAGAAGGGCTATTTATTATGAATTATTGAAGTTCAAGTCTCAAAATAATTGATTTTGGAAGTTTAAAATATTTTAAATTGGAAAAACGTTTTTATTACTTTTTCTAGAAGGTGAGCATGTGGGAAATGCTAGGAGCTGAATTCTAAGAGGCGTAGGAAATTTTATTATAAATAATAATATTATATTAAATTTTCGCTTTGGTGTTCTAAGCATTTTCTATAAATAGGGTGCTTAGGTTAGAATTGAAAATCACACCGTAGAAATTGAAGTTTTCTCTCTCTATATTATCGGCGTATTCTTGTGAGTATTTTGAGTATACTTTGAGTATTGCTATATCTGGTACAAGTTCAAGTTATAGTCAATATCCAGGTGTTTCAACTAAATCTTGTCTTTTGTGAGGTAAGGGATATTATTATTTTTCAGTAATGATATTATTTCTTCAATATCATTATCTTTGAAATATTGATCCAAGTTTTATCAAATTTGGAACTTTTTGTGTGTGAGTTACTTATTCACGATATACAAGACTATTCACGATATCTGATCTTATTCACGAATCTGGCAAGACTATTCATCGAAAAATGAAAATTTTCCTTTTCGCCTAAAATATCTATTGTGGATACTAGCTTTGATTGTATCCATGTTTTGATCATTCTTGAATTTTACACCACTATGATTATTTTTGAGGTATTTTTGGACATGGATAAAACAAAGTACTAATCCTTAATCCTTAATCCTTGTCATTTTATTTCTTTGGATTCGTTTCTTTAAAATATTTTCATCATCCTCGACTTTAAATGATGATATTATTGAATATCTTTGGCACTGTAGTGCAAAGATGAATGATTTTGAAGAATATCTTTGGCCCGAGTGCAAAGATGAGCAGATGTTTAGATGAACATGACCCGGTGATGAATATCTTTGGCCCAGTAGTGCAAAGATGAGCAGTGTTTAGATAAACATGACTAATCGATGAATATCTTTGGCACTGTAGTGCAAAGATGAATATTTGTTTCAGATATATATTGATTGATGTTACAAGGATAAAAGATGAGCGATGAACTTTTAAATTCATACATAGAAGATAGTAGTTTGCATTCTCTACTTAACTCTTCTAATGAATTATTATTTTCATTGCGAATATTGATTTAAAAACTTGTTGTCTATTGTATTCTATTAGATTTTTCCCTGTTGAAGACTAATGATAATTTGTTGTATATTATCTTAGTCATAATATTCTTTACTGGGCTAGTTGAGCTCACCCTTTTCCTTTTTGTTCCATTTTTCTTCTCGGGGAGGCGAGAATATAGCGATGCGAGCCGGGGGTATGGAATGAAGGTTTTAGAGAGAGTTGTTTAGTAGTCCTCACCATTTTGTAAAATAATGTATCAATAAATGTGATGAGAATTTATTTGAGTATAGATATTGTCTAGAAGATAATATTTGTATTCAAACTCACAATGTTACTGTTGTAATAATAAAGTTGTAGTTGTTTCTGTACCATATATTGACAACTCAGAATGGGTGATGTATACCTATTTTGGGGGCGTCACAGTTTTATATTGAAAATAATAGTAAAAAAAATAGTAACAAATTAGAAATATTATATCACTTCATAAGCCTAAAATATAAATGTATCTTTAATTTTAAAATAAACTAAAAAGAAAAATATATGTCTAATACGAAGCTAAGTTTGTCGAGTTGTCCCGGTTCGCATCCCACTTAGCTGATAATGAGGAGAGAATGACGCGGATGTTTCTAAGATGTTTGAAACCCGAGATACGTCAATACCTCATTTCTCACAAACTTTGCTTGTATTCAGATGTTGTGAATAGGGCTCAGTTATTGTAGCGCGATAATGAGTCAACCCAACGAAGAGATAGCAGTCGGAAAAACGATAATATCAGTGGTAGCAGTCATCGAAGCAGTGACAACAAATGTGAAGGGAATCAACATGCCAGAAATGGTAACCACTTCGGTGGTAATCATGGCCAAGACAATAGAAGTGAAAATTTCAAGAAGAGAATGTTCAATAATGACGAAAAGACGTCGGCAGCAGCACCAGTACCCATTTCAAAGGAAGAAAAATAACCATCGGTCGTACGTTTCAAATGCGGTTACGAGGGACACATCTGTCCAAACTGTACGCATCAGTCCAAAGCGTGTTACAATTGCGGAAGAGAAGGTCACCTAGCCTTATTTTATCGTGCACCGAAGTCAAGTCCAGCTGGGATGGAGGCATCAAAGGCCGTCCCAGATAAGACAAAACCGATAGTTCAAGGGAGAGCGTTTGTGGTAACCTCCCAAAAAGTGAGAAATCCGAACGAGGTGATCACGGGTAAGCTAATCATAAACTCTAGCGAAGTCTGTGCCTTATTTGATACCGGTTCTACCTATTCTTTTATTTCTCCTATTTGCGCTCAACGTTTAAATTTGACTATGAAGAAATTAGACTTTGACTTATCTGTTGAAACTCCGTTGGGGGAAACCTTTATTACATCCACTATTTATAAGTCTTGTTTGATTCAAATCGGCAACCGCACGTTACCTGTCGATCTTATCTCTTTGAAAATACTTGCATTCGATGTGATTTTAGGGATTGATTGGTTAACCACTCATCATGTAAAAATTGATTATTTTCGTAAGGTTGTTAGCTTTCATATTCCTAACCAACCTATTATGCGAATTCAAGCAACCAAACCATTAAAGTTAATCATTATCATCTCAAGCCATAAAGCTATTCGTTTATTGAAAAACGGATGTCAAGCTTTCTTAACTAATATCACAGATTTAAACAAAAATACGACAGATTTGAATGATATTTGTATTGTTAATAAATTTCCTGACGTATTCTCTGAAGAATTTCCTAGCCTACACCAGAGCATGAAATCAAATTTTATATTGACCTTGAACCTTATACAAAACCCTCAAATTTTTTCACCTAAAACGAACGCATTATATGTGACGCCCTCAAAATAGGTATACATCACCCATTCTGAGTCGCCAAATATATGGTATAGAAAATAATTACAACTTTATTATTACAATTATCGTGCAAAATACGACAACATATACTGTGAGTTTAAATACAAATATTATCTTCTAGACAATATCCACACTCAAATAAAGTCCTCATTATAATTATTGATGCACAATTTTACAAAAATAGTGAGGACTGCTAAAACAACTGTCTAGGACCATCACTCTATACCCCGACTGGTTCCTGCTATGTTCTCGCTTTCTAAGAAGAAAAATGGAATAAAAAGGAAAAGGGTGAGCTCAACTAGCCAAGTAAAGAATATTATGACTAAGATAATATACAATAAATTATCCTTAGTCTTCAACAGGGAAAAATCTGATAGAATATAATAGACAACAAGTTTTAGATCAACAACTGCAGCGGAAACAACAACTCATTAGAAGAGTTAAGTAGAGAATGAAATCTACTATCATCTATGAATTTAAAAGTCCATCATCAATATTTTATCTCTGTAACATCAATCAATATAAATCTTGAATCAAATATGCATTTTTGCACTACGAGCCAAATATATTCATTTGTATCACTAGTTGGTCATGTTCATCTCAACACCTGTTCATCTTTGCACTACGGGCCAAAGATATTCATCAAGAAATCATTCATTTTTGCACTACAGGCCAAAGATATTCATCAAGTATCACCATTAAGGACTGGGGATGATGAAAAATATTTTAAAGAACGAATCCAGTAAGATAAAAGGACAAAGATTAGAGATTCGTACTCTAGATAATTCAAGTTTAAAAATATTCCATAATAAACTATAATGGAGTAAAATTCAAGAATGGAGATCAAAACATGGATACAATCAAAGATAGTAAGCATAATAGACATCTGGGACAAAGAAGAGAAAATTTCATTTTTTGGTGAATAGTGCTGTATACGTGAATAGTAACCCTGACACAAAAAGGTAGAAATTCTACAATAAAATTTATATCAATAATTCGGCATAATGATATTGAAGAAAATAATATCATTTAAGAAGAAAATAACATCTCTTACCTCAAAATAATAGTATTTTTGATCAGAATATCGGATGTAATGCCGAAGAAAACTTGCACTGAATAGTAACTCTCAAAGTATCTAAATACTCACAAAAATACGCTCGATAATATAGAGAGAGAAAGCTTATGTTTCTGGTGTGATTTTCAATTCTAACCTAAGTACCTATTTATAGGAAAATGCTAGAACGCCAAAGCATACTAAAATAATAAAATAATATTATAATTTTTCTACGCATGCATGCTTTGAATATTCAGAATTCCACTTTGAATTTGCAGCCTCAACTTTAGCATTTTTCATAAAAAAACAAAAGTGGGCCCCCCATGATTTAATAAAAATATTTATTTCTGAAACTTCAATAATTCATACTAAATAGTCCTTTTATCAGAAAAATACGAATTTTATGTCCATTCCATAGGAAATCGAATTCTCTACAACTTTACAGAAGAAAGTTTTTCCAAATTTCAAATAGAAAATGTCCGAAATCCACATACAGATGATTTTTAATACCTCCATTCCGACAAAATACTGATAAAACACCTAAACATTAATTCCTTTATTTATATCCACATAAAAATAAATATTTCCTTTATTTATATCCACATAAAAAATAAATATTTCCTTATCATATAAATCAATAATTAATTATTCACAAATAATATTACGTAATCACAATAATGACAACTGTGTCGCGTTCAGAAAGAGGGGCTTTCAGATAAGGATTTCTCCTCATCTTGCGCGCAATTAGGTGACCAATCCTCTCTTTAGACAGAACTTCCTTAGACATTGCCAATAATGCTATCTAATAATATTATTTAAATAATATAAATTATTGATATGATAATTGGAAATACTGTGCAATGACAATTATTGAAATAACAATAATATAAAATATCAACGAATCAATTATTGAATCAATAAAATAAAATATTGAACAGTAATTACTGTAACAATTATTGAGTAGTGCCTTCTTACGTAACAATCAATTATTCAAAATACATGCAATACGGTGTCTTCTTTGTCAAAACCACGCCAGACATCAGTATTTTAACCACCGGGTACTCTAACGGCGTTAACGGTAACGACTACGCCGTTATTTATAAAAACTCAAACTTGTCATTTTCTTCATCCGACCGTTTTCCATTATGGGGCCCACAAATGACTGCGCCGTTGTACGAATATTTCCCGACAGCAAGAATATTCCACGACCAAACGAATATTCCCCGGCAAAATGAATATTTTATAACCACTTGCTTATTTTGTAAAATTTGAACATTTCGCCCATAACCAAAGTATTATATCAAATTAACTCCTTATTATTTCAAGATAATGAATATAGGAAATTCAATTTTATTTATAATAAGTTGGGGTCTTACATTATACGCCAAAAACGTTGACTCGAGTTGTTGAAAGATTACGTACGACCATACCATTCAATACCATCCTAAAAAAGTGAACGTAGTAGCTGACACGTTGAGTAGAAGATCTTATGCAGGTACGAGTGCGATATTGTCAACGCAGATGCCCATTTTGTATGACTTACAAATGATGGAGATAGAGTTAAAGACTATAGGGACCCATGTGATGATATAAAATATACGAGTAGAACCGATTTTAATCGATAAAGTTAAAGCCGCTCAAGCTACAGACTCAGAGCTGATGAATGTGAAGAAGAAGGTTCAAGAAGGCGTTATTCTAGAAGCAAGAATCGACGAAGAGAGGAAATCTCAACCCTCAATTTTATTGGCCTATTTGAAATCCTCAATCATGTAGGAACTATGCCCTATAGACTCGCTTTACTGCCAAGAATGTCGCGTGTTCATAGCATTTTTCACGTATCGATGTTACGTAAATAGGTGGAAGACTCAAACCACATTATTTAGTTAGAACCGGACGAAATAGTGGAAGATTTAACGTATGAAGAGGTTCCTGTTAAAATCTTGGATAAGAAGGAACATATTCTATGCTCCAAGGTTATACCTCAAGTCAAAATTTTGTAAAGAAACCACGATGTTGAGGAAATGACCTGGGAATTAGAATCTGTAATGAAATCAAGGTATCTTCACCTCTTCGATATACCAGGTACGTACCCTAATTTCGAGGGCAAAATTTCATAAGGAGGGGAGATTGTAAGACCCCGAATTTTATGAAATGAAAGTATTCAATTTTCTTATAATTATTATTTTATTTAATAAATAGTTGAATTGATAACAAGATTAAAACTAAGGGTGATATGTGAAAATTTTGCAAAGTAAAGTAAGTTGTTATAAAATATTCATTTTGTTGGGGAATATTCGTACGACAACACAATCATTGGTGGACCCCACAACAGAATTATTTTCTGAGTTAGAAAATGACAAAATTTTCTTTTTATAAAAATAACGGCGAAAGTTTTACCGTTAACTATTGAAATACCCAGTGATAAAAGTACAGCAATACGCGTGGTTGCATAGTAGCACACGGTAATGATTATTGATGCTTACGTAAGAAGTCACTCAGTTATACTCAATTATTGCTACAGTAATTGCTGCATAGTATTTCACATTATTGATTCAATTATTGTCACAGTATCACCTGCACAATATTTTATATTATTATATCAATAAATGAGACTATAACTTTATTCATATTATTATTTATATTATTGACGATGTCTAGAAAGTTCTGTCAAGGAAAGGGGTTTGGTCACCTAATTGCGCGCCGATAAGGAAAAGTCCTTATCGGAACGCCCCCTCTTTCCTGTGAATGATCTGGTTGTCATTATTGTGAGTTATAATATTTATGATGAATACTTGTTGAAAGATTAAAAAACATGTGTTGATTGAAGATAAAATGATTTGTAGTAAATATTTATTCAATCTTTGATATAAATAAGAAGTCTGTTATGAGACGTTTGTTATAAATTTGGTTTATTCTATGGGGCCCATATCTCATCATCTAAAAGTCACTTTTGCCAATAATACTTGCCTTTACCAGACGTCAAACCACTTGCCATTTCATATTACAGGCGTCGAACCACTTGTCATTTCACATTACAGGTGTCCAACCACTTGTCGTTTCACATTATAGGCATCGAACCACTTGTCATTTCACATTACAGGCGTCAAACCACTTGTCGTTTCACATTACAGGTGTCGAACCACTTGTCGTTTCACATTACAAGCGTCGAACCACTTGTCGTTTCACATTACAGGCGTCAAACCACTTTTCTTTTCACATCACCAGTCGTCAAGCCACTTGCCTCTTCCCATTGCAAAGGCTAAGCTAGAAATCTTCTATAAATAGAGGCTTATTTCTTCTTTCATTCTCACCAATTCACTACGACTCACAAGAGAATTCTATAGAGAGAGAATCAGAGAGAAAAAAGAAGAGTATTCTGTTACTACACTATTGCAGTATCCAATCTCCTATTAAGGTAATGGGTATTATTTCTTTCGTATTCATGAAGAGAGTTATTTCTTTCAATACTCGTAAGGGTTGTTATTCCATTCATTATTATTCTGTTAGAATAACCTGTCTACGCGGACTACCGTATGCATGGTGAAATCCTTTTGTTATTCTATTCTTTATTATTATGTGGGAATAACCTATCTACGCGGACTACCGCATGCCTTATGAATAACCCTTCATATTCAATTGTTATTAAATTATGAAAATGATCTGTCTACGCGGATTACTGCATGACAGTTAAAAATTCATTTGCAGTTTCGTATATTGTTCATTTCAGATTGCTAACTCCAAACTTACTATGGTAAGTATTGCTTTTATAATTCCTGAAATGGTCAGAAATTCTTTAATATTTGCGCTTCATCCAATATCTTTTCATGAAAATATTATTCTGAGCATTTTTGATAAGTTTTAACCTTTTCATGTCGAAGTACTATTCACGGGGTACTATTCACTAGGGTACTATTCATCTGGGGTACTATTCATGACAAAAATTGATTTCTTTTATGTCCAAATCATTTTTGATATAATATTATTCTTGAATTTTTCTCCACAAAGCAGTATCATGTTGACAATTTGGACATTATGGAATTCTGGATAAATTGAATTATAAGTCTTTAAAATTTATCCTTTACTTTCTTTTAATTGAATTCTTATATCATTATCATCATCCTCATTCTTATATTATGATGAAAGTCATCTTTGGCTTACGTGCATAGATGGACTGTTGATTGGTATGATTATGACCAGGAATCATTCGGTATAATCATGACCTGTAATGTTACAAATGATATGGTAAAAGTCCTCATTGGCCCCTAGTGCATTGATGGACAGTTGTTGAGATGAACATGACCATTGGTGATAATAATGAATATCCTTGGCCGAAGTAGTGCATGGATAATTCAAATGATGTGGATTATTTATTGTCGAGTCTCAAATGATAAAATTGATTATAAACCTTTTAAATCATAGAAGATAGTAGATATTATGCTCTACTTGACTCTTCTAATGGATTGCTTGTTCCGCTGTAGTTAAACTTGATGTCTATTGTATTTTATCAGCTTAACACTGTTAAAGGCTAACGATAATTTATTCTGCATTATCTTAGATATAATATTTCTTACTGGGCTAGTTAAGCTCACCCTTTGCTTTCATTTTTCTCTTCAGTAAATGAGAATATAGCTGGGACTAGTCAGGGAATGGAGTGACGGTCCAGATGTTTGCATTAGTAGTCTTCATTATTCTGTGAAATAGTGTGATAATAAATGTATTGAGGACTTATTTTGAGTTTGAATAATGTCTAGAAAACAATATTTGTATTAAAACTCACAGCTCATACTATATACTTAAGTTTGTATTTGTATTCTGTACCATGTATTTGGCGACCCAAGATGGGTTATGTATACCTATTTTGGGGGCGTCACACACATCCCCTGCTACGAAAAATCAATAGACAAGTAGATCTGATTGAAATTTGTTTTTGATGTACAAATCATTATTGATCTTGAAACTAAAAATGAGACTCAGTCTCGTGGAAGAGGTGGTGGCGATGACTGTGGATTTCACGGTGGACGTTGTGTAGGTGGATATGGTGGAGGTGGTGGCTATGGAGGAGGTCGCTGAGAAGGTGGTGGCAGTGGTGGCTGTGGTTATAGACAAATGGTCTTTAGTTTTAATGTGACGATTTTGCCCTTAAATATATCAAAAAAATTTAATCATAAAATAAAAAATTATTTTTTTGAAACACATCAACTTAGTAAACCCCCGCCCAAACAGCCACATCTGCAATTTCTGACGTGGCATGCTCAATTGAATGGAATTGGAAAAATTAATAGTTCAATCATCTAACTGACAAAATTAAAAGGTGGATCACAGAAGTGGTGGAATATGAACTATAGTTTAGGATAGTAAATCATATTTAAGCCTTTTATAAAAGAAGGTTTCATGTGTTTAAAATACAAATCCTTTAAAGAGTTATTTTTGGAAGCCAAATCAATTCAATTTTATTTCCAATTTCAAAGAGCTGAAAATTCAAATTCAAAAGTTGGAAATATATTTTAGAAACCAAATAAATTGAGATATTAATCAACCATGTTTCAAGACCTTATCCATTTGATATAGTTGTTGATTTCCTTTATTCAAAGTGTTGATTTTGCGAGGATCATAATTCTTTATTAATAGTTGTTGAGTGTGCTAAGATATTATCCCTTTATTTAAGATGCCTTAATTCAAGCTCTATATCATTCAAATTCAAAATCCTTCCTTAACAACTTATTTCTTCCTCCCATTGGATTTGCTAAAAATTGAGAAATTGGGTTTTCTTAGCCAATGGTCCTTCTTTCTATAAATATCCTTCTCGGCTAAAAGGCTTAATTAACGAATAGAGAAATACAGAACTTTGACAAAAAAATTCTAGCAAAATTGGTTATTAATTTCACGTGCTAGAAATTCGTAGATATATTGTAATCATATTCGTTCTTGATTAAAACAAGTATAAAAGCATATTATGGTTTATAGTTTGATCCAGTGGTGGATATGTCTGTATAAAAGAAGATCTAAGGTTGTAGTGGTGCAAGCGGTTGCAGAAGTGTAAGAGGTTACAATTGTGTAAAGGTGGAAATGGTGTCCAACAGTGTTCAGAGCTTCTTTGTAATATAGAGTATTTGTAATTAATTGAATATTTATTTAAATAAAGGAGTCTCCAATACCAAGACGTGGATTAGGCCACTAGATTAGAAGATAGTGGCTGAACTACGTAAAAAATCTTGGTATTGTGGTTTTATGTTTATCTTGATTTCATTGTTTCAATTTTGCATTCTCACAAAATTTCTATTCTACGCGATCAAAATCGAAAAAGTTATTACATAACTGGTTAACTTAAATATCAAAGTAGACATGTTTTGACTTATTTGAATAATTCGAAGAAGTTTCTGCATATTAGTTTAATATACTTGAGCAGACAAGCAATAACATGTCTTGATAGTTCAGTTAGTAGAGAATTTCAAAGTTGCCATTGTAGATCACTTTTAACCTAAACACATATTCACTCTCCCACTAGGTGTGCATACACTCAAAATTACATTTGGTATCAGATCTTTGGCTCTACTAACATGTATCTTTGCAGACCGTAGAGAAATATTCTAATGGCACGCGCGTTAATTTTCAAGAGGGTAGTCCACTAACAAACCTCTATTGCCGCTGGGCAGTGAGAACTTCAATTTCTGGAAATTCAGGATGAACATATATCTTAACAGATACACATGGGAATGGTGGGTTGTTGACAACGGGCTTGTGATTCCTAGGCATAATGATGGCAGATCAAAAACACTCATGGAGATGAATGCTAATGAATTATATATGATGTACTACCATTCTAAAGCCATGAATACTATGCTCAGAGGGATGGTACAATCAGAAAAAGATAAGGTCTCGGGTTGTATTACAAGAAATATGAGATATTATCATCATGAGCCATGAAAGAACTTGCAAGATGAAAGAGGTGAAACTAAGCATGTTGATGCAAGAGTATGAGTTGTTCAAATTAGATAAAATGAAACAATTAATGAAGCTCAAGTGAGGTTTCTCACTCTAATGAATTCACTCAGTATGTTTAGGAGAAAAATTGATCAAATAGAAATTAATAAAAAGTTGTTAAGAGTCATGCCTAAACGGTTTGCTCCAAAAGTCACCATGGAGACACTTACACTATTTGTAGAACTTGCAAAGTTTGAGAACCAGCTCGGAGATATGATGAAGAAAAGGAGGCACCAATAAAGAAGACATTGGCACTTCAAACTGAGAGCAACAATAAAGGTGATCACTAAGATTTCGATGAAGAAATTAAAATTCTCTCTAGAAAACTCGAGAGACTACTTCAAAGAAAAAATAAAAAAGGTAGCTCAACTCCAGTGACTAAGTCAAAAATATAACAGGCTAAGCTCATGGGGATGAAAATGGCTATATTATGTTTGTCAGTCACATTCTCTCAAATAATATGCATGAACTGTAAGACCCCAAATTTTATGAATAAAGATTTAATTTTCTCTAAATATTATTTTGAATAGTAAGGTGTTGATTTAATATAATGCTATAGTTATGGTAATATGTGTAAATTTTACAAAGTAAGCAAGTTGTCATAAAATATTTATTTGGTCGGGGAATATTCGTATGACGACACAATCATTGGTGGACCCCACAACAGAATAACTGTCGGATATAGAAAGCGACAAAAATAACCTTTTCATAAAATAACGACAAGACTTTTACTGTTAAACTGTTGAAATACTCGGTGATAAAAGTATAATAATACGCATTGTTCCACAGTGGTACGCGATATTGCACAGTATCTCTGATTATTGATGCTTACGTAAGAAGTCACTCAAATTCATTTAATAATTATCACAGTAATTACTACATAGTATCTCATATTATTGATTCAATTATTGTCACAGTATCATCTGCATAATATTTTATATTATTAAATCAATAATTGAGATGACACCATTATTCATATTATTATTTGTATTATTGACAATGTTTAGAAAATTCTGTCGAGGAAAGAGGTTAGGTTATTTAATTGCGCGCCAATAAGGAAGAAATCCTTATCGGAAAGCCTCCTCTTCCCTAGGAATGATCTGGTTGTCAATATTATGAGTTATAATATTAATGATGAATAATTGTTGAAAGATTAAAAATATTTTGATTGAAGATAAGTGATTTGTTGTAGATATTTATTTAATTTTTGATATAAATAGAGGTGTTTGTCATGAAGCGTTTATGGTAAGTTTGACTTATTATTCCATGGACCCCCTTGTGCCAATTTGTCAAACCGTCGGTAGAAAGTTATCTCAGTTTTATTTTATTATTATTATAATAGTAATAAAATAGAAAACGTTTTATATAAAACAGAAAACTTTTTATAATATATATAAAGTTGTTTATTTTATTATATTATAAATAGAATATATTATATTTTACATAAAGTTTTTTTTTTTAAAATATTTTATTGCATAGCGCTGCATAGTGAAAATCAAATTTCGCCCGTGAAATCGTCTATGAAAAACTTTATGTCCATCCGTGATTATTTTCTTAAATAGTACCCTACCATTCTTATATAAATAGGATGCTTAGTTAAGAAATAAAAATCATACCAAAATTAGAGAATTCTTCTTTTATAATATTGTACGTAGTTCTTTCTAGCATAAGAATACTTTGATTGTAAATAATAGTACAAGATTTCTTCAAGATAATCTCCGTTATACAAGTCAGATTTAGTCTTCTACTAAGGTAAATGATGTTATTTTCTTCATATTCATAAGGTTTGTCATTCTATTCCTTATTAATCTATGGGAATAACCTGTCTATGCAGATTACCGCATGCCTGGTGAATAACCTTTCGTATTCATTCTTTATTAAGTTGTGGAAATGATCTGTCTACGCGGATTACCGCATGATGGGTGAAAATCCATTTGCAGTTTCGTATATTATTTAACACTCGTATGAGATATCATTTCTTTTGTACTCGTTAAGGGATATCATTTTCTTTCATATTTTTCTCCATTTATGGTACAAATTTAATGTTTGTTTCCATAACCTTCTTGTTTAATGGTGAAAATCTCTGAAATTTGTAGAATGTCCTTAATAGTTTGCGCTTTATCTAATATCATTTCATTGGAATATTGGTCTGAATTTTTTATTAAATTTTAATATTTTCATTTGTATTATTATTCACTCGGGGTACTATTCACAACAAAATTGGATTCTTTTTTGTCCAATTTATTTTTGATACATGAATATCATTATTGAATTTTACTCCACAATTAGTTATCATGTTGATAATTTAGACATTCTTGAACTCTGGATAAATTGAATTATAAATCTTTAATATTTATCCTTGATCTCACTTGATTCATTCTTTATATCATTGTCATCATCCACATACTTAAATTTGTGATGAAAAGTCATCTTTAGCTCGTAGTGCATAGATGGACTGTTGATTGGAATGATTATGACCAAGAATTGTGTATTGATATAATCACGACCTTTAATATTACAGGCAAAGGTTTATGATGAAAGTTTTCTTTGGCCCGTAGTTTAAAGATGGACAGGTGTTTGGCATGATTATGACCACTGGTAATACAAACGAATACCTTTGTCCCATAGTGCATAGATAATTCGTTGGTTTGAAACAATAATTGTAATGATGAATTCATTTAAGTTTGGATATTGTCTTCGCGATAATATTTGTATTGAAACTCACATCTTATGTTTTGTCGTATTTTACACTACAGTTAATTATTATAAATAGAAAGTTTGTATTTGGATTCTGTACCATGTATTTGGCAACTCAGAATGGGTTGTGTAGACCTATTTTGGGGGCGTCACATGAACTGTTCAAATATATATATATGGGGCCAATCCATAGCTAATGATGTTAACTTAAGGTTACTCTTACCACACATCGGGACCTTCCATCCGAAGATCGAACGGTTAAATAGAGGGCTCGTACGCAATTTAGTTTTCTGTATTCCGCAGTTTAATACTGCGGACGGAACAGAAGACCAAAATACCTCTCTTTTGCAAGTCCTCCGTCCTCATTTTAATACTGCGGATGCGTGATATGGCCAAATGGCTAACTAATAAGTCTTTTCTGTAGTATTAAATTGCAGATGCCAAATTTAATTTTTTTAGTTTTCAAGGCTTCGATCTTTCTGAATGCCAATGATATACGGTTTGGAATTTACAGTCGCATCCCAATGATATATCTGTCATATGTGTCAATTCCACGATCATTTTTCAATCTTCAAAAGAGAAGCATATAACAATCTATTCCAAGTATCCGGTATTCTAGACAAACACCAATGAATTTAATCTTGGGAATTGATGGAACTTTAAAAACTAAAAAAATTTGAATTTGGCATCCACAGTTTAATACTGCAGATGAGACTTATTTACAAACAGCGTCGTTTTCCAGTTGGTCATTTAGCCATACCCAGCGTCCACAGTTTAATACTGCGGACGAAGACTTTTATAAAAAAGGTAAGTTGGTCATCTGTCCCGTCCGCATTATTTAAACTGTGGACGAGAGCTCTATTAAAGCGTTCAATTTTAGAACGCTCACTATCTATTGTAAGGATAATGTTAAATTGACAACATTGTCAATTGATCAGTCCCCTATATATATTGTTAATTTACGTGATTTTGATTTTAATGATGAAAATATGCTTTTGTATGTAGTTCTTTCTTTAATGGGCATGTTTGAATTTCATGAGTTGTTTTGATATGGTATTGCTGAAAATAATGAGATATGTTATTTTCAAATAGGCCCAATTTGAATATAAAGTTCATTAGAAGTTGTTTACGAGATCTAGGTCATTAAGGAATCATCTAGGAATTTTTATAAAAAATTTTAGCCCAAAGTTTTTAATTGCATGGTATCATATTTACTATTGGAAATATTTTTTAAAATATCATATCAAGAAGAATAGTAAGTTATGCAATCTAATTTGAATAAGAGTCTATTATGGAAACTATTTTAGCTATGCAATTTGTCTTGAGGTGGACTCTAACAATCTTATCATATCTTTGAATAACTGATTTAAAGAATATCTTATATCCGTTGGACATAACAAGTTGCTAAAATCATGATATTTTTCAATTGTGGTATGAGCTTTTCACGCTAACAGTTTTTATAGTTGTTGGTCTTCACATTATATATGTTCTTCCTTCTCGGCTAAAGAAGTCAGAACTCTAGATACTATTATCAGTATAAACACAAATATATTTTCATTGAGTTCTTTTAAAGACTATTTCCAATAATCTATTGTCCTTTACCTAAATTCTTTTGGTTGAAAAATAAAAGTTCATTGTATCATATTTCCTTGTATTAAAATCTGAGTTCAAGTTCTGTTTGGCTTGTCAATCTAGTAATAGATCATAACTGTTCAAAAGGAGTATTAAAGGTTGTAGAGTTGCAAGGGGACAGTTGTGACGCCCCCAAAATAAGTATACATCACCCATCTTCAGTCGCCAAATACATGGTACATAAAATCAAATACAACTTAATTATACAACAGTCGTGTAAAATACGACAAAACATAGCTGAGAGTTTAAACAAGAATATTGTAATCTAGACAATATCCACACTCAATGGAGTTCTCATTACATTTATTATCACATTATTCCATAAAATAGTGAGGACTACTAAAGCCATTTATCCTGGACGATCACTCCATTCCCCGACTCGTCCCAGCTATATTCTCATTTCTTGAAGAGAACAATGAAGAAAGGGTGAGCTCAACTAGCCCAGTAAGAAATATTATGACTAAGATAATGCAGAATAAATTATCATTAGCCTTCAATAATGTTAAACTAATAAAATACAATAGACATCAAGTTTAACTGCAGCGGAATAAGCAATCCATTTGAAGAGTCGAGTAGAGCATGATATCTACTATCTTCTATGATTTAAAATATTTTCATCAATTTTTATCGCTGAGACTCAGCTTAATAAATAAACCACATCATCGAATCTTCCCTGCACTACAGGCCAAGGATATTCATTAAATCATCAATGGTCATGACTATACCGAATAATTCCTAGTCATAATCATACCAAAAACTATCCATCAATGCACTTCAGGCCACTGAGGACTTTCACCACATCATTCGTCACATTACAGTCATGATTATACCGAATAATCCCTGGTCATAATCATACCAAGTCTATCTATGCACGTAAGCCAAAGATGACTTTCATCACAATATAAGCGTGAGGATGATGACAATGATATAAGCATTAATCAAACAAAAATAAGGATAAATATTAAAGACTTTAAATTTATTCAAATATTATCAATCACTTAATAAACTCATAATCTAATATTATTAATATTATAACAATATTTTAATCACTACATAAACTTATAAACAATTTATTTCAATTGTTTACACTTTACCAAATAATACATTTAATCATTCAAAAATGCCATACTCATAAGATTTCATCACCAATGTTCAAATCCATCATTAAAAATCTGCATATACCCTATATAGAATTCTCAAGCCATAAATCCTATTTTCCAATTTTGTTACTTCACATAACATATTTAATTCATTTACTCATAACTAGTTTATTTTCATGAAAAATACCAAATCAGTCCCAAAATTATTTCTTTTCCGGGATTTAGCATAATATAGTCCCATATTGAACATATATTTTTCTCGAAATTTTTAAAATTCATTTACTATTTTTCATATGGCCAAAACTTCTGAATATTTAGACATTTATCATAAATTGTACTTTGGTCCAAAAATTCCAAAATTTACAGGGTATACTCATGTTATATACATGTACTCCCAATAAAAATTTCACCAATTTTAGAGTTAACCACAAGGAGTTATAAAGGTTTACTTTTAAAATAGTTTTTTCCTATAAAATCCATAACTCTTAATCTATACATCCAAAAATCGCCATCTTTGGACACAATATAGAAAACTCATCAAATTATCATTTCAAATTTTTCCAGAATTTTTGAGGGTCAGACAAATTACGAAACTACAAATGGATTTTCACCCGCCATACGGTAATCCACGTAAATAGATCATTTCCATAATTTAATAAGGAATGAATACAAAGGACCATTTACCATGCATGTGGTAATCCACATAGACAGGTTATTCCAACAGAATAATAAAGAATGGAATAACAGAAAAATTTCACCATGTATGCGATAGACCGCACAGACAAGTTATTCCCAACAGAATAATAAAGAATGGAACCAGGTCATGCGTAATCCGCACAGACAGGATATTCAAACAGAATAATAAAGAATGGAACCAGGCCATGCGTAATCCGCATAGACAGGATATTCCAACAGAATAATAAAGAATTGAATAACAATAGAATTCATCGCACCACGATGATAGGCGCATGCATGAAAAGTTATTCTAATAGAATAATAAAGAATGGAACCAGTCATTCAGTATTCATACCATGCATGTGATATTCCAACATAATAATAAAGAATGGAATAACAAAAGATTTTCACCATGTATACGGTAGTCCGCGTATACAGGTTATTCCAATAGAATAATAAGGAATGGAATAACAATAGCTCTCTTCATGAATACGAAAGAAATAATACCCCTTACCTTAGAAGAAACTAGATATTGGAATAGTGAGGTAGCAGACTTCTCTTCTTCTTTCTCTCTATAATAATTGCTCTAAACTTTAGTGAATTGGTGAGAAATGAATGAAGAATGAGCTTCTATTTATAGGAACATATAGTTTCGATAATTGCACGTTTTGGGGCTCAAAATATTACAGTACAATACCTTCAACTTTTCTTTCATTTTTAATTTAGTCCTGCAAGTATTATCAAACTTGCACCACCTCCCCTAATAGTAAATAATGTGAATTAATAGTTCAATCATGTGAACAAATAGTTATAATCATGTGAATTAATAACAATTAATTGCTCATTTATCTGGTTAATTACGCGATTGGTCAATATAACCTCCAGACATCAATTATTATCGAAATAAATGTCGATTTCCACTAACACTAACAATCCCAACACAATAGAAATACTTTTCTCAAAAATTTTATTTTTGAAATTTCGAAGTTTGACTATTTTTTCGAAAAAGTCAACTATTGACTTTTTTGACCAAAAAATTAACCCCTATAAATTTTGTGTTTATAGTCTATTTATACTAATTTCATCGCTCCGGACTCAAATATCACGACCGCGTCTCCAAATTTAACTCGAACTCAAATTCAATTTTTAATAACATTCATCATTAATAATATGACTCACAATATTTAACAATCAGGTCGTTCCCGGAAAGGGGGGCTTTTCGATAAGGATTTCTCCTTATTGGGTAATTGATTAGATGACAAACCTCTCCTTGATGAGAACTTCTAGACATTTTAAATATTGCAATTTAATAATATAAATAACTTTGTCGTCTCAATTATTGATTTAATAATATAACATATTATACGCAGATGATCTTTGTGACAATAATCGAATCGATATTATGAGAGATATGATCGCAGCAATTATCAGCAATAATTGAGTATAAGCGAGTGACTTCTTACGTAAGCATCAATAATCAATCTGGTGTGCTACTATGCAACCCGCCAGTATTCGCATTACTTTACTCTTAGGGTAGTTCAACGGTTTTAATGAAGAACACTTTTCGTAGTTATTTTTATAAAAGATAATTACGTCATTTTCTAAATACGATAATACCTCCGTTGTAGGGTCCACTAATGATTGTCTTGGTCGTTACAAATATTCCCCAACAAAAAGAATATTCTTCGACCAATCAAATATTATATAACAACTTTCATACTTTGCAAAATTTATAAATATTACCCACAACTATAACATTATATTAAAAAAAATATTTCGAGAAATTTAAATCTTTATTCATAAAATTTGGGGTATCACAATCTCCCTCCTTATGAAATTTCGCCCTCGAAATTTACGTACGTACTTGGTATCTTAGAAGAGATGAGGATACCTTGACTTCATTTCATATTCTAACTCTTGAGGTATAACCTTTGAGTGTTAAATACGATCCTTCTTATCAAGATTTTAACACGTATCTCCTCACACGTTAAATCTTACATTATCTTTTAGTTCTAATTTAATAACGTGGTTCGGGTCATCCACATATTTACGTAACATCGATACGTGAAAAATGTTATGAACACGCGACATACTTGGCGGTAAAACGAGTCTATAGGCCACAGTTCCTACTCCATCGAGGATTTCAAATGGGCCAATTAAATTGAGGGTTGAGATAACGCCTTCTTGAACCTTCTTCTTCACATTCATCAGATTCGGGTGTGTAGCTTGAGCGGCTTTAACTTTATCAATTAATGTCGATTCTACTCATATATTTGATATCACCACGTGGGTCCTTAGAGTCTTTAACTCTATCTTCATCATTTGTAAGTTATACGAAATGGGTTTTGTATTGGGGTCAATACAAAATTTGATTTCACACTCTAGGGGTAAGCTAAGAAGTCTTCAGGAATACGTTAGGAAATTTATTTACAAAGAAATATCATTCAAAACTGTGACCCTCATCCAAGACTTGGATAACACGTCACATTGATATCAATCAACTTGCCACCGTTATTCATGACATCCCCTACGGATATATACATGTACTCCCAATAAAAATTTTACCAATTTTTGAGTTAACCACAAGGAGTTATAAAGGTTTACTTTTAAAATAGTTTTTTCCCATAAAATCCATAACTCTTAATCTAAACATCCAAAAATCGCCATCTTTGGACACAATATAGAAAACTCATCAAATTATCATTTCAAATTTTTCCAGAATTTTTGAGGGTCAGAAAAATTACGATATTGCAAATGGATTTTCACCCACCATGCGGTAATCCACGTAAACAGATCATTTCCACAATTTAATAAGAAATGAATATAAAGGATCACTCACCGTGCATGTGGTAATCCACATAGACAGGTTATTCCAACAGAATAATAAATAATGGAATAACAGAAGAATTTCACCATGTATGCGGTAGATCGCACATACATGTTATTCCCAACAGAATAATAAAGAATGGAACCGGTCACGCCGTAATCCGCATGCACGAGGATATTCCAACGAGTAATAATAAAGAATGGAACCAAGGTCATGCGTAATACGCACAGATGGATATTCAACGAGAATAATAAATAATGGAATAACAATAGAATTCACCGTGTATGCGATAGGCGCACAAGCATAAAAGTTATTCAACAGAATAATAAAGAATGGAACCGGTCATGCGTAATCCGCTTTACACATGGTGATATTCCAACATAATAATAAAGAATAGAATAACAGAAGAATTTTACCATGTATACGGTAGTCCGCGTATACAGGTTATTCCAACAGAATAATAAGGAATGGAATAACAATAGCTCTCTTCATGAATACGAAATAAATAATACCCCTTACCTTAGAAGAAACTAGATATTGGAATAGTGAGGTAGCAGACTTCTCTTCTTCTTTTTCTCTATAATTTTTCTCTATAATAATTGCTCTAAAGCTTTAGTGAATTGGTGAGAAATGAAGGAAGAATGAACTTCTATTTATAGAAAAATATAGTTTTGATAATTGCACGTTTTGGGGCTCGAAATATTACAGTACAATACCTTCAACTTTTCTTTCATTTTTAATTTAGTCCTACAAGTATTATCAAACTTGCACCACCTCTCATAATAGTAAATAATATGAATCAATAGTTCAATCATGTGAACAAATAGTTATAATCATGTGAAATAACAGCAATTAATTGCTCATTTATCCAGTTAATTACGCGATTGGTCAATATAACCTTCAGACATCAATTATTATCGAAATAAATGTCGATTTCCACTAACACTAACAATCCCAACACAATGGAAATATTTTTCTCAAAATTTTATTTTTGAAATTTTAAAGTTTGACTTTTTCCGAAAAAGTCATCTGTTGACTTTTTTGAACAAAAAGTTAACCCCGACAAATTTTATGTTTATAGTCTATTTCTACTAATTTCATCGCTCCGGACTCAAATATCACGTCCGCGTCTCCAAATTCAACTCCGAACTCAAATTTGATTTTTATAACATTCATCATTAATATTATAACTCACAATATTTAACAACCAGGTCGTTCTCAGGAAAGAGGGGGCTTTCCGATAAGGATTTCTCCTTATTGGCGCGCAATTAGATGAACAAACCTCTCCTTGACAGAACTTTTAGACATTTTAAATATTATAATTTAATAATATAAATAACTTTGTCGTCTCAATTATTGATTTAATAATATAACATATTATGCAGATAATACTGTGACAATAATCGAATCAATAATATGAGAGATATGATGCGACAATTATGTAGCAATAATTGAAATATAAGCGAGTGACTTCTTTACGTAAGCATCGATAATCAATCACGGTGTCTTACTAAACCACAGCAGACATCAGTATTTTTTTACTACTAGGGTAGTTCAGCAGTTTTAACGGTAACACTTTCGCCGTTATTTTTATAAAAAGATACTTCTGTCGTTTTCTAAATACGACAATACTTCCGTTGTGGGGTCCACTAATGATTAGGCCGCCATACGAATATTCCCCGACCAATCGAATATTATATAACAACTTGCATACTTTGCAAAATTTATAAATATTACCCACAACTATAACATTATATCAAATCCACACCATAATATTAAAAAAAAATATTTTGAGAAATTTAAATCTTTATTCATAAAATTTGGGGTCTCATAACAGTCTTGTCCAAATCATAGCAAAGCTTCTTTAAACATGGAATACTTGTATTTTGTTTAAACAGTTTAATTAATAAAAGGTGTAAGACCCTGAATTTTATGAAATAAAAGTATTCAATTTTTTCTTATAATTATTATTTAGTAAATAGTTAAATTGATTAAAATTTAAAGTTAAGGGTGATATAAGTAAAGTTTATAAAACAAGCAAGTGGTTATAAAATATTTATTGTTGTCAGGAAATATTCGTTTGGTCGTGGAATATTTTTGTTGTCGGGGAATATTCGTATGGTACGAGAAATTTTGGGCCTCATAATGTAAAAATTATCGGATGAAGAAAATGACAAGAATGAGTTTTCTAAAAATAACGACGTAGTTATTACTGAATTATCTTGTTGAAATACCCCGGTGGTTAAAGTAAAGTAATACACGCTGCGTTGATGCACAAAGAAGATACCAGATTGCACATTATTTTATATTATTGTTGTTTCAATAATTGTCACTACACAGTATTTTACATTATCAAATCAATAATTCATATTATTTGAATAATATTTTTAGATAACATTATTGACAATGTCTAAAAAATTCTGTCGAAGAAAGGGGTTAGGTTATTTAATTATGCGTCAGTTAGGACAAATTCTTATCGGAAATCTCCCTCTTTTCTGAGAATGATCTGGTTATTAATATTGTAGTTCTGTAATATTTTTTGTGAATAATTAATTGTTGATTTATATAATATTTATTTTATGTGGATATAAATAAAGAAATTAATGTTGACGTATTTGATCAGTATTTTGTCAGAATGGAGGTGTTAAAAATCATCCATATGTGGATTTCGGTCATTTTCTGTTTAGAATTTGGAAAAACTTTCTTCTACAAAGTTGTAGAGAATTAAATTTCCTATGAAATGGATATAAGATTTGGACTTTTCTGATAAAAGGGCTATTTATTATGAATTATTGAAGTTCCGGAATAATTGATTTTTGGAGTTATAAATTTTTTTTAAAAGAAATTTTTTTTTTTTTGTTGGGGGCCCCCACTGGTGTGCTGATGAACTTGGTCAAGGGTGGGCATGAATTTTTTTTTTATAAAATATTATTTTATTAAATTTTTTGCTTTGGTGTTCTAAGCATTATCCTATAAATAGGGTGCTTAGGTTAGAATTGAAAATCACACCAGAATCAGAAGTTTTCTCTCTCTATATTATTGAGCGTATTTTTGTGAGTATTTAAATATCTTGAGTCTTTTTCAAAATATATTTTTGAATATTATGGTGTGGATTTGTTATATTATTATAGTTGTGGGTAATATTTATAAATTTTGCAAAGTAATCAAGTTGTTATAAAATATTCGATTGGTCGGAGAATATTCATATTAGCAGGGAATATTCGTACGACGACACAATCATTGGTGAACCCCACAACGGAAGTTTTGTCGTAGTTAAAAAATGACAGAAATATCTTTTTATAAAAATAACGGCGGAAGTTTTATCGTTAAACTGTTGAACTACCCGGTGGTAAAAGTACAGTAATACGCGTGGTTGCATAGTATCACACGGTATTGATTATTGATGCTTATGTGAGAAGTCACTCAGTCATACTCAATTATTGCTAAAATAATTGCGGCATAATATCTCTCATATTATTGATTCAATTATTGCCACAGTATTAATATTTTATATTATTAAATCTATAATTGAGACGATAAAGTTATTCATATTATTATTTTCAATATTGACGATGTTTAGAAAGTTCTGTCGAGGAGAGGTTTGGTCGCCTAATTGCCCGCCAATAGGGAGAAAACCTTATCGGAAAGCCCCCTCTTTCTTGGAAATGATCTAGTTGTTAAATATTATGAGTTATAATATTAATGATGAATAAGTTTGTGTTGATTAAAGATGAAATTGATAGTTCTATTGTGTTGGGATTATTAGTGTTATTGTAAATCGATAAATATTTCGATAATAATTAATTTCTGGAGGTTATATTGACCAGTCGGGTAATTAATCGGATAAATAAGTAATTAATTGTTATTAATTCACATGCTTATAACTATTTGTTCATATGTGTGTACTATTGATTCACATGCATGTACTATTAGGGGAGGTGGTACAAGATTAATAATACTTGCATGACTAAATTAAAAATAGAGGTATAGATGAAGATACTATACTGTAACTATTTTTTTTCACATGTATATAACTATTGATTCACATGAATGTACTATTGATTCACATGGTGTACTATTAGGGGAGGTGGTACAAGTTTGATAATACTTGCAGGACTAAATTAAAAATAAAAGAAAAGATGAAGGAATTATACTGTAATATTTTGAGCCCCAAAACGTGTAATTATCGAAACTATATTTTCCTATAAATAGAAGCTCATTCTTCTTTCATTTTCACCAATTCACTAATACTCACAAGAGCAATTATAGAGAGAGAAGCTATATAAAGAGAAAGAAGAAGAGAAGTACATTACCTCACTATTCCAAAGATCCGGTCTTCTTACGAGGTAAGGAATATTATTTTGTTCAGTATTAATAAGGAATAATATTTTATTCCATACTCTGTAGTATGTGAGTTGTGACGCCCCCAAAATAGGTATACATCACCCATCTTGAGTCGCCAAATACATGGTACATAAATCGAATACAACATAATTATACAACTGTCGTGTAAAATACGACAAAACATAAACTGAGAGTTTAAACAAGAATATTGCCTTCTAGATAATATCCATTCTCAATAGAGTCCCTGACATACGAAGATACAAACTCAAATTAGGTCCTCATTACATTTATTGTCACACTATTTAACAGAATAGTGAGGACTACTAATACTATCATCTGGACCATCACTCCGTCCCCCGACTAGTCCCTGCTGCGTTCTCATTTCCTGAAGAGAATAGTGAAAGACATGGTGAACTCAACTAGCCCAGTAAGAAATATTATGACTAAGATAATGCAGGATAAATTATCATTAGCCTTCAACAATGTTAAACTGATAAAATACAATAGACAACAAGTTTAACTGCAGCGGAATAAGCATTCCATTAAAAGAGTCAAGTAGAGAATAAAATCTACTATCTTTTATGATTTAAAAAGTTTTTCATCACTTTTATCGCTGGGACTCAACTTAATAAATGATCCACATCATTCCTGCACTACGGCCAAGGATATTCATTAGGGTCACGACCACAAATTCCATGCACTACGGCCAAGGATATTTGTGTATTCATCAATGGTCATGATCATGCCAACAACTGTCCATCAATGCACTACGGGCCAATGAAGACTTTTATCACATCATTTGTAACATTACGGTCATGATTATACCGAATAATCCCTAGTCATAATCATACCAAGTCCATCTATGCACTATAGGCCACAGATGATTTTCAAAAAATATAAACATGAGGATGATGACAATGATATAAGAATTCAATAAAACAAGTTCAAGAATTAATTTGTCCAAGAACCAATAACGTCCAAATTGTCAACATGATACTTCTTTGTAAAGTAAAATTTAAGAATGCTCAGAAGAATATTTCCATGAAATGATACTGGATGAAGCGCAAATATCAAGGATATTACACTAATTTCATGGAGTATAGAAGTCAAAACTTTAACCAACTGAGTATAATAAAGAATGGAATAACAACAGAAATCACCATGCATGCGGTACTTCGCATAGGCGAGTTATTCAACGAGTAATAATAAATACGAAATAATAAATAATGGAACCGGTCGGGGTGAAATTTCTGCAGATAGGATATTAAGCGAGAATATTAAATACGGAATAATAAATATTGGAACGGTCGGTGAAATTTCTTTGTGAGGATATTAAACGAGAATAATAAAGAACGGAATAATAAAAGAATTTCACCAAGTATGCGGTACTTCTCATAAGCAAAGGTTATTCCAACATAATAATAAAGAATGGAATAACGAGAAGAAGATCACCAAGTATGCGTAAACCGTATATATCTGGTCATTCCACCAAGTATAGGAGTAAGCCACAAGCATAAAGGTTATTCCAATGAGAATAATAAAGAATGGAATAACATAAGGATTTCACCAAGTATAGGGTATCTGGCGTATCTGAGGTTATGTATAGGGTATGTCACTTTTACGAAGTTATTCCAATGAATAATAAGAATGGAAAAACATAAGGATTTCACCAAGTATAGGGTATCTGGCGTATCTGAGTTATGTATAGGGTATGCCAGGTTTACTGAGTTATTCAATAGAATAATAAAGAATGGAATAATGAAGTTCTCTTCATGAATAAGAAAGAATAACACCCCTTACCATAAAAGAAACTGAATATATGAAAAGAAAGTTAACAGACTTCTCTTCTTCTAAAATTTTCTCTCTCTAGAGTTCAGTGAATTCGTAAGAAAATAATGAAGGAATGAGCTTCTATTTATAGAAGAATGGAATGTATAGTAACTAATTCATGAACGGCCCAGATTGATTTACTTTAATCGGACGGTCCATATTTAAAGCAAAATCTTTTAAATAAAATATAATATATATATTATATATATACTTTATATCTATATATATATATATAACATTGGTCACGGGTTATAAACCCCGTGAACCTGCCAAACAATCAAATTATTATATATATAATAATAATAATGATTGTACCCCTTCAGCCAACTTGCACACATTATATATATAAAACAATTAAAATACCCATCCGTCCAATAATTTTCCCTCCCCCCATTATCACCCATGTGCCAAAATTCTTTATATATATATAATGGAAATAATTGTACTCCCTCACCGTAAAATCCAAAACCACCCCCCATCAACATCATCAGCATATATATATATATATATATATAATTATCATACCCATAACATACTTTATTTTAAAAATAGGTAGCGGGGTCCATAAATACTTCATAAAATTCTTTCAATATTTTAACAACATTTATCATCATTATTACAATTCACAATATTAATCGACTGTGTCGTTCCCGAGGAAAGAGTGGGCTTCCAATAAGGATTTCTCCCTATTAAGTGCATGATTAGATGACTAAACCTCTCCTCGATGTGAACTTCAGACATCGTTAATATTGTAAATAATAATATTAATAACTTCGTCGTCTCAATTATTGATTTAATAATATATAACATATTGACAATAATTGAATAAAATAACGTGAGATACTAAACAACAATTACTATAACAATAATTGAACAAAACTGAATGACTTCTCACGTAAGCATCAATAATCAATACCGTGTGCTACTATGCAACCACGCGTATTACTGTACTTTTACTACCGAGTAGTTCAACAGTATTAATGGTAAAACTTCCGCCGTTATTTTCATAAAAATATTTTTGTCGTTTTCTCAATCCGATAATAATTCTGTTGTGGGGTCCACCAATGATTGAGCTGTTGTACGAATATTCCCTGCTAAACTGAATATTTCTTGACCAATCGAATATAATATGACAACTTGCATACTTTGCAAAATTTATAATTATTACCCACAACTATAACATTATATCATAATATTCAAAAATGATAATTATAGAAAACTCATCTTTATTCAAAAAGTTGGGGTCTTACATGAGTAATATTATTTCGTCTCATATTCCTGATTATACCCTCATTTGGTTAAAGTATTGCTTCTATACTCCGTGAAATTAATAGAATATCCTTGAAATTTGCGCTTCATCCAGTATCTTTTCATGGAAATATTATTCTAAGCTTTCTTGATAATTATTGATCTTTTCATATCAAAATACTATTCATGAGTTACTATTCACCCGGTTACTATTCACTCAAATATTATTCACTCGGATATTCGGGGCACTTTTCATGTCTGAGTACTATTCACAAGTACTATTCACGAGTTACTATTCACCTAGTTACTATTCACTTGAATATTATTCACTCAGGTATTTGGGGCACTTTTCATGCCGGGGTACTATTCCCAAAGTTAGTATTCAATGGGTACTATTCACACGAAAAATATATTTCTTTTCTGTCCAAATTATTTTTAATACATGAATATTATTCTTGAATTTTACTTAGCATTATCATATTGGCAATTTGACCAATATTGAATTCTGGATAACTTAAATTATATATTTTTAAAAATTTATCCTTTGCTTTCTTTTAATTGAATTCTTATATCATTGTCATCATCCTCATGCTTATATTGTGATGAAAGTCATCTTTAGCTTACGTGCATAGATAGACTGTTGATTGGTATGATTATGATCAGGGATCATTCAGTATAATCATGACCCGTAATGTTATAAATGATGAGGTAAAAGTCCTCATTGGCCCGTAGTGCATTGATGGACAGTTATTGGTATAATTATGAACAGGGATTATTCGGTTTAATCATGACCATTGATGATTACATGAATATCCTCGGCTTTAGAAATCTTGAGGATGATTCGATGATGTGGTTTATTTATTAAGTGAGTCTCAAATGATAAAGTTGATGAAAAACTTTTTAAATCATAGAAGATAGTAGATATCATGCTCTACTTGACTCTTCTAATGGATTGCTTGTTCATTGCAGATTAAACTTGATGTTTGTTGTATTTTATCGGTTTAACCTCATTGAGGCTAATGATAATTTATTCTGCATTATCTTAGTCATAATATTTCTTACTGGGCTAGTTGAGCTCACCCTTTTACTTTCATTGTTCTCTTCAGGAAATGAGAAAGTAGCCATGACTAGTCTGGGAACGGAGTGATGGTCCGAGATGGTTGTTTTAGTAGTCCACACTACTTAGTGTGATAATAAATGTAATGAGGATTGAATTTGAGTTTAGATATTGTCTAGAAGATAATATTCATGTAAAAACTCAACTATGTTTTGTCGTATTTTTACACGACAGTTTTATTAAAGAAGTTTGTATTTGATTTATGTACCATGTATTTGGCGACTCAAGATGAGTGATGTATACCTATTTTAGGGGCGTCACATTTGGTATCAGAGCTTAGGGATATGATCCCTGGCTAAGATGTGAGACAAGAACTAGGAGGGGAGAGATGGGGAATTCCTTCCCTAGTATGACCTACCTAAGTTATTTGGTATTTAATTGGTCGGTCAGAGTATAGAGATAATATGTGACATGTCAATTAAACCTTGTTTTATGGTAGTATTTGAAAATGACATCTAAAAATGTTGAGATCAACAATGAAGCACACGAGACCGTTGAGTCACCAACGATCAATACCCAAGATAATGTGCAACAGAAAAACAATAATCCTCAGGTAAACAACAACATCGATCAAATGATGAACGATGGGATGTTCAGAGGCTTTATGCAATTCATGCAACATCAGGCGAGAGCGGCTCCAGTTCAAAATGCAGGTGGAAACACTAGCAACTCTCGGATGGTAACCGCTAAGAAGTTCAAGGACTTGGGACCACCATAGTTTTTGGGAGAGTCAAAACCACTTAAGGCGTAGACGTGGATAAAGCAGATCACCAAGATATTTAATGTCTTGGGATGCTCCGAGGAGCAAAAGGTTCCCTTTGGCACCTTCATGTTGCGAGGAGAGGCAGATTACTGGTGGGAATCTGTAAAGCGTACTCAGTCTGCCGCACTAAAGATGTCTTAGGAGAAGTTCCAAGAACTGTTCAACAACAAGTACTTTCCCGAAAGTATTCGTCACATGAAGGAGGTAGAGTTCATCAAACTAGAGCAAAACAATATGACCGTGTCGTAGTACAAAGCTAAGTTTGCCGAGTTATCCCGGTTTGCGTCACACTTGGTTGATAATGAGGAGAGAATGACGCGAATGTTTCTAAGAGGTTTGAAACTCGAGATACGTCAATACCTTATCTCTCAAAAACTGTGTTTGTATTTAGATGTTGTAAATTGGGCTCAATTATTGGAGCGCGATAATGAGACAACCCAACCGAGAGAGAGCAGCCGGCAAGTCGATAATACCAGTGGTAGCAGTCATCGAAGCGGTGACAACAAACGTGGAGAGAATCAACATGCTATAAATGGTAACCACTTCGGTGGTAATCATGGCCAAGATAATATAAGTGGAAATTTCAAGAAGAGGAGATTAAATAATGATGGAAAGATGTCAGCACCAGCACTTGTTGTTAAGGAAGGAGAACGACCGCCGGTCGTATATTACAAATGCATAGGGGAGGGACACATCAGTCCAAACTGTACGCAGCTGTGAGATCCCGAATTTTATGAAATAAAAGTATTCAATTTTTCTATTTTGGTAAATAGTTAAATTGATAAAAGTTTAAAGTTAAGGGTGATATTTGAAAATTTTGCAAAGTAAGCAAGTTGTTATAAAATATTCGTTGTGTCGGGAAATATTCGTTTGGTCAGGGAATATTCGTACGACGACACAATCATTGGTGGACCCCACAACAGAAGTATTGTCGTAGTTAGAAAATGACAGAAATATCTTTTTATAAAAATAACGGCGAAAGTGTTACCGTTAAAACTGTTGAACTACCCAAGAGTAGTAAAAAAACGATGTCTGGCGTGGTTGCATAGTAAGACACGGTATTGATTATTGATGCTTACGTAAGAAGTCACTCAGTTATTCTCAATTATTGCTACAGTAATTGTTGCATCATATCTCTCATATTATTGATTCAATTATTGTCTCAGTATCAATATTTTATATTATTAAATCAATAATTAAGACGACAAAGTTATTCATATTATTATTTGTAATATTGACAATGTCTAGAAGTTCTGTCAAGGAGAGGTTTGGCATCATTGTATTTGAATACCTTCACTTGGATGTACAGGTTTAATATCTTACAGATATTTCTTCTATATCAATAATTCCTATCTATCTGACATTTATAGTATTAATGGTAGGGTTCTTAGAACAGAGAAGTGTTACCTCAGTGCATCAGAGAATTCCTAATGAGTATTACAGTGATGAAATATTAACGATGGACTTTTAATCTAGAGGAGATAGTAGACATTATATTCTACTTGACTCTTCTAATGGATTGCTTATTCCGCTGCTGTTGTTGATCTAAAACTTGTTGTCTATTATATTCTATAAGTTGTTATACTAACGAAGGCTATTGATAATTTATTCTACATTATCTTAGTCATAATATTTCTTACTGGGTTAGTTGAGCTCACCCTTTTGCTTTCATTGTTCTCTTCAGGAAATGAGAACGTAGCCGGGACTAGTTGGGGAACGGAGTGATGGTCTGAGATAGTGTCATAGTAGTCCTCACTATTTTATGAAATAGTGTGATAATAATTATAATGAGGACTCCATTTGAGTTTGGATATTGTCTAGAAGACAATATTCATGTAAAAACTCAGCTATATTTTGTCGTATTTTTACACGACAGTTGTATTAAAGAAGTTTGTATTTGATTTCTGTACCATGTATTTGGTGACTCAAAATGGGTGATGTATACCTGTTTTGGGGGCGTCACAACAGCAGTCCAAAGCATATTACAATTATGGAAGAGAAGGTCACCTAGCCTGATTTTGTCGTGCACCAAAGTCAAGTCCAGCTGGGATGGAGGCATCAAAGGCCGTCCCAGACAAGACAAAATCGGTAGTTCAAGGGAGAGCGTTTTTCGTAACCTCCCAAAAAGCGAGGAATTCGAATGAGGTGATCACGCATAAGCTAATCATAAACTCTAGCGAAGTATATACCATATTTCATTCCGGTTCTACCCATTCATTTATTTCTCCTACTTGCGCTCAACGTTTAAATTTAACTCCAGAGAAATTAGACTTTGATTTATCTATTGAAACTCCGTTGGGAGAAACCTTCATTACATCCACTGTTTATAAGTCTTGTTTGATTCAAATCGGTAACAGCACGTTACCTGTCAATCTTATCTCTTTAAAAATACTTGCATTTGATGTGATTTTTGGGATTGATTGGTTTGCTAATCATCATACTAAAATTGATTGTTTTCATAAGGTTGTTAGCTTTCATATTCCTAACCAACCTATTATGCGAATTCAAGCAACCAAACCACTAAAGTCAATCACTGTCATATCAAGCCATAAAGCTATTCGTTTATTAAAAAACTGATGTCAAGCTTTCTTAGCCCATGTCACGGATTTAAATAAAAACACGTCAAATTTGAATGATATTTCTATTGTTAATAAATTTCCTGACGTATTCCCTGAAGAAATTCCTGGCCTACCCCTAGAGCTTGAAATTGAATTTTGTATCGACCTTGAATTCGATACAAAACCCATTTCCAAAACCCCATATCGAATGGCTCCTATTGAACTTCAGGAGTTAAAAACCCAACTACAGGAATTGTTAGACATCGGTTTCATTGGTCCTAGTACGTCTCCTTAGGGTGTTCCTGTTCTATTCGTGAAGAAAGATGGAAGTATGTGACTTTGTATTAATTATCGAGAGTTGAATCATGTCACCATCAAAAATAGGTACCCGTTACCTCGTATTGATGATCTGTTTGACCAGTTGCAAGGCGCCAAATTCTTTTCAAAGATCGATCTTCGTTCCGGATATCATCAATTAAAGATTAAAAGTGGTTACATTCCAAAGACTTCTTTTGGAAATCGGTACGGGCATTACGAATTCCTAGTCATGTCTTTTGGATTGACTAATACTCCTGCTACCTTCATAGAAATGATGAACCGAGTATTCAAGGAATATTTGGATCACTTTGTGGTCGTCTTTATTGATGACATCCTCATTTATTCCAAAATCTGTGAAGATCATGAGCAACACTTGAGGCTGATACTTCAAAAGCTTCGTGAAAACAAGCTATATGTCAAGTTGATACTTTGAGTGTTGCTATACGGTGCAAGTTCCTTCAGCACTATATCCAGTATTCCAGTCAGAAGTACTGTCTTTTTGGAGGTAAGGGATGTTATTTTTTTTAAAATGATATTATTTCTTCCAATATCATTATGCCAGAATATTGGTAAGATTTTTCTTGTGAAATTCTTGTCTTTTAGTGTAGGGATTACTATTCACGTATCTAAGACTATTCACGTATAACGACATTATTCATGAATACTGACTTATTCACGGAAAAATTAAATTTTATTTTTTGTCCAAAATATCTATTATGGATACTAGCTTTGATTGTATCCATGTTTTGATCATTCTTGAATTTTACTCCACTATGGTTATTTATGAAGTATTTTTGAACTTGGACTGTTTAAAGTACGAATCCTTAATATTTGTTCTTTTGTTTCACTGGATTCGTTTTCTTTAAAATATTTTGTTCATCATCCTCGGTCCTAATTGATGATATTCTTGAATATCTTTGGCACGTAGTGCAAAGATGGTTGATTTTCGATGAATATCTTTGGGCGTAGTGCAAAAAGATGTACAGTGTTGAGATGAACATGACGGTGATGAATATCTTTGGCTCATGTAGTGAAAAGATTAATATTTGATTCAAGATGAATATTGATTGGTGTTACAGGGATAAAATATTGATGATGGACTTTTAAATTCATAGATTATAGTAGATTTCATTCTCTACGTAACTCTTCTATGAATTGTTATTTTCGCTGCGAATATTGATCTGAAACTTGTTGTCTATTATATTCTATCAGATTTTTCATTGTTGAGGACTAACGATAATTTGTTCTATATTATCTTGGTCATAATGTTCTTTACTGGGCTAGTTGAGCTCAGCCTTTTCCTTTTTGTTCCATTTTTCTTCTCAAGAGGCGAGAATGTAGCGAGTACTAGTCGGGGTATGGAATGATGGTTCTAGAAGTTGTCTTAGTAGTCCTCACTATTTTGTAAAATAGTGTATCAATAATTATAATGAGGACTTATTTGAGTGTGAATATTGTCTAGATGACAATATTTGTATTTAAACTCACAGTTTATGTGTTGTCGTATTTTGCACGACAATTGTATTAATAAAGTTGTAGTTGTTTCTGTACCATGTATTTGGCGACTCAAAATGGGTGTTGTATACCTATTTTGGGGGCGTCACAACTATTCAAACTCTTGAAGATTTATTATGACTCTGTATCCTTGACTTTAAAGAAAGTTGGGACAAGTTCTTACCATTAGTGGGATTTTCCTACAACAACAGTTATCAATCAAGTATTGGCATGGCTCCATTTGAGGTGTTGTATGGAAGAAAGTGTCGTTCTCCAACGTTGTTGGGACATATTCTACGCTCCAAGGTTATACCTCAAGTCAAAGTTTGGTGGAGAAACCACGATGTTGAGAAAATGACCTGGGAGTTAGAATCTGAAAAGAAGTCAAGGTATCCTCACTTCTTCGACATACCAGGTACGCACCCTAATTTCGAGGACAAAATTTCATAAGAAGGGGAGGTTGTAAGACCCCAACTTTTATAAATAAAGATTAATTTTTTCTCGAAATATATTTTTGAATATTATGGTGTGGATTTATTATATTATTATAGTTGTGGGTAATATTTATAAATTTTTCAAAGTAAGCAAGTTGTTATAAAATATTCAATTGGTCGGGGAATATTCATTTTAGCAGGGAATATTCGTACGACGGCACAATCATTGGTGGACCCCACAACGGAAGTTTTGTCGTAGTTAGAAAATGACAGAAATATCTTTTTATAAAAATAACGGCGGAAGTTTTACCGTTAAACTGTTGAACTACCCGGTGATAAATGTGACGCCCCCAAAATAGGTATACATCACCCATCTTGAGTCGCCAATTACATGGTACAAAATATAAATACAATCTTAAATATACAACAAGAGCTGTGAGTTTTAATACAAATATTGTCTTCTAGACAATATCCACTCTCAGAATAAGTTCTTATTACAATTATTATCACACTATTTCATAGAAGAGTGAGGACTACTAATGCTATCATCTGGACCATTACTCCGTTCCCCGACTAGTCACTGCTACGTTCTCATTTCCTGGAGAGAACAGTGAAAGAAAGGGTGAACTCAACAAGCCCAGTAAGAAATATTATGACTAAGATAATGCAGGATAAATTATCATTAGCCTTCAACAATGTTAAACTGATAAAATACAATAGACAACAAGTTTAATCGGTGGAATAAGTAATCCATTAAAAGAGTCAAGTAGAGAATAAAATCTACTATCTTTTATGATTTAAAAGGTTTTTCATCACTTTTCATTTGAGACTAAATTTTAATAAATAATCCAATGAGAATAATAAATAATCGACAGCGAGTTATTCCAATGAGAATAATTAATAACGGAACCAAAGTCACAGAAAAAGCGTCTGCATGGATATTCAGCGAGAATAATAAAAAGGCGGAACCAGTCCAAAGATAAAATGCATGAGACAGGATATTCCAATGTAATAATAAAGATGCAGAACCGTGTCCCAAGATAAAACGCATGCACAAGATATTCCAATGTAATAATAAAGAGCGGACCAGTCCGACGTAAACGCATGCATGATACATGATATTCCAACAGAATAATAAAGAATGAAATATCAAAAGAATTTCACCAAGTATAGGGTAGCCCGTGTATACAGGTTATTCCAACAGAATAATAAATAATGGAATAACAAAAGAATTTCACTAAGTATAGGGTAGCTCGCGTATACAGGTAGGTTATTCTAACAGAATAATAAAGAATGGAATAACAGAAGTTCTCTTCATGAATACAAAAGAAAAAATACCCTTTACCTTATAAAGAAGAAATTGGATATAGAAATAGTGAAGTAGAAGGATACTCTTTTTCTTTCTCTCTATAATTTCTCTCTCTAGAGTTTCAGTGAATTCGTAAGAAATAATGAAGGAATGAGCTTCTATTTATAGGAGAATAGATTGAATAGTAACTAATTCATGAACGGTCCAGATTGATTTACTTTTAAACGGATGGTTTATACTGATTCACTATTAAAACTTAAAGCAACGGTCCATACTGATTCATTATTAAAACTTTAAACCAGCGATCCATATTGATTTACTATTATAAATTCAACCAAAGGTCTGAAAAATTAGCACATATCCTCATGGAATAATATTGTACCCAAAAATAATTTGGACCGAAAAGAAATATATTGTTCGGGTGAATAGTAACTCATGAATAGTAACTCGTGAATAGTACTCCGACACAAAAAGTGTCCCGAATACCCGATTGAACAATATAACCTCCAAACATCAATTATCATTGAAATAGATGTCGATATCTACTAACACAAATAATCTCAACACAATGAAAGTATCAAATTCATCTTTAATCAACACGAACTTATTCATCATTAATATTATAACTCACAATATTTAACAACCAGGTTGTTCCTGTGAAAGAGGGGCTTTCAATAAGGATTTCTCCTATGGCGCCGCAATTAGGTGACCAAACCTCTCCTCGATGTAACTTCTAGACATTGTAAATATTGCAATTTAATAATATGAATAACTTTGTCGTCTAAATTATTGATTTAATAATATAACATATAATGCAGATGATACGGTAACAATAATCGAATCAATAATATGAGATATATGATGCAGCAATTACTGTAGCAATAATTGAGTATAACTGAGTGACTTCTCACGTAAGCATCAATAATCAATACCGTGTGCTACTATGCAACCACGTGTATTATTGTACTTTTACTACCGGGTAGTTCAATAATATTAACGGTAAAACTTCCGCCGTTATTTTTATAAAAATATTTTTGTCATTTTCTCAATCCGATAATAATTCTGTTGTGGGGTCCACCAATGATTGTGCTGTTGTATGAATATTCCCTGCTAAAATGAATATTCCCCGACCAATCGAATATAATACAACAACTTGCATACTTTGCAAAATTTATAAATATTACCCACAACTATAACATTATATCAAATTCATTTCATAATATTCAAAAATTATATTCATAGAAAAAATCATCTTTATTCATAAAATTTGGGGTCTTACAACCTCCCCTTCTTATGAAATTTTGCCCTCGAAATTAGGGTACGTACCTGGTATGTCGAAGAGGTAAGGATACCTTGATTCCATTTCAGATTCTAACTCCCAGGTCATTTCCTCAACATCGTGGTTCCTCCACAATACTTTGACTTGAGGTATAACCTTGGAGCGTAGAATATGCTCCTTCTTATCCAAGATTTTAATAGGAACCTCCTCATACGTTAAATCTTCCGCTATTTCGTCCAGTTCTAACTCAATAATGTAGTTTGGGTCTTTCACATATTTACGTAACATAGATATATGAAAAACGTTATGAACACAAGACATACTTGGCGGTAAAGCTAGTCTATACGTCACTGTTCCTACTCGATCGAGGATTAAAAATGGGCAAATGAATCGAGGATTGAGCTTTCCTCTCTTTTCGAATCTCGTAACTCCTTTCCATGGAGCAACACGTAACAACACATGATCTCCAATATCGAATTCCACGTCCTTTCGATGAAGATTAGCATAACTCTTTTGTCGATCTTGTGAGGCTTTTATACGTTGTCGGATCTTTTGAATCTTTTCCGTAGTCATACGTACCAACTCCGATCCCAACAACGTTGCTTCACCCACCTCATCCCAAAGATAACCGAGAACGACACTTTCTTCCATACAACGCCTCAAATGGAGCCATGCCAATACTTTCTTGATAACTGTTGTTGTAGGAAAACTCCACTAATGGTAAGAACTTGTCCCAACTTCCTTTAAAGTCAAGGACACAGAGTCTTAATAAATCTTCCAGAGTTTGAATAGTCCTCTCCGATTGTCGATGTCATCGAGGATGATATCTTTGAACTAAATCGTAGATCCGTGCCCATAGGTTTTTGCAAACTAACCCAAAATCTTGAAGTGAATCTTGGGTCTCGATCAGAAACTATGGATACTGGCATACCATGCAATCTTACAATCTCATTTATATACATAATAGCAAGACGTTCAAGTGTATAAGTTTCTCGTATTGGTAAGAAATGAGCAGACTTGGTCAATCTATCAACAATGACCCAAATCGCATCTATGCCTTGAGAAACCTTGGGAAGACCAGTAACAAAATCCATGGTAATGTGCTCCCACTTCCATTCTGGAATTTCAAATGGTTGCAATGAAACTTTTGGAACTTGATGCTCCACCTTGACTCGTTGAGAAGTAAGACACCTTGAGATAAACAGCGCTATCTCTCTCTTCATATTGCTCTACCAAAATGTATGACGAAGATCATAATACATTTTGGTACTCCCAGGATGGAATGCAAATGGTGTGTTGTGCGCCTCCATCATGATTCTATACTTTAAATCAGGGTCGTTAAGAACGAAAAGTCTGGAGTTGACTCGAAACATTCCTTCTTCATCAATTCTTGCTTCCGGCATAGCACCTTCTTGCACTTTCTTCCTCATACGCATCAGCTCCAGGTGTGTAGCTTGAGCAGCTTTAACTTTATCGATTAAAGTCGACTCTACTCGTATACTTGACATCATCACATGGGTCCCTGGAGTCTATAACTCTCTCTCCATCCTTTGCAAGTCACATAAGATGGGCCTTTGCGTTGACAATATCGCACTCGTACCCGCATATGATCTTCTACTCAACGTGTCAGCTACCACATTCGCTTTTCTAGGATGGTATTGGATGGTATGATCATAATCTTTTAACAGTTCAAGCCAACGTCGTTGTTGCATGTTGAGTTCCTTTTGAGTGAAGAAATATTTGAGGCTTTTATGATCCGTAAAGGTCTCCACTTTCTCCCCATAAAAGTAATGCCTCCAAATCTTTAGTTCATAAACGACTGCTGCCAATTCTAGATCATGAGTAGGATAATTCCCCTCATATTCTTTGAGTTGTTGTGAGGCATAGGCTATGAATTTCTCATGTTGCATGAGAACACATCCTAACCCTTTGCCCGAAGCATCACTGTAGATGAAAAATCCCTCCGAGCCAGATTCATTTGTCAAAACAAGTGCTGAAATGAGTCTCCTCTTGAGTTCTTGAAAACTCTTCTCACATTTCTCGTTCCAACCGAATTTTGTATCTTTCCGAGTCAGCTGAGTTAATGGAGTAACGATTCAAGAAAACCCTTCTACGAATCTCCGATAATAACCAGCTAAGCCAAGAAAGCTACGTACTTTGGTCACTGATTTAGGTTTCTCCCAGCTTTGAATAGCTTCAATCTTTCTTTGGGTCATGATATTCCATGACTTGATACTACGTGCCCAAGGAATGCTACTTCCTCAAGCCGTAACTCGCATTTCTTCAACTTGGCATAAAGCTTATATTCACGAAGCTTTTGGAGTATCAGCCTCAAGTGTTGCTTCATGATCTTCACGGCTTTTGGAATATATGAGGATGTCATCAATAAAGACAACCACAAAGTGATCCAAATATTCCTGAATACTCGGTTCATCATATCCATAAAGGCAGCAGGAGCATTAGTTAATCCAAAAGACATGACTAGGAATTTATAATGCCCGTACCGAGTTCTGAAAGCCGTCTTTGGAATGTCATCGGTTCTAATCTTCAATTGGTGATATTTGGAACGAAGATCAATCTTTGAAAAGAATTTGGTGCCTTGCAACTGGTCAAACAGGTCATCAATACGTGGCAACGGATATCTATTTTTGATAGTGACATGGTTCAACTCCCGATAATCAATACAAAGTCGCATACTCCCATCTTTCTTCTTCACGAATAAACAGGAGCACCCCAAGGAGACGTCTTCAGGCTTAATGAAACCGATGTCTAACAATTCCTGCAGTTGGGTCTTTAACTCCTGAAGTTCAATAGGAGCCATTCGATATGGGGCTTTGGAAATAGGTTTTGTACCGGGTTCAAGGTCGATACAAAATTCAATTTCACGCTCTGGGGGTAGGCCACGAAGTTATTCAGGGAATACGTCAGGAAATTCATTAACAATAGAAATATTATTAAAAACTGACGTATTTTTGTTTAGATCCGTGACATAAGCTAAGAAAGCTTGACATTCGTTTTTCAATAAACGAATAACTTTATGGCTTGAGATGACAATGATTGATTTTAATGGTTTGGTTGTTTGAATTCGCATAATAGGTTGGTTAGGAATATGAAAGCTAACAACCTTACGAAAATAATCAATTTTTGAATGATGAGTAGTTAACCAATCAATCCCTAGAATTACGTCAAATGCAAGTATTTTCAATGAAATAAGATCGACAGGTAATGTGAGGGTACCGATTTGAACCAAACAAGACTTATAAACAGTGGATGTAATGAAGGCTTCTCCCAATGGAGTTTTAACAGCTAAGTCAAAGTCCAATTTCTCTGGAGTCAAATTTAAACGTTGAGCGCAAGTAGGAGAAATAAAAGAATGGGTAAAACTGGTACCAAATAAGGTATAAACTTCGCTAGAGTTTATGATAAGCTTACCCGTGATGACCTCATTCGGGTTCCTTGCTTTCTGGGAGGTCACGACAAATGCTCTCCCTTGCACTACCGGTTTTGACTTTTCTGGGACGGCTTTTGGTGCCTCCATCCTAGCTGAACTTGTCTTCGGTGAATAATAAAATTGGGCTAGGTGACCTTCTCTTCCACAATTATAACATGCTTTGGATGGCATCGCGCAGTTTGGACTGATATGTCCCTCCCCTCCGCATTTGAAACATATGATAGGTGGTCGTTCTCCTTCCTTAACAACGGGTGTTGGTGTTGACGTCTTTCCTTCATTGTTGAATTTCCTCTTCTTGAAATATCCATTCTTATTGTTTTGGCCATGATTACCACCGAAGTGGTTACCATTTCTAGCATGCTGATTCCCTCTACGCTTATTGTCACCGCTTCGATGACTGCTATCATTGGTATTATCATTTTACCGGTTGCTCTCTTTGGATTGCGTTGACTCATTATCGTGCTCCAATAACTGAGCCCTATTAACAACATCTGAATACAAATATAGTTTATAAGAAATGAGGTATTGACGTATCTCGGGTTTCAAACCGCTTAGAAACATTCGCGTCATTCTCTCCTCATTATCCACCAAATGAGATGCAAACCGGGACAACTCGGCAAACTTGGCTTCATACTGCGATGCGATCATGTTGTTTTGCTCCAGTTTAATGAACTCTACATCTTTCATGTGACGAATACTTTCAGGAAAGTACTTATCGTTGAACAGTTCTTGAAACTTCTCCCAAGACATCTTCAGTGCGGCAGGTTGAGTACGCTTTACAGATTCCAACCAGTAATCTGCCTCTGCCCGCAACATGAAGGTGGAAAAGGGAACCTTTTACTCCTCGAAGCATCCCAAGACATTAAATATCTTGTTGATCTGCTTTATCCACGTCTCCGCCGTAAGTGGTTTTGGCCCTCCAAAAAACTGCGGTGGTCCCAGCTTCTTGAACTGTTTGGAGGTGACCGTCCAAGAATTGCCAGCGTTTCCACCTACATTTTGGACAGGTGCCGCTCTCGCCTGATGTTGCATGAATTGCATGAAGCCTCAGAACATTCCATCGTTCATCATTTGGTTAGTGTTGTTGTTTGCCTGAGGATTGTCGCCTTCCTGATGCACATTATCCTGATTATTGATTTGTGGAGACTCAACGGTCTCCTGTGCTCCATTGATGTTCTCAACATTCTCGGATTCCATTTTCAAACACTGCCACAAAACAAGGGTTAATTAACATATCACATATTATCCCTATACTCTGACCAACCAATTAAATAACAAATAAACTTAGGTAGGTCATACTAGTAAAGAATTTCGCTCTCCCTCCTAGTTCTTATCTCAAATCTTAGCCAGGATCATATCCCTAAGCTTTGATATTAATCGTGACGCCCCAAAATAGGTATACATCACCCATCTTGAGTCGCCAAATACATGGTACGTAATACAAATACAATCTTAAATATACAACAAGAGCTGTGAGTTTTAATACAAATATTGTCATCTAGACAATATCCACTCTCAGAATAAGTCCTCATTACAATTATTATCACACTATTTCATAGAATAGTGAGGACTATTAATGATATCATCTGGACCATTACTCCGTTCTCCGACTAGTCCCTGCTACGTTCTCATTTCCTGAAAAGAACAATGAAAAAAAGGGTGAGCTCAACTAGCCCAGTAATAAATATTATGACTAAGATAATGCAGGATAAATTATCATTAGCCTTCAACAATGTTAAACTGATAAAATACAATAGACAACAAGTTTAACTGCAGCGAAATAAGCAATCCATTAAAAGAGTCAAGTAGAGAATAAAATCTACTATCTTTTATGATTTAAAAAGGTTTTTCATCACTTTTATTGCTAAGACTCAGCTTAATAAATAATCAACATCATCCCTGCACTACAGCCAAGGATATTCAATAGTATCACGACCACAAATTATCCATGCACTACGGGCCAAGGATATTCGTGTATTCATCAATGGTCATGATCATGCCAACAACTGTCCATCAATGCACTACGGGCCAATGAGGACTTTTACCACATCATTTGTAACATTACGGTCATGATTATACCGAATAATCCCTGGTCATAATCATACCAAGTCCATCTATGCACTACAGGCCACAGATGACTTTCAATAAAATATAAACATGAAGATGATGACAATGATATAAGAATTCAATAATACAAGTTCAAGAATTAATTTATCCAGAAACTAATAACGTCCAAATTGTTAACATGATACTTCTTTGTAGAGTAAAATTCAAGAATGCTCAGAAGAATATTTTCATGAAAAGATACTAAATGAAGCGCAAATATCAAGGATATTCCACTAATTTTATGGAGTATAAAAGTCAAAACTTTAACCAACTGAGTATAATAAAGAATGGAATAACAAAAGAAATCACCAGGCATGTGATCGACCGCACAGGCAGGTTATTCCAACAGAATAATAAATAATGGAACCAAGTCCGGCGTAAAATGCACAGACAAGATATTCCAACAGAATAATAAAGACGGAACCAGTCCCGCTTAAAACGCATGTAGACGAGGATATTCCAGCGAGTAATAATAAAGATGGAACCAGTCCGACGAAAAGCATGCATGTGGGATATTCCAGCGTAATTATAAAGGCGGAACTCAGGTCCCACAGAAAACGCACAAACAGGATATTCCAAAAGAATAATAAAGAATGAAATATCAAAAGAATTTCACCAAGTATAGGTAGGTCACAGATATCAAAGTTATTCCAATGTAATAATAAATAATGGATCAACAGAAGAATTTCACCAAGTATAGGATAACCCGCGTATACAGGTTATTCGAACAGAATAATAAAGAATGGAATAACAAAAGTTCTCTTCATGAATACAAAATAAATAATACCCCTTACCTTATAAAGAAGAAACTGGATATAGAAGTAGTGAAGTAGCAGAATACTCTTCTTCTTTCTCTCTATAATTTCTCTTTCTAGAGTTTAAGTGAATTCGTAAGAAATAATGAAGTAATGAGCTTCTATTTATAGGAGAATGGATTGAATAGTAACTAATTCATGAACGGTCCAGATTGATTTACTTTTAAACGGACGGTTCATACTGATTCACTATTAAAACTTAAAGCAACGGTCCATACTGATTCATTATTAAAACTTTAAACCAGCGATCCATATTGATTTACTATTATAAATTCAACCAACGGTATGAAAAATTAGCACAACTCCTCATGGAATAATATTGTACCCAAAAATAATTTGGACCGAAAAGAAATATATTATTTGGGTGAATAGTACTCTGTGAATAGTAACTCGTGAATAGTAACTCGTGAATAGTAACTCGTGAATAGTACTCTGACATAAAAAGTGTTCTGAATACCAGATTGAACAATATAACCTCCAGACATCAATTATCATCGAAATAGATGTCGATTTCTACTAACACAAATAATTCCAACACAATGAAACTATCAAATTCATCTTTAATCAACACGAACTTATTCATCATTAATATTATAACTCACAATATTTAATAACCAGGTTGTTCCCAGGAAAGAGGGGGCTTTCCAATAAGGATTTATTCCTATTGGCGCACAATTAGGTGACCAAACCTCTCCTTGACAAAACTTCTAGACATTGTAAATATTACAATTTAATAATATGAATAACTTTTTCGTCTCAATTATTGATTTAATAATATAACATATAACGCAGATGATACGGTAACAATAATCGAATCAATAATATGAGATATATGATGCAGCAATTACTGTAGCAATAATTGAGTATAACTGAGTGACTTCTAACGTAAGCATCAATAATCAATAATCTTGTGTTAGTTACTACGCAACTAATGCATATTATCAGTACTTTTTTACTACGGGTAGTTCAACAAGATAACTGGTAAAACTTCCGTCGTTATTTTCATAAAAATATTTTTGTCATTTTCTCAATCCAAACAATAATTACATTTGTAGGGTCCACCAATGATTGTGCCGTTGTACGAATATTCCCTGCTAAAATGAATATTCCCCGACCAATCGAATATAATACAACAGCTTGCATACTTTGCAAAATTTATAAATATTACCCACAACTATAATATTATATCAAATTCATTTCATAATATTCAAAAATAATATTCATAGAAAAAATCATCTTTATTCATAAAATTTAGGGTCTTACAGTAAAAGTACAGTAATATCCATGGTTGCATAGTAGCACACGGTATTGATTATTGATGTTTACGTGAGAAGTCACTCAGTTATACTCAATTATTGCTACAATAATTGCTGCATAATATCTCTCATATTATTGATTCATTATTGTCACAGTATCAATATTTTATATTATTAAATTAATAATTAAGACGACAAAGTTATTCATATTATTATGTCTAGAAAGTTCTGTCGAGGAGATGTTTGGTCACCTAATTGCGCGCCAATAAGGAGAAATCCTTATCGGAAAGCCCCCTCTTTCCTGGGGATGATCTGATTGTTAAATATTGTGAGTTATAATATTAATGATGAATAAGTTCGTGTTGATTAAATATGAAATTGATAGTTCCATTGTGTTGGGATTATTAGTGTTAGTGAAAATCGACATTTATTTCGATAATAATTGATTTCTGGAGGTTATATTTACCAATCGGGTAATTAATCGGATAAATTAGCAATTAATTGCTATTAATTCATATGCTTATAAATATTTGTTCACATGTGTGTACTATTGATTCACATGCATTTACTATTAGGGGAGGTGGTGCAAGATTGATTATACTTGCATGACTAAATTAAAAATGGAGGTATAGATGAAGGTACTATACTGTAACTATTTTTTTTACATGTATAGAACTATTGATTCACATCAATGTACTATTGATTCACATGATGTACTATTAGGGGAGGTGGTGCAAGTTTGATAGTACTTGCAGGACTAAATTAAAAATGAAGGAAAAGATGAAGGTATTATACTGTAATATTTTGAGCCCCAAAACGTGCAATTATCGAAACTATATTTTCCTATAAATAGAAGCTCATTCTTCTTTCATTCTCACCAATTCACTAAGACTCACAAGAGCAATTATAGAGAGAGAAGCTGTAAGACCCCGAAATTTATGAAATAAAAGTATTCAATTTTTCTTATAATTACTATTCAGTAAATGGTTAAATTGATAAAAGTTAAAGTTAAGGGTGATATATGATTTTTTTTTCAAAATACACAAGTGGTTATAAAATATTCATTGTTGTCGGAGAATATTCTTTTGGTCGTGGAATATTCTTTTTGTCGAGAATATCCGTACGACGGCGCAGTCATTTGTGGGCCCCATAACAGAATAATTGTCGGATGAAGAAAATGACAAGTTTTAGTTTTTACCGTTAACACTGTTGGAATACCCGGTGGATAAAATACAACAATACGCGTGGTTGCACAATATTACACGGTATTGCACAAGATTGTTAAATTATTGACCCTTACGTAAGAAGGCACTACTCAATAATTGTTCTGATAATTCTCGTTCAATATTTTATTTTATTGATTCAATAATTCTTTGCGTTGATATTTTATATTATTGTTGTTTCAATAATCGACATCGCACAAAAGATTTTCCATTATATATCAGATCAATAATTCATATTATTTGGAATAATATTATTAGATAGCATTATTGGCAATGTCTAGAAAGTTCTGTCAAGGAGAGGTTTGGTCACCTAATTGCGCGCCAATAAGGAGAAATCCTTATCGGAAAGCCCCCTCTTTCTTGGGAACTGCCTGGTTGTCATTATTGTGATTCTATAATATTATTTATGAATAATTAATTATTGATTTATATTAAAATGAAATATTTATTTGATGTGGATATAAATGATGGATTTATTTATGTGGTTATAAATGAAGGAATTAATGTTGAGGTATTTTATCAGTAATTTTGTCGGAATGGAGGTATTAAAAATCAAATCAGTATTTTTACGATATATTGCGTGAGTTATAATTTTTAATCCGACCGTTGGATCGTTGTAATTTTTGGATATGTTATACATATATAAGTTGAGTATATGTCCACAAATTTTGAACCGTTAAAAATGAACGAATGATTTGTTATGAATTTTAAGAGGTGACTGATTCAGAAATTAGGTTATAAATGATTTTGGTGGAAAATTCTAGAATTGGTGGGCCCCACTTTTGGTTGGTGAGAAATGTGCTCAATTGAATTTTCAAATGTGGTGGGTGGGAATAGTAGTGTAAAAGCCATCAAAGTTCAGGAGTTAAGTCTGCTTGACGGCTAACATTTTCCTATAAATAGAGGTTAAGTTAGAATTGAAAATCACACCGTAATTCATAAATTTCTCTCTTTTTCTCTCTAGATTATTGAATGTATTTTGTGAGTATTTAGATACTTGGTGAGTTGATATTCATCGCTGCAAGTTTCCTTCAAACAATATATCCGATATCCAAATGTAAGTCTTTGCTCTTTTGAGGTAAGGGATAGTAAGGGATTTTAAGGGTTGTTATGATTTTAAGTTTCGTAATTTTTCTGACCTTCAGAAAATTCTGGAAAAATTTGAAATGATATTTTGATGAGTTTTATTGATTGTGTCCAAAAATGGTGATTTTTGGATGTATAGATTAAGAGTTATGAATTTTATGGGAAAAGACTATTTTAAAAGTAACCGCTTATAACTCATTGTGATTAACTCCAAAATTGATGAAATTTTTATTGAGAGTACATCTATATAATATCAATATACCGTGTAAATTTCAGAATTTTTGGATAAAAGTACAATTTATGATAAATGTTTAAATATTCGGTGGTTTTGGCCATGTGAAAAATAGTAAATGAATTTTCAAAATTCTGAGAAAAATATATATTCAATATGGGACTATATTCTTCTAAATCTCAGAAAATAAATATTTTTGGAACTGATTTGATATTTTTCATGAAAATGTTCTAGTTATGAGTAAATGAATTAAATATGTTATGTGAAGTAAGAAAATTGGAAAATATGATTTTATGGCTTGAGAATCATATATGAGGTATATGCAGATTTTTGATGAGGGTTTTGGTTATTGGTGATGAAATCTTATGAGTTTGGCATTTTATGATGATTAAATGCATTAATTGGTAAAGTGTAAACAATTTAATTAAATTGTTTATAAGTTTTAGAAATGATTAAAATATTATTGTAATATTAATAATATTAGATTATGAGATTTCTAAGTGATTTATAACATTTGGATTAAGGTGTTATAAATATGAATATGAATTTTATTATGAAACTTTATCTTTTAGGTTATCGAGAGTTCTTTACGCACGATACTGATACACGAATCATATTTGGTACTATTCACGACAAATTGGTTTCTTCTCTGACCAAATTATCGTTGATTTAAGAATCTTACTTTTGAAATTAAAACCATGTTTTGATCATATTGTTTTTATATAACATTCTTATAACCCTAATGATGATATTTCTCTTTGACTTGAGTGTAAAGATGGGTAGATTATTGGTATGATCGTGACCATATGTTCTCTTTGGCCAGTAGTACAAAAGTTGAATTGTTGACTGGTATGATCATGACCATTGAATTTACAATTGAATATTTTTAGCTTAAGTGCAAAGGTGAATTGATCAACATGGTTATAATTATTGTTATATAACTTCTGAAATGATTATGTATTTCTTTGATATATGAATATCTTTGGCTCGTTGTGCAAAGATGACTTGTTGATGAATATCTTTAGTAGGTAGTGCAAAGATGAATTATTGATGAATATCTTTTGCTCGTAATGCAAAGATGACGTTGTTGAATATCTTTTGGCACATAGTGCAAAGATGAATTATTGATGAATATCTTTTGCTCGTAATGCAAAGATGACTGTTGTTGAATATCTTTTGCTTTGTAGTGCAAAGATGATGAATTATTGATGAATATCTTTTGCTCGTAATGCAAAGATGACACATGTTATTGAATATCTTTAAATTTTGTAGTGCAAAGATGAATTATTGATGAATATCTTTTGCTCGTAATGCAAAGATAACTTTGTTGTTGAATATCTTTAACTCAGTAGTGCAAAGATGAATTATTGATGAATATCTTTGGCTCGTAATGCAAAGATGACTTTGTTGTTGAATATCTTTAGCTTTGTAGTGTAAAGATGGGCTGTTGATGAATATCTTTGGCCCGTAGCAAAAAAGATGAAATTATTAGTATGATTATGAGCAGAACTGTGATTTGGTATAACCATGATATTTGATGTTTCAGGTAAAGACAGATGATGAAAATTTATCTTCGTCCTGGATGAGAAGAGGAATTTAGAATCACAATTATGATTATGAGTTATTCATATGATTGTGGAAAGGAACTGTTGATTAATGTTACAGGGATAAAATATTGTTGGTGGACTTTTAACGTGGAGAAGACAATATACTTTATAGTCTATTTGACTCTTTTAATGGATTGCTCGTTCCGCTGCAACTATGGTTGAAAAGTTTTATCATCTACCATATGTTCTAAATCTCTGATTTATTACTGATGAAGACTATTGATAATTTATTTATCTTTAGTCATAATATTCTTTACTGAGCTAGTTGTGCTCACCCTTTTGTTTCACAATTCCTTTCAGGTAATAAAAGTGTAGCTGGGTCGAGCGGGGGATAGCGAGGGAATAGAGTGGTGGTCTATAGATGTCGAGGGTGAGGTGAATTTAACTTGGAAGGGTGTTTTGTCACTATCATACAAGATGTCTAATGACATACAACCTAGTGTTATCATAAGACACGGTTGTGCACATCCACTTGCTGAGTATATTTATAAGCACTACCTATATAATCTTGGTGTTTGTTTGGAGTATAATACCCAATTAGAGACAGTGGAGATAATGATATGTCAAGAGAAGACTCACCATTGGGAAGAATATGATAGTAATCTTCTCGTTTTTCTTTGGGGTTTATTGGGTCAACCAAGGATAATTCATGGCCATATGATATCTACCATAACCTAAAAGCATGGCCTCCCATGTATGAAGGTTTCTTGAGCACTTCCCAAAGATTCTAATTTCTAAAAAGCAGTTTTTGACTATACCTTTATGTAAGGTGTCATTGTGACGTACTTCTGATTGGTATATATTTGTATCCAAACTCACAAAGATATGTGTTGTTGTATTTTGCACGACAATTGTTGTAATAAAGTTGTAGTTGTTTTTCGTACCATATATTTGGCGACTCAGAATGGGTTGGATGGAATGGACCGATTTTAGGGGTTGTTACATTTGGTATCAGAGCTTAGGGATATGATCTCTGGCGGAGATCGGGGAATAGAACTAGGAGGGGAGAGACGAGTAAATCCTTCGCTAGTGTATCATACCTAAGCTTATTGTAAGACCCCAACTTATTATTAATGAAATTTAATTTTCTATTTATTATTTTGAAATAGTAAGGGTTGATTTGATTAATGTGGATAGTTAAGGGTAAAATACATAAATATTTCAAAATAAGCAAGTGGTTATAAAATATTCATTGTTGTTGGGAATATTCGTTTGGTCGTGGAATATTGCATCGTCGGAGAATATTCGTATAACTAGCAAATGACCATGTGTGGGCCCCATAACTAAAAAGCGATTGGATGAAGAAAACGACAAATATAAGTTGGTTAAAAATAACGGCGTAGTTATTCTGCAATTAAGATCATTGGAATACCCTTATTGGTTAAAATACAAGAATCTGGCGTGGTCGCACAGAAGACACGGTATTGCACAAAGATTGTTGAATTATTGATCCTTACGTAAGAAGGCACTACTCAATAATTTTCACAAGTAGTTATTGTTCAATATTTTATTTTATTGATTCAATAATTCTTTGCGTTGATATTTTATATTATTGTTGTTCAATAATTGTCAACGCACATTATCTCCATTATCGGATCAATAATTCATATTATTTAAATAATATTATTAGATAGCATTATTGGCAATGTCTAGAAAGTTACATCAAGGAGAGGTTTGGTCACCTAATCGCGCCAAGAAGAGGAGAAATCCTTATCGGAAAAGCCCTCTTTCCAGGAACTACTGGTCATTCATAATTGTGATTCGTAATATTATTTGTGAATAATTAATTATTGATTTATATGATAAAGAAATATTTATTTTATGTGGATATAAATGATGGATTTATTTATGTGGTTATAAATGAAGAAATTAATGTTGAGGTGTTTTATCAAGATTTTATCGGATGGAGGTATTAAAAATCAAATCAAGATTTTTACGATATATTGCGTGAGTTATAAATTTTAATCCCGACCGTTGGATCGTTGTAATTTTTGGATATGTTATACATACATAAGTTGAGTATATGTCCACAAATTTTGAACCGTTAAAATGAACGAATGATTTGTTATGAATTTTAAGAGGTGGTGATTCGGAAATTAGGTTTATAATTAATTTTGGTGGAAAATTCTAGAATTGAGTGGGCCCCACTTGTGGTTGGTGAAGAAATGTGCTGAATTTTATTTCAAATGTGGTGGGTGGGAATAGTAGCGGTAAAGCCATCGGAGGTTGCGAGTTAAGTGCGCTTTGACGCTAACAATTTCCAATAAATAGAGGGCTAAGTTAGAATTGAAAATCACACCGAAACAAGTTTTCTTTCTCTCTAGATTATCGAGCGATTTTTGTGAGTATTTTGATATTTTGAGAGTTGCTATTCAAAGTGCAAGTTTCACAAGACTATATCCAAATTCAATGTAAGATACGGTTATTTTGAGGTAAGGATGTTATTTTCTTCTCAAATGATATTATTTCTTCAATATCATTATCTTTGAAATATCAGTTGGAACTTTTTATCAAATTTGGAACTTTTTCATGTCTGGGTTACTATTCATGAGTTACTATTCACGAAGTTACTATTCATGAGTTCTTATTCACGAGTTACTTATTCACGAGTACTATTCATTAAGCGTGAAGATGTTTTTGTGGAATTTCTATCTTTTGGTGTCGGACGATTATTCATGATATTAAGACTATTCACGATATCAAGACTATTCACGATACTACAAGACTATTCACAAATATCAAGACTATTCAATAGAAAAATAAAAATTTTTCTTTTCGTCTAAAATATCTATTCTGGAGACTAGCTTTGATTGTATCCATGTTTTGATCATTCTTGAATTTTACACCACTATGATTATTTTTGAGGTATTTTTAAACATGGATAAAACAAAGTACGAATCCTTAATCCTTAATCCTTGTCATTTTGTTTCACTGGATTCGTTTCTTTAAAGATATTTTCCATCATCCTCAGTCTTAAATGATGATATTATTGAATATCTTTGGCCTGTAGTGCAAAGATGAATGATTTTTGAAGAATATCTTTGGCCTGTAGTGCAAAGATGAATGATTTTCAAGAATATCTTTCGTCAGTAGTGCAAAGATGAACAGTGTTTAAATGAACATGAATTAATCGATGAATATCTTTGGCCTGTAGGGCAAAGATGAATATTTGATTCCAGATGTTTATGGATTGATGTTACAGGGATAAAAGATAGACGATGAACTTTTAAATTCATACATAGAAGATAGTAGTTTGCATTCTCTACTTAACTCTTCTAATGAATTATTATTTCCGCTGCGGATATTGATTTAAAATTTGTTGTCTATTGTATTCTATTAAATTTTTCCCTGTTGAAGACTAACGGTAATTTGTTGTATATTATCTTAGTCATAATATTCTTTACTAAGCTAGTTGAGCTCACCCTTTTCCTTTTGTTCCATTTTTCTCGTGGAGGCGAGAATATAGCGAAGTATTTAGCTGGGGGTATGGAATGAAGGTTTTAGAAAGGATTGTTTAGTAGTCCTCACCATTTTTGTAAAATAATGTATCAATAAATGTGATGAGGATTTATTTGAGTATAGATATTGTCAGAAGATAATATTTGTATTCAAACTCACGCTTTTCTTGTTGTAATAATAAAGTTGTAGTTGTTTACGCATCATGTATTGACAACTCGAGAATAGGTGATGTATACCTATTTTGGGGCATCACAGTTGGTATCGAGCTTAGGGATATGATCCATGAGATCGGGGAATAGAACTAGGAGGGAGAGACGAGTAAATCCTTCGCTAGTGTGTCCTACCTAAGCTTATTTGTTAGTTGGTCAAGATATAGGGATATTATGTGATATATTGATTTCCTTAATTAACCCTTATTTTATGACAAGATTTGAGAATGTCGATCGAGAATATTAACAAAGGAGTAAATGAGACCGTGGAGATGCTCAGACTCACCAACGAGGAGAGAACGTGCAACAGTCGTGGCAATGTTCCTCTGTGAACAACACCATTGAAAAGAGATGATGAACGAGGGGATGTTTAGAAGTTTTTTGCGATTCATGCAAAATCGACGAGGAGACTCGTGTTCAAAATACTGAGGAGAAATGATAGTGATTGACGGGTTTGTCACAAATGCAAGCGATTCAAAGAGTTGGGACCACGTAATTTAAGGGAAAGCCGATCCGATCATGGAGAAAACATGGGTCAAGCAAATTACCAAGATATTCGATGTCTTGGGATGCACGGAGGAACAGAAGGTTCCATTCGCCACTTTTATGTTCGTGGCGAGGCGGATCATTTGGTGGGAGTCGTGAAGCGTACTCCATCCAACCGCACTTCAAAGATGTCTCTGGGAGACGTTTGAGAACTATTTAATGACAAATACTTTCGAAAGTGTTCGCTATATGAAGGAAGTGGAGTTTATTAGGACGGGAGCAAAACAATGACGGTGTCTCAAAGACGAGGCAAAAGTTTGCAGAGAGTTATCGAGTTTGCACCTCATTTGGTGGAGAATGAGGAATGTATGATACGGATGTTTCTTAGAGGTTTGAAACCCAGATACGCCAAAGATCTCATTTTTCATAAATTTTCTCTATTCAGATGTTGTCAACAAGGCTCGATTATTAGAGCGAGATAATGAGTACGTTCAACCGAGGGACCATAACCGAGGATCATCATCAAGATAGCGATCATCGTAATAACGATAACCGGCGGAGAAAGAAGAATACGGACAAAGGCGGTAAACCACGGTGGTAATCGTGGCCATGAAAATAGAAGAAGCGAGTGGGAGGAGATTTTAAAAGAGGAGATTCAACAACGACCATTTGAAGAAGTCGCCAAGAAGCAACTAGTTCCAAGGAGGAGAACGACCACCCATGGTCATATGTTATAAATGCGGAAAGAGGGACATATCGGTCCAAACCGGCCCACAACAGATTTAAGGTATGCTATAATTGTGGAAAAGAAGGACATATCGCTCGAGATTGTACGATATCGAAACCCAGTCCAGCGAGAATGGTGACTCAAAAGGATGTCCCAGAAAAGTCAAAGTCAACGGTTCTTGGAAGAGCGTTTGTCGTGACCGGTCAAAATGCGAGGAACCCAAACGAAGTTAGCACGGGTTAGTTAATTATAAATTCTTGCGAAGTTTATACCTTACTAGATACCGGTTCTACCCATTCTTTTATCTCTCTTGCTTGCACTCAACGTTTGAACTTGACTACGGAGAAATTAGACTTTGACCTATTTATGGAGACTCCGTTAGGAGAAACTTTCATTACATCCATTGTTTAAAAAATCTTGCTTGATTCAGGTTGGCACTATCACATTACCTGTTAACCTTATTTCTATAGAGATATTTGCTTTTGATGTGATTTTAATGTTAACTACTCATCATGCCAAAATTGATTACTTTCGTAAGGTTGTTAGTTTTCATATTCCTAAGCAACCTGTTATTCGAATTCAAGCAATCAAACCATTGTAATCAAATATTTTCATATCAAGCCATGAAGTCATTCGTTTATTACGGATGTCAAGTTTTCTTAGTCCATGTTATGGATTTGAATAAAGACACGTCAGATTTGAATAATATTCTTGTTGTTATTGATTTTTCCTGACGTATTTTCTAAAGAATTTCTTGGCTTACTCCCAAAGCCTGATATTAAATTTTGTATCGACTTTGAACCCGGTATAAAACTCATTTCTAAAATCTCACATCGAATGGCTCTATTGAACTTCGTGAGTTAAAAATTCAACTATAGAATTTGGTACCGAGCCTTTATCTTGTGACTTCCTTTGTGGAATTCACCTAAGCCGCACTCTCTCAGGGGGACGCCATATTAAATGCGATAGTAAAGCGATAGGTGTCATTGTGACGTGTTATCCAAGATTGGGATATGAGTCACGATTGAGAGCAACCTAAGTCGAGAATCGAAATACGTAGCTTTCAGGCTTAGTTGGTTATTATCGGAGATTCGTGGAAGGATTTTCTTGAATCGCTACTCCGTTAACTTAGCTGACTCGAAAAGATACAAAATTCGTATGGAGCGAGGAATGCGAGAAGATTTTCCAAGAGCTCAAGAGGCGACTCATTTCGACACATATTCTAACCATACCATCTTGGAAAAGCGAACGTGGTAGCTGACGCGTTGAGTAGAAGATCATATGCGGGAACGAGTGCGATGATGTCAAGTATCGCGACAGAGCCAACTTTAATAGAAAAGTTAAGGTCGCTCAAGCCACCAATCTTGAAACGATGCGTATGAAAAAGAAAGTACAAGAAGGAGCTATTCCTAAGCGAGAATTGATGAAGAAGGAATACTTTGAGTCCACTCTAGACTTTGTGTTCCTAACGACTCTGATTTGAAGTATAAGATTATGATAGAGGTACACAAGACACCATTTGCAATCCATCCGGAAGTACTAAAATGTATCGTAATCTTGACATACATTTTGGTGGAACAATATGAAGAGAGAGATTGCAAAGTTTATCTCAATGTGTTTAACTTGTTAACGTGTAAAGGCGAGCATCTAGTACCTAAGGGTCCGTTGCAACCACTGAGATTAGGAATGGAAGTGGGAACACATTACCATGGATTTCGTTACTGGTCTTCCTACGGTTTCTCAAGGCATCAATGCTATTTGGGTTATTGTTGATAGATTAACCAAGTTCCGCTTCATTTCTTGCCGACACGGAGACTTATTCCTTGAACGCGTCTTGCTAGTATGTACGTAAATGAGATTGTGAGGTTGCATGGCATGCTCAGTATCCATAGTTTGGATCGTGACCCAAGATTCACTTCAAGATTTTGGGTTAGCTTGCAAAAAGCTATGGGCACGGATTTCATTGATTGATTCGGCATACCATCCTCAAGCAGACGGACAATCGAAAGGACTATTCAAACTCTTGAAGATTTATTAAGACTTTGTGTCCTAGACTTCAAGAGGCGGTTGGGATAAGTATTTACCATTGGTAGAATTCTCCTACAACAATGCTTATCGTGCAAGTATAGGTGTAGCTCCATTTGAAGCATTATATGGACGAAAATGTCGTTCTCCAATATGTTGGGATGAGGTGGGTGAAGCAACATTGTTGGGACCCGAAGTTAAGTACGTATGATCACCGAAAAGATCCAAATGATTCGACAACGATACAACCAAGCACAAGATCGACAAAAGAGTTATGCGGATCTTCATCGAAAGGACGTGGAATTTAGTGTGGGGATCATGTATTATTACGAGTTGCTCCATGGAAGGGAGTTACAAGATTTGGGAAGAGAGGAAAGCTCAATCCACGATTTATTGGTCCATTTCAAATTCTTGACCGAGTAGGAAATGTAGCCTATAGACTTGCGTTACCTCCAAGTATGTCTCGTGTTCCTAATGTGTTTCATATATCCATTTCAGTAAATATGTGAAAGACCAACCACGTTATAGAAGTTAGAACCCGGACGAGATAGCCAAGACCTAACGTATGAGGAGGTACTGTCAAGATTTTGGTTAGGAAGGAGCATGTCCTACGCAAGAAAGGTCATACCACAAGTTAAAGTTTTGTGGAGGAATCATGCTATAGAGGAAATGACACGGGAGTTGGGACCACGAATTTAAGGGAAAGCCGATCCGATCATCATGGCGGAAACATGGGTCAAGCAAATTACCAAGATATTCGATGTCTTGGGATGCACGGAGGAACAGAAGGTTCCATTCGCCACCTTTATGTTAAAAGTGGCGAAGCAGACTCTTGGTGGGAGTTCGTGAAGCGTACCCATCCGGCGCACTCAAAGATGTCTTGGGAGACGTTTAGAAACTATTTAATGACAAATACTTTCCCGAAAGTGTTCAATCATATGAAGGAAGTGGAGTTTATTAGATCGAACAAAACAACAATACGATTGTGTCTCAAAGACGAGGCAAAGTTTGCAGAGTTATCCAGTTTCAGCACCTCATTTGGTGGAGAATGAGGAACGATGACGCGGATGTTTCTTAGAGGTTTGAAACCCAAGACACGCCAAGATCTCATTTCTCATAAATTTTCTCTTTATTCGAGATGTTGTAAGCAGGGCTCAATTATTAGAGCGAGATAACGAAAGTACGGTCAATCGAGGACCACAACCAGGATCGTATTCGAGATAGCGGTCAATGAATAATGATAACCAAATGAGAAAAAAGCAGACGGACAAAATGGTAACCACTGGTGGTAATCATGGCCATGAAAATAGAAGAAGCGAGTCGGGAGGAGATTTTAAAAGAGGAGATTTAACAACGATTATGTGAAGACGATGATGCAAAGAAGAATCGGGTTCTAAGGGAGGAGAAACGACCACCCATCATATGCTATAAATGTGGAAAAGAGGACATATCACCAAACCGCCCACAACAGCTTCAAGGTATGCTATAATTGTGGAAAGGAAGGACATATCGCTCGAGATTATGTACGGTAGCGAAACCTAGTTCAATGAGGGCGGTGACTCAAAAGATCGTCCCCGGAAAAAGTCAAAGTCAACGATTCCGGAAGAGGGTTTGTTGTGATTGGTCATAATGCGAGGAACCCAAACGAGGTTATCACGGGTAAGCTATTTATAAATTCTTGCGAAGTTTATACCTTATTTGATCTGGGTGCAGGTTACCCATTCATTTATCTCTCTGCATGTGCTCAACGCTTAAACTTGACTCAGGAGAAATTAGACTTTGACCTATCTCGTGGAAACTCCGTTAGAGAAACTTTCATCACATCCACTGTTTATAAATCTTGTTTGATTCAAGTTGGCACCATTACCTTACCGTTGACCTTATCTCTTTAAAGATACTTGCTTTTGATGTGATTTTAGGGATTGATTGGTTAACTACTCATCATGCCAAAATTGATTGTTTTCGTAATGTTGTTAGTTTTCATATTCCTAACCAACCTGTTGTATTTAATTCAAGCAACTAAACCATTAAAATCAATCACTATCATATCTAATCATAAAGCTATTCGCTTATTGAAAACGGATGTCAAGCTTTCTTAGCCCATGTTATGGATTTGAATAAAGACACGTCAAATTTGAATAATATTCTGTTGTTATTGACTTTTTCCGATGTATTTCCGAAGAACTTCCCGGTCTACCCCTTAATGTGAATTTGAATTCTTTATTGATCTTGAACACCGTACAAAGCCCATTTCTAAAACCCCATATCGAATGGCTCCTATTGAACTTCAGAGTTAAAGGTCCAACTACAGGAATTGTTGGACATCGGTTTCATTCGCCCTAGTACATCTCCTTGGGGTGCTCTGTTTTATTTGTAAAGAAGAAAGAGCGGGAGATGCGACTTTTTGTATTGACTATCGGGAATTGAACCATGTCACCATCAAGAATAGGTATCCCTCACCTCGTATTGATGACTTGTTTGACCGATTGCAAGGGCACAATTCTTTTCAAAATCGATCTTCGATTCGGATATCATCGGTGAAGATTAGGCGAGGATATTCCAAAGACCGCCTTCGTAAACTTCAGTATGGGCATTATGAATTCTTAGTCATGTCTTTCGGACTAACTAATGCTCTCTGCGGCTTTCATGGATATGATAAACCGAGTATTCAAGGAATATTTGGATCGCTTTGTTGTTGTCTTTTTATTGATGACATCCTTATATATTCCAAAAGTCGTGAAGATCATGAGCACCATTTGAATTTGGTACTCAAAGGCTTCGTGAAAACAAACTATATGCCAAATTGAAGAAATGCGAGTTCGGCTTCGAGGAAGTAGCATTCCTTGGGCACGTGGTGTCGAAACATGGAGTATCCGTGGACCGGCAAAGATTGAAGCAATACAAAGTTAGAAGAGCAACCAAGTCGGTGGCCGATCAAGCACGTAGCTTTTTGGGCTTAATTGGTTATTATCGGAGATTCGTGGAAGGTTTTCTCAAATCGCTACTCCATTAACTTCGCCTAACTTTAAGGATACAAAATTCGTTTGGAGCGAAGAATGCGAGAAAAGTTTCCAAGAGCTTAAGAGGAGACTTATTTTAAGACTGTTTCAACAATACCATCCGGTTCGGATGGATTTGTTATCTCTGATGATGCTTGAGTGCAAAGGGTTAGGATGTGTTCTCATGCAACGTGGGGAAAGTCATAGCCTATGTCTCGCGACAACTTAAAGAGTATGAGAGGAATTATCCTACTCATGATCTAGAGTTAGCGCAATGATCTTTTTCGCGCTTAAAGATATGGAGGCACTATCTATATGGGGAGAAAGTGGAGATATATTCGGACCATAAAAGCCTTATCACTCAAAAAGAACTCAACATGCGGCGGCAATGACGTTGGCTCGAGCTATTGAAAGACTACAACCACACTATTCAATACCATCCCGGTAAAGCGAACGTGGTAAGTGACGCGTTGAGTAGAAGATCATATGCAGAACGAGTGCGATGATGTCAAGTATACGCGTAGAGCCAACTTTAATAGAAAAGTTAAGGTTGCTCAAGCCACAGGCCGGAGTCGATGCGTATGAAGAAGAAAGTACAAGAAGGAGCTATTCCTAAGCGAGAATTGATGAAGAAGGAATACTTGAGTCCACTCTAGACTTTGTGTTCCTAACGACTCGATTTGAAGTACAAGATTATGATGGAGGCACACAATACACCATTTGCAATCCATCCTCGAAGTACTAAAATGTATCGTAATCTTGACATACATTTTGGTGGAACAATATGAAGAGAGAGATTGCAAACTTTATCTCAATGTGTTTAACTTGTCAACGTGTAAAGGCGGAACATCTAGTACCTAAGGGTCCGTGCAACCACTTGAGATTCTCGGAATGGAAGTGGGAACACATTACCATGGATTTCATTCTGGTGGTCTTCTTACGGTTTCTCAAGGCATCAATGCTATTTGGGTTATTGTTGATAGATTAACCAAGTCCGCTTCATTTCTTGCCGACACGGAGACTTATTCCCTTGAACGTCTTGCTAGTATGTACGTGAATGAGATTGTGAGGTTGCATGGCATGCTCGTATCCATAGTTTTGGATCGTGACCCAAGATTCACTTCAAGATTTTGGGTTAGCTTGCAAAAAGCTATGGGCACGGATTTGCGATTTAGTTCTAAGATACCATCCCCAAACGGACAGACAATCGAGAGAGAGGACTATTCAAACTCTTGAAGATTTATTAAGACTCGTGTCCTAGACTTCAAGGCGGTTGGGATAAGTATTTACCATTGGTGGAATTCTCCTACAACAACAAGCTTATCGTGCAAGTATAGGTGTGGCTCCATTTGAAGCATTATATGGACGAAAATGTCGTTCTCCAATATGTTGGGATGAGGTGGGTGAAGCAACATTGTTGGAACCCGAGTTAAGACGTATGACTCACCGAAAAGATTCAAATGATTCGACAACGATACAAAGCGGCACAAGATCGATAAAAGAGTTATGCGGATCTTCATCGAAAGGACGTGGAATTTAGTGTAGGGGATCATGTATTGTTGCGAAGTTGCTCCATGGAAGGAGTTACAAGATTTGGGAAGAGAGGAAAGCTCAATCCACGATTTATTGGTCCATTTCAAATTCTTGACCGAGTAGAAAATGTAGCCTATAGACTTGCGTTACCTTCAAGTATGTCTCGTGTTCATAATGTGTTTCACATATCGTACTTCAGTAAATATGTGAAAGACCGAACCACGTTATAGAGTTAGAACCTGGACGAGATAAGCGAAGACTTAACGTATGAGGAGGTACTGTCAAGATTTTGGAAAGGAAGGAGCATGTCCTACGCCAAGAAAGGTCATACCACAAGTTAAAGTTTTGTGGAGGAATCATGCTATAGAGAAATGACCGGAATTGGAAACGGAAATGAAAGCGAGGTATCCTCACCTTTTCAAACACAGTATCGACGTCAATTTCGAGGACGAAATTTCATAAGGAGGGGAGGTTGTAAGACCCCGAAATTTTTTTTTAAATAAAAAGGAATTTCCTTTATTTATTATTTTGAAATAGTAAGGGTGGATTTGATTAATGTGGATAGTTATGGGTAAAATACGCAAATATTTCAAAATAAGCAAGTGGTTATAAAATATTCATTGTTGTCGGGGAATATTCGTTTGGTCGTGGAATATTCATACTGTCAGAATATTAAATTACGACGCAGTAAGCGAGCCATGTGTGGGCCCCATAACTGAAAGCGATTAGATGAAGAAATGACAAATATAAGTTGTTTAAAAATAACTGGCAGTAGTTGTTACCGTTAACACTATTGGAATACCCGATTGGTTAAAACACACGATGTCTGTTGTCAGACAAGAGAAGCATTACAGTATTGCACCAATTATTGAAGGCACTACTCAATAATGGTTACAGTAATTACTGTTCAGTATTTTATTTTATTGAGTTAATAATTGCTGCGTTGATATTTTATATTGCTATTGTTTCAATAATTGTCATTACACAGTATTTTTCATTATCGAAACAATAATTCATATTATCTGAATAATATTATTAGATAACATTATTGGCAATGTCTAGAAATTTCGTCAAGGAGAGGTTTGGTCACCTAATCAAGCTACCAGAGAAGAAGAAATTCTTATCGAAAGCCCCCTCTTTCTCGGGAAGCTATGCGGTTGTCAATATTGTGATTCTCGTAATATTATTTGTGAATAATTAATTATTGGTTCATATGATGAGGAAAATATTGATTTTATGTGGATATAGATGGAGAAAAATTTTAATGTGACAATTGTTAAAATTAAAATTTTATCTTTTTCTCGATAAGATAATGTATTATTATATTTTAATAATATAATAATGGTGATATTTTTACAACGAATGTGGGATATATGAGTATCTGAGGAGGAAGAGTATTTTTGTTGCAATAAATGTTTAAAACATGTTAAACATGTAAATTGGACCCCATTTATCGATCGAAATTTGATTATAGCTTTTGTAAAATCGCTTCGTTTGTGGATTTCGGCCAATTTCATTTTGGAATTTGGAAAAACTTTCTTTCGCAAAGTTGTAGAGAATTGAATTTCCTATAAAAATCGCGAGATTCGAATTTTCTAATAAAAGGGCTATTTATTATGAATTATTGATGTTCAAATTCGAATAATTGATTTTTGGGAGTTTTTATTAATTTTATTAAGAAAAACGTTTTATTGATTTTGGTGAGGGGGGACCATTTGTTTGGCTGATAATTTGAATCTTAGAAAGTGTGCGTAGGAAATTATAATATATATATTAATATTTTATTAAATTTTTCTGCTTTTGGTGTTCTAAGCAATTTCTATAAATAGGGTGCTTAGGTTAGAATTGAAAATCACACCGTAAAATCAAGTTTTCTCTCTATATTATCGAGCGTATTCTTGTGAGTATTTTGAGTATACTTTGAGTATTGCTATCTGGTCTGCAAGTCCAAGTCATAGCCTATATCCCTGTTTCAATTTGTAAGATCTTGATCTTTCGAGGTAAGGATGTTATTTTCTTCTCAAATGATATTATTTCTTCAATATCATTATTTCAAATATTGGTTGGAACTTTTTATCAAATTTGGAACTTTTTCATATGGGGGTTACTATTCATGAGTTCTTATTCACGAGTTACTATTCATGAGTTCTTATTCATGAAAGTACTATTCATGAAGCGTGAAGATGTTTTTGTGGAATTTCTATCTTTTGGTGTCGAGAGTTACTTATTCACGATACTCAAGACTATTCACGATACTGCACTATTCATAGAAAAATAAAATTTCTTCTTTTTGTCCAAAATATCTATTCGGATACTAGCTTTGATTGTATCCATGTTTTGATTATTCTTGAATTTTACACCACTATGATTATTTTTGAGGTATTTTTTGAACATGGATAAAACAAAGTACGAATCCTTAATCCTTAATCCTTGTCATTTTGTTTCTTTGGATTCGTTTCTTTAAAAATATTTTCATCATCCTCGCCTTAAATGATGATATTATTGAATATCTTTGCCCAGTAGTGCAAAGATGAATGATTTCTGAAGAATATCTTTGGCCTCAGTAGTGCAAAAAGATGAGCAGTGTTGAGATGAACACGATCGATCGATTAATATCTTTGGCAGTAGTGCAAAAGATGAGCAGATTGTTTAAATGAACATGACTAATCGATGAATATCTTTGGCTCAGTAGTGCAAAAGATGAATATTTGATTCGAGATGTATATTGATTGATGTTACAGGATAAAAGATAGACGATGAACTTTTAAATTCATACATAGAAGATAGTAGTTTGCATTCTCTACTTAACTCTTTTAATGAATTATTATTTTCGCTGCGAATATTGATTTAAAATTTGTTGTCTATTGTATTCTATTAGATTTTTCCTGTTGAAGACTAACGATAATTTGTTGTATATTATCTTAGTCATAATATTCTTTTCTTGAGCTAGTTGAGCTCACCCTTTTCTTTATTGTTCCATTTTTCTCGGGAGGCGAGAATATAAGCGCGAGTGCAGTCTGGGGTATGGAATGAAGGTTCTAGAGAGAGTTGTTTAGTAGTCCTCACCATTTTTTGTAAAATAATGTATCAATAAATGTGATGAGGATTTATTTGAGTATAGATATTGTCAGAAGATAATATTTGTATTTAAACTCACAGTTTTACTGTTGTAATAATAAAGTTGTAGTTGTTTCTGTACCATGTAGTGACAACTCAGAATGGGTGATGTATACCTATTTTGGGGGCGTCACATATACTATCTATATCATCCATTTCAAATATTAACACCCGAGATTAAATTATGGAATGCGGCGTCCGCTAATATTACTAGCAGACGAAGTGCTTACAAAAATACCCCTAAAGTCAACTAAGAGTCAACTATGTCAGTAGTAAAAAAAATAAGTTGTCCGCTAATATTACTAGCAGACGCATATCAGTTCCATTACCACACTTTTATTAACTAGGGTTTAGATTTTCTTAACTAGGATTTAGAGATTAACTAGAGTTTAAAGTTTACTATGATTTAGAGTTTCTTCATCACGATTTAAAGTTTATTAATCAGGATTTAGGTTTGTTGATCACATGTTAATAAACCCTAAGCCCAGTTAAAAATGAGTTAATATATATATATATATATATATATATATATACAAGGTCGTTCCTGAGATTTTGGTGGTCCAAGGCAAAAAATGAAAACGAGACCATTTTTGAAACATTGTCTTCATAAAAAAAGGTAAAAATAAATAAATAAAAAGTACAAGTTGTATCCAAAAAATTGCCTTTCCAGAGTTTAAAATATAATAGTTTGACTACAGCAAAATATATGAGAAATTTGACTACAACAAAATATATGAGAAGTTCGACTAAATAGTTTGACTACAACAAAATATATGAGAATACATTCATTCAATGATACTTTTTCTAGTATTCCTAGAGTCAAAATATTTAATCAAATGTTCAAGATTCTATATATATATATATATATATATATATATATATATATATATATATACATACATACATACATACATACATACATACATACACAGACATGAAAAGGATCAAGGGCTTAACTCTTGATCTTACATACTTTGCATACCCACTTTAGCGATAGATCGGAAGACGGTTCGGTCCGTCGCTATAGGTTCAGTTCGTCGCTATATGTTGCATGTCGCTATATGTTGTTCGTCGCTAAAAGCTAAGATGACAATTCTCTAATATAGCGACGGACTGAACCGTCGTCCAATCCGTCGCTAAAAAGGGGTGAGTATATTTAATTTTTTGTCAAGTTTTTTCAATTTTTTGTCTTTATCTATTTTAATTATCTATTTTGTTTTAAAAAAAATTAGTAGCTTATTTTGATGTAGAAACAAATATTGCAATTAATTTGCAGCAACATGTACTTGGTAACATATGAATTTATATTACAATGTAAATTATTTAGTCACAAAATTTTAATATGAATTAAAAACCAATAGTTAATTAAATAAATGGAGGTAATATGTACATTATAAAATTGACAACTCAATGAGTTTAAAAACTAATCATAACAAACATGCATAAATATTTTAATTAATTTAAAAGATGCAAGTTGCATGACATTAATTTTAAATCACTCTATTGCCATGAACCTTCAATAAGAATTTGTTAACCGATTTATGACTAGTCCTTAATTTCCAGTTGGTTATTTGTAGACGACAACTTTTAATAGTAAAATATATATTTTCTTGCCTCCTCTAAGTATAACTCTTCTATTAATTTGTCCCTTTTAAATTTATTAAATTAGATATCTGCCCCTCCACTATACCTATAAAAAAAATCTATGCATAGACGGATGTCTATGCTACCCAAGCATAAATCCGCCCTAAATATAGTAATTTGTTACAATTTTCATAAGTTATTGTAAGTACTTATGTTTACTATAAATTCTATTTAGTATCCTTCCATTTCAAAATATAAAGTAGTTTACTATAGAAATGTAAAATTGATGCAGATCACTTATCCTTAGGGGCGATCTAGCTTAGAGGCAGGGGGACAATTGATCCTACTAAATTTTTAAGAGTAAAAAATAGAGTAAAATTTCAGGGTATTTAATAAAAAAATTTAAAGTTTATATTGAAAAATATTATATCCGTTTCAAAATTAGACATACATTTTAATTTTTTAAAGTCAATTCATAAAATCTTAAAATTCAAAATTGATATGAAGTTATTTAGCTTTAATACAATAAATATAACATTTATAAGCTAACTATAAAACACTACAAATTATTATCTTTATTGTTTTTAAAACTTAAACGAACTTATATCAATTTGAGTTTTAAGATTTCGTAAAAAATTAAAATATATATTTAATTTTGAAATGAAGGTAGTATTAAATTTTTCAAAATTCATATCTTATACTACTATCCTGGTCACTACAATACTCAGTCTCTCCGTTCCTTCGTTTTAAGTTATTCTTCTCCATTACAACAAAGCAATTTTTTGAGAAAGGAGATTCAACACATTTTCCATGTCCACAATATTGGATATAATTTTAAATTATTAATATTGTCAAATCAAATATATATATTTAACGATATTTTTATAACTGTTTTATCGACAATTAACATTTATATAATAATTATCGCTCTAATAAAATTATTTTTACTCATCTAAATTTATGATGATCAAAAGCGTATCCATAAGCCTCGTGTAGTCTATATATTTTTGGTCGGCCTCGGCTTTATCTATAATCGAATTTGAAAATTAATAGCGGTCTGAAATAAACATCTAAATTGACTTTCAGGTGCCTAAACTGATGGGGACATTTAATGATGTATTTTTTTTAATAAAGTTTTCAATCCTTTTCTTTGTGAGTAATAATAATAATAATAACTGTGGAAGTAGTTTAAAATAATGGAGTTAGTCACCTAACCCACCATCTTTTTTGACTTGTATGGAGTGGTAGGTCATATAATATGATGCTAGTAAATGAACTCAATAAAATGGCTTCTTCTTCTTTGTTTTTTTTACTTAAATCCTTTCCAAAAAGATGAATGGGATTTTAAATCACTACCTAGATTTGGTATGCTTTTACAAGATATTAAAACTTCTTCATGCCATAGTTAATGCTAATGGTTTGTGGTTGAGGAGAGAAAAAGAAAATTTGGGTATGGAGAATTTTATACAATTAGTAATTCATTGTTGAGACTTTTCAAAAAAATATTGGTGGAGTGGAGAGACAGAGAATTAGGGACTGGGGGGAGGGGGGCCTCCGCTTCGCTTAACGACGGGTACGTCCGGTAACCTTTTTTTTTTTTTTTTTTTAACTATAATTATGAAAAAAAATAAAAATAAATAATAGAACAAGTTTAAACAAAAAACTATAAAAGAAAGTACATTTTTTATTACAAAAACACTGTAATTACAAAAACACTGTAAAAGAAAGTTCAAACTTGCTCTATTATTTTTTATTTTTTTTTTCATAATTGTGGTTAAAAAAAATTAAGACTGCCCCCAAAAAAAAAAAAAACCAAGACTAGCCTACTTAATTATGATGTTATTTCTTTCTTAAGCTGTAAAATTAGATATATATTTATAAAATGAAAATTTTACGGAGAATTTTTTAATATTAATTAAAAAATAATAGTAATAAAAAAATATGGTATTAAATTAATTAAAATAAAAATAAAGATATGTTAAAAGTTTTAAATATATAAAAATTTATATCCAATTTTACAATAAAAAAAAATTAAAATTATCTCTAATTTTAAAAAATGAGGAGTATCATTTACTTTTTACTAGTTCTACTACTATATAAACACATGCAGCACAGTCCATCACTTAGCACGTAATGATCACTGGTAGAGAGAAGTCATCAACGTTGACTCGATTAGATTATTTAAATCATCTTCATCATGCATGGGAAAGAAGAGATGCAGCAAATAAATCTGAATCTGGTGTTTAAATAAAAATGGGCACTAATTCAGTAATTTGCATGGGAAAGAAAAATAAAAAATAAAAAATTCAGCACTCTGTGCCAAAGATTTGGGAGGGGTGGTCGGCACGAAATTAATTTTAGTTAATTGATCAATACAATATCGATACACAGGTTGAAAGATGATCTCTCTCTGTGTTAGCATTATATTGATCTATTGGCCAACTTACTATAAAGTTAACTTTATGGTAACCATTTGGGAGGGTGCTGACAGATTGAGTAAAGAATATTAATTATCCCTATATATATATATATGTAGAAATAATGGTCATACACAGTTTTGTATGTTTTATTTATGCACAGTTTGTCAACATTACGTCGTTTTGACATATATGTTTTTAATTTCTGATTTGGGATGAGAGAAGCTGTTTTTTTTAAAAACAAATCTGCCAAAATGACGTAGTTTTGACAGACTGTGCATAAATAAACATACACAATTATGTATGACTATATATATATATATAAATATATAATAAGGATCTTAGGCTCACCCCCAAAAGGCTCACCCAAGCTCACATATAAAAAGTCTATTTTTTTCCCTCTCTCCTCACCCTTCAGACACGAACGTAAGACCCGACTCTCCTCTCTCGCTCTCCTCTCTCAAGCTCTCCCGATCTCTCCTTCCCTCACTTCTCACGATCTGTGAACTGGAGAGATTCTTTGGCTTCTCAACCCAAGCTCGCGTGGTGACCCCAAATCCCAAAACGAGGGTTAGCCCTAATTTTTGTCCCAAATCCCAAAACGAAGGTTCGCCCTAATTTTGTTGGGAGATTTACTCTTTGATCGTCACAGAATCTGCTCGCAACGACTTACCCTGATTTTTGCCTCCCAAAACATCATACGCAAGTACGTCTTCTATCTCTCTTTCAATTATTGACAGAAATTTTGTGTATTGCTATTTACGCATATTTTAAATATTGATTTGATTATAGGCATCAAAGATAAGGTGACTTTGTGATTCAAATCAGAAGTTGTATTTGTGCATGTTATATGGCCATAAAACATGTATGAACCCTTTTGCTCAACTGTTGCATATAAGGTGTTTGATAAATTGACACTTAGAGGTTGTCAAGCATAAATAGGTGAATTTGATTAATGTACCTGAGGTTTATTTTGTGAGCAACAGAGAACGTAAATACCTGAATTTGATTAAATAGGAACGTAAACACCTCTAAGTGTCAATTTATAAAACACCCTACAAAATTTATGGCTTATGCAAGTGGGTTTCCTTTCTATGAGTGTGTGTACTCATGATAAAGGTAAGGGTGTTAGCAGTAGGCAATGGCCATTTCATTTAATTATTGATTTAACTATGTTGCAGTTATTTACTTCTCACATTTCTTACAATTCATCGGTGCTCAAGGCAATATTGGAATCCTGAAGCAGTCCAATCAAAGACTACATTAACAAGTACAGGAGTATTCTTTGGGTTTAGAACCTGTTTTGGGTGTGTTTTAGATGATCATCTTTGGTGTGTTATTTATAGGTTTTTAATTCATAAATCGTAGGTTTGAAGCATTTTTTTGACATTATATGGGTCAGTAATTGGAGTGTCATATTTTGGTGACACTTTTGTCTCATTTTTATGCGCCAAGTATTGAATAATGAACTTCAGAAGGTGTTGGTTTTTAAATCAAGAATAATATGAACTTCATGGTTAATAATGTTTTTTTATTTTGTATTTGCAGCCATGAACGCAGTATGTGATTGTGAAAGGCCAGCTCAACTTAAAACGTCCTGAACCGATTCAAAGAGATGGAGAACGTGCGTGCAAGAATTTGTCATTGTAGATCGAGTAAATATTGTCATTTGAGTTGATTAAACTTCTAGTATAGTTTGTTGTAACCTTATCCAAGAATTTGTTTTGTAAGCATCTGTAAGGATTTATTATACTTATTGGACTTGTAATTTATTATACTTATTGGACTTGTAAAGATATTTACCAAAATTCAGTTATCCTATATCTATTCTAAGAAAATTTGTCTTGCTTAGAGAACCTTGTAGTTAAATAGTTAAGACAGCTAATAGCTACAACTGGTCAAAAATTGGATGAGCTTGGTTTTGGTTTCACATACTTTTTGAGAGAACTTTTCTCAATATGTCATTGTTACTGGGAGATGAGATCCATTTTGTGATTTTATTGAGAGAACTTTTCTGGGAGATGAGATCCAGTTTGTGATTTTATTGAACAAACACACACAGAACACGCCCCACATGGACTTGTAAGAATCTCTTTTATTTTTAGTAATTTGTCCTGCATGCCATGAACCTCAAAATTCCATGACTATAATAACAGATAAAAGAGTGAAAGCTCAACTCAGGTAGAACCTATATATCCTTATCCCAACGATTTGGGTCAGCCACATGATAAAAGAGCATGTTTTGACTCATGCAGTTTACATTTAGTGCATCACATAATGTTCATAAAAAAGGACCAGATCTTCAGCAGAACAAAGTTGTGCAGCATCATTCGCAACTAGTGCATCACCAACAAAAAGGACCAGATCTGGAGCTAAACCATAGAGAAACTGCATAGCTACTGGCAGTGACAAATAGCTCCAAAATACTACACTGAAATGAACAACAAGAAAAACAGTAAAATTGGATCCTGAGTATTGCAACTAGGTTTGATAAAAAATTTGCAATTAAGATAAAATGAGTAAAACAAGAACAAGAAGAATCTGCAATTAAGATAAAAAAAAAAAACAAATGTAAAACGAAATAATAATGTGCTCACAAATGAGTATTGCACCTGAGTTTGAATCACTATCATCATTATCTACACTTGGATCCTGAGTAGCATCATCATTTGATGCTCCAGTTCTACATTTAAACAAATAACAAAGTAAAATTTAAACCAATACCAAAGTCAATTTTAAACATATAGCAAAGTCAAAATAAGTAAACTTGCTTACATATTATTAAGTTTCGGACAATTTCTTTTATCGTGTGTCACACTAACTTTGTTACACGCATGACAAAGTCTACTCTTGGCACTTTTTGCTTTCCCCAAAGCCCTTTCTTTGCCACCCTTCAGCCTTTTGCCATACCCTTTTGCTCGCACGTGGTTCGGCTCAATGTAACTATGTTCATTAGTAGAAGCCCTCTTAACTGACTTGGATACACTAATTCCACCCACTTCCGTGTCCTTGTTTCTTTCGGAATCATTCTTCCCAATAATTTGCCTTATCTGTTCATATCCATTATCTAACCATTCTTTAAATACATTTGTGGCATCTTTATTTGTGAGAGCACTATCAATCAAATCTAAAGAACGTTGAATCAATTGACTCCGCAAGAGTAAGTATGACCATTTCAATTTCAAAATTGTTAATGCAGTCTAAATTCAGTTCTGCATTATCCCCACAACTATCTATTTCATGGTTCATGCCTTCCATTAGTAAAAATCCTGCCCAAAAAAAATAAATAGAATGATAGTAAACAATAATCAGAATTGAAAAAAAAAATCTATTTAATATGCTTTATGGGATAAGTTAAATGAAGAGCATAGTTCTTTAGGCTGGCAGTGATGGTAAAAGGAACGTATTGAAAAAAAATGTTAAAACAAGATATATGCTACAACAATGAAACAGATGGTAAACTTAAGATGAGGCTCATTTTACAACTACTAAACAAATGGAGGCATCAGAAGCTCTGTTAAAGATAAACGAGACTGGACACCATTTGATAAAAATATGGCCTGTTGGAGAAACTACTATCATGACACGGCCTTCAACTAGCATTTTTACAAACACACCAACATGAATGATAGCTAATTGAAGTATTTTTAAATAGCAATACACAAAATTTCTGTCGATAATTGAAAGAGAGATAAAATACAAACTTGCGTATGATGCTTTTGAGGGGCAAAAATCATGGCAAACCGTTGCGAGCAGATTCTATCACGTGAATCTCCCAACAAGATTAGGGCGAATCATCGTTTTCAGATTTGGGCCAAAAAATTAGGGCTAACCCTCGTTTTGGGATTTGGGACGACCACGCGAGCAGGGGGTGAGAAGCGAGAGAATCTACCCAGTCTGAAGTTCGATCGTGAGAAGTGAGGTTTGGAGAGCTTGAGAGGAAAGCTTGAGAGCAAAGCGAGAGATGAGAGGTCTGAAGTCGTTCGCGTCTGAATGGTGAGGAGAGAGAAAAAAAATAGACTTTTTGTAGGTGAGCTTGGGTGAGTCTTTTGGGGGTAAGCCTAAGATCCTTATTATATATATATATTTTTATCATATTAAACTGAAATCAATAAAATCATAACGAACAGACGAATACATTAAAGCACCACGGCCCATTTGTTGGTAAAATGGGCCAAATTAAGTGGTTAATATGTCCAGCATAGATGAAGGAATCTAATGGTGTTGGTGGGTCTTCTGTAGTTTTTATGTGGATTTGTTTGGGTTGATTTCGATTGTAAGGTGTGTTGGGCTGTTTTGTGCTGTTGGGCTTTGCTTTAGTGTATGGGTTATTTTAAACTTTAATTATCGGCCCTTTATCGCAAAGTGTAGTTCCAATTTCTAACAAATTGCTTGGGCCATCAACCGCAGTCTATGGTCTTTGACAACTGACGAGTGATAACTCATTTTGGTTTATTTTCTTAAGCATACTAAATACCTGAATGAAATATAGTTATTATCATTACCTACTACACAAATTATTCATAAAGTTTACCAACTCTAATAATATATTATATTTAATACTATACAATTATTTTTTTATTATTATGCACAATTCTCATAGCAGAAACAGAGCTATTTATTAGCATAGCATACCAACCAACGATTTATAAATAATCTCGTTATTCAACTGGTTGAACAAATTAATACTCCATTCGTTCCTTAATATAGGTCGTTTTAGAGTTGTGTACAAGTATTAAAGAAATGATTATAAAGCATTAAATATACTATCAATTATCTATATTGCCCTTGTATTGAAAGAAGAGATTGTTATTTATTGGACAAAAAATAGTAATAACCAAAATTATATTTATTCTTTAGGGTAATATAAAAGCTAGAATTAATGTTTATTAAAGAAATTCTCAAACGATTTTATTAATGAAGATTAAATATACTATCAATTATAATATATTTGACGCAACCATTCCATACCATACCTATCCAAATTGAATTAATTGATTGTCAAACCAAAATTTGTATTAAGACATTGTTGGCACGACTCTGTTAGTCAATTCACCAACAAGCAAGCTATCTGAATACAAATTTTGGTTTGAAACTTGAAACTGATTCTGCCCAACTGCTATTTCATCCCAACAGAAAGGTCATCCTTTTCAAATCAAACTATACATAATAGAATCTATAGTCCCTTGCCCGCAAAGCTAACCGTTATTCTTCACTCCAAATTCAAATATTTTGGATACAAAAATCCTGAACTGTTCATTACTCATCCTTTTCTTTGTCAAAAAGAAAACAGATTCATGAAGAAACGTCAAGCCAAATTGCATTCCAGTGAAACCCATCCTCTTTTATATCAACCAATTCTTTCCTATATGTCCATTTTCTCTACCCATTTCCGTTTCTTCTACTGCTTCAATTCTTTCAACAAAATAACTAAAACCCAGATTTTCTATTGAAAAACCCATTTGAGTTTTGAAAATCCCTCAGAATTATGTCTATAAGCCCTGTTCATGTAAGACCCACAAATGGCAACAGAGTTTACCAGCTCTATTGGTGTTACCAGTGCCATAGAACAGTCCGAATCGCCTCCGAAAACCCGTCCCAAATTATTTGTCCCAGGTGTTTAGGCCAATTTCTTGATGAAATGACCATTACCAGGCCCAGGCTTGTTGATTTCTTTACCCAATACGATCCGTCCCCAGAAGCCCGAATATTAGAGGCTCTCACTCTCATGTTTGATCCTCAAATGGGCTGGCCTATTCGCGGAGTCAATCCAAGAGAGAATCGGTTACCAAATACAACCCGTGGACGTTTCTTGCCTTGGAGACGAAACCGGGGTTTAGAAGAGGGTGATGATTGGGCCCCCGAAAGTGGAATTCTAGCTCGTCCTCGGTCCTGGATTATTCTTAGACCAGCTGGTCCAATGCCCTATGATCCAGATGGCCCGATAGAAAATTTAATTCCCCCACGGGTTGACCCGGGGAACTATTTTGTTGGGCCGGGCCTGGAAGCGTTGATAGAAGAATTGACCCAAAATGACAGAGAAGGGCCCCCCCCTGCGCCTGATTCAGCAATCAATGCTTTGCCCAATGTGAAAATTTCTGAAGCCCATTTGATGAAGGACTCACATTGCTGCCCGGTTTGTATGGAGGAGTTTAAAGTTGGTGGAGAAGCGAGGGAAATGCCTTGTAGCCATATATACCATGCTGATTGTATTTTGCCTTGGTTGAGGCTTCACAATTCGTGCCCGGTTTGCCGGCACGAGCTACCGGTTCCGCTTGATGACGGCAGCGACGGGAATAGTGTGACCACTGAGGAGTCGATGAATGGAAGGAGGCGGCGATGCTCGAGGTGGAGGCAGTTGGTGGCCTCCTTGTGGCCTACTCGTTCAAGGTATAGGCCACGCAACTCCCGACCCAATAATACTTCCTCTTCTCGTAGGGGTGAGAAATGAGAATCGAACTTATCATATTTTTATCATTTATTATATATATATATTCCGGAGTCATACCCTTTATTTTTCTTCATCACCCCTTTTAATGACGAATTAAGTTGATTAATGGCCATACAACCGTCGTCTATACTTTTAGCGATATATATGTTGTCCGTCGCTAAAGTATATACGGCCATTGTATGATAAATATATATCATAAAATGAAAGAGAAATAAAGTAGATATACACTGATCCTATATATATATATATATATCGGTCAGATTTTAGTTTCACCTTTATCTAACATACTCGCTTCAACCCCTCTTTAACGAATTTGGATGACAATTCTATCCATCATCAGATATTGATCCATCGCTAAAAAGCTATATATAAGAATCGGATAGAATCGTCGCTTCGGTTCTTCGCTAAAGGAGGGTGAGCAATGTATGTTAGATAATGGGTGAGCTTAAGATCCGGATCGTATATATATATATCATTTTCTTTTATTACTAGATACAAATTCCATTTTTCAAAGATTTATTAAGGGTATTTATGTCATTTTATTATAACATCTACATACATATATAATAATAAGATAAAACTTGTTTTTTGATTTTTGTCTTTGATATGGGACTAGAATTTAACTACAACTAAAATACTTTTAAATTCTCTCTAATTTTTTTATTTATATTAAAGCAATCTAAAGAGCTACTAATAAAACTCAACTTAATAGGGCACTTTTTCTTATACATCCTCCATAAGGATTTGGGTTGATTAATTAAAAATCATATATATATATACAAACAAACATGTTTGAGTCTTATTTCACCTGTTTATTTAGGAAATTGATATTTTTACACCGAGTCTTTTTTATATGAATGTGGGACCCACTCATCATTCACGTGAGAGACATTAATTTTTTATATGAAAATATCAATTCTCTTTATTTATTTGAATTCCTCTAATTATTTCTACCTACCTTCTTCTGTTGTGGGCAGCTGAAGGATCTTGCATTATTCTTTAGCCCATTGTGATGGATTTGACAATATTGTTGTCTACACATTTTATAGCAAAGCAAATGGTGCTACAAGTTCAACTTGACTAACAAGGTAACTTCTTCTTATTTAGTCATAATTCTATAAATAGGAATTTTTTTTTTTTTTTTTTACGGTTTTTTTTTTTTTTTAATGGGGTTATAATACTGGACTAACCTTCTCCTTCTCCTTCTCCTTCTCCTTCTTTCTGCAGCGTGGATGAATGCTCAGCTCATGTTTTATGTGGCAAGTTTGATTTCTTTTAAAGACAAAGTTGTCTTTTATCTATAAATTTGCTAAAATGTAATCTTATTATTGTGTTTAGTTTTTCAATAAATGTTTTGTCCCAATGAGGATAATTTTTACTAGAAAGAAATGGACTTTAATTAACAGATGACATAATAATAACAGAGAGGGTAACTGTCTAGTACTCCCTCCTCCCTCCGTCCCTATTTAAATAACGTTTTAGAATTTTTTATTTGTCCTTAATTATTTGACGTTTGTTCAAATCTAAGAGAATTAATGACAATTTTTCCAAAATTACCCCTCATTATTCTTCCTACTTTTTTGATACTTTAAACTCTTTCTCTCTCCTTATCCCAACAAAACTCTTCTTATCCCAACAAAATTCTCCTTATCCCAACAAAAGATTTAAGGGTATTATAGACAATTAAGTACTATATTTAATGCTTTCCAATTATTATCTTAATGCTTATGTCCATCTCTAAAACGTCATTTAAATAGGGACGGAGGGAGTAGTATATAATATTTTCATAGTTATCAGGAATGCTAATCGAAATAATAGTATGCGGGATACAAGGTAATAAGAGTTTCGGTTTGTTAATTCATAAGCTAATGTTGTATGTAGCTTCATTCTTTCATGCTTCCATAATATTTTTTTTACATAATAAAACAGATGGAAATACTTGAATACGCATCTCTTTAATTTGATTCGTCAACTTCAATGTCTCCAAAGATTGCACATTATCATATAGACATTAGAAAAGAGATGCAGACCGCCATAAGTGTTCTATCTTTTGGTAATTTGGGTTAATTCACAATTTGATTAACCTCGATCATCCATGTTTTGTTAGTTAGATTATACTACCTCCGTTTTTAAAAGATTATCTTTTAATATTTTGACACATGAATTAAGTTCTTGAGACAATGAGAGAAGGTAGAGGTAATATAGAAAAGTAAATAATTTATTCTCCACGAAAAATTATAAACGATAAACATTTTGGAATAAATTTTTTCGTTTTAAAACGACAATCTTTTAAGAACGGAGGGAGTACCGTCTACTATCATCGACAAGTCTTTTTTTGGAATGTATTGTTTTTCAAAAGGGACGTTTTTGGTGAAACGAAGGCAGTATTACATTCACATTGTTAGGGTTGAGCAAAAAATTAAATTGTCTTTGAAATCGTATCAAAAATCGCACAAACCACACCAATTAAAATCATACCAACTATTCCGGTGTATGTGACGATTTTAGGTAGGTTGAAAAATCAAATTTACGATTTGAGTTTGGTTACTGGCCAAAACCGCATGCATAAAACCGAAATCGTATCATAGGCCAACAAGATAAGGAAGTCAAGTTGTCTAAAGTGATTTATAAATTTTAATGAGAATATGATTGAGCTTACCATCATCATCATTATAATAACAATAATAATTTACAATAGTCCACCAACAAACTTTATTCACTGTCACCACTATGTTTATATAGATACATACCAAATTATATACATATATATTTTTTATTTTTTAATATTATTATCCTAAACTTGAAAAAGTTACTTATGTATTATTTATTTTCTTTATATAAATAGTGTTATATATGATAATAAATTTTATCGATATTAAATAAATACAACATACGTGAGATATGATAATAAGTATGAGACTCATTAAATAATTAAATTATTTTATCATTTTATGTTAACATTAATTAATCATACCCTACATTATATAAAATTAATTGCACCTACATTATATAAAATCTTACGGTTTGGATTTGGCTCTATTTAACTTTAACTTTTATTTAGACAAAATATTATAAGCAAAGTTGTGTGTGTTATCAAAATGGTATTTAATAGTGATGTTAAATTGTTAATTTAAATTGCATAAAATTTTGTTGTTTCAATTGAATTTGGAACCGAAACCACACCGCATTTATTCAAAATCGCACCGCACAAATCATAAACGATTTCATGTGCGATTTTAGATTTGTCAAACCGCACCTACGCAGTTTCGGTTTAGGCTTCAAACCGCACCAAACAACACCATGTCCCTACACATTGTTCACTCTAGCATATTACCTTGGGTATACCTGCTGCTAACCCATATAACATCATTCAGGTTGGTGAATACAAAGTCTAAATGAGAACCATCACAAGGAGCACAAACTTTTCTGATTTCGGTCAAACATGATAAAATCAGTAACTGTTAATATCAAATTGTGTAACCTGTTTGTTCAAACATTCAAGGCAAATGTCAGGTGATTGAATTATCATATATTGTGGATGTATCCCAGATCAATTGAACATGTGAATGATTGTCAAAGAGCACTTTCTTTTTCTTTACTCTCTTTTTCCCCCTTTTGTGTCCTCAATAATCTTTCTAGCATTCAAGTCATCGGGAAGGATATTCACTTCACATACGATAAGGTTGGTAATGCTTACCGGCGGAAAAACCCTCTGTATATGCTGCATTCTTGAACATTGTCTGCAATAGAGATACCGCCCGTTGCTTAGAATTACAAATTTATCGAGAAAGAATGAGAAGGTGAATTGAATAGTTAAGCAAATAACTAAGAAAAAGGCAAGTAGAGTAATTTAATGATGAAAGTGGAACAGCTAAAGCAAAAATAACTACTGTTTGATTATTCAAAAGATATACAAAGAGTTTATCACTGGGTAGAGAAGAAATTCTCACAGCTAGGTTCTGAAACTCCAAGCTCAGCTTTTTTTTAATACTGTTGGACAGCACGGTGCCGAGCTGTTCCCCATGTTGCTTAAAATTCTCTTCCTTCGTCTGCATCATTTGATATATCATATATATAGCCCCACTCAGAAATAAATTTGAAGATAAACTAAAGAGTGTGATGATCTTATTACCCCTGAAATAATTATAGCTGATGCTTTCTCTAGGATTTCTTCAACAAATTTCTCAGGATCAGTTAAGGATCTTGATTTGTTAGTGGCATTGACTGATTTCTCCTTCATTGGGCTATTAGATGGTTTAACAGCTTTCGCTACATCAAAGAGAATAAATTATGACTGAAATGTCAGTTTCATCAACTAAAACTTTAGCATCTCCACTACACGTTCTTAAAATGGATTGAGCAAACTACGGAACTCTACTAGAACTGTAGAGCTTTGTTGGGACAAATCATATTAAATATCCTATTTTTTCCCCAGCCAGTCATTTCCGGATGTGCTATAATGTCAACAGCTTTTTATAACCATAAGAAACATTCTTAACAGAATTACTATTGCACAAGAATATTACATACAGAAATGGATAAATAGGGTTTAGGTAAAGCATTTCATTAAAAGCACTAACTATGAGCACAATATGCCGAGGTAGAGGGGTGTATCTAGCGTAGAATATTACATGCATAAATGGATAAATAGGGTTTAGGGGTCTAATTGGCGAGGGGTGGTAAAAAAAGTCAAGAGTCAAAAAAAAGTTTTGGGGTGTTTAATAAAAATTTAAAGTTTAGATTGAAAAAAATATATCCGTTCTAAAATTAGAGATACATTTTGACTTTTTAAAGTCAATTCACGAAATCATAAAATTCAAAATTGATATGAAGTTATTTAGTTTTAATACAACAAATATAATAATTTAAAACTAATTATAAAATGCTACTAATTATTATCTTTGTTGTTTTTAAAACTTGAACGAACTTATATCAATTTGAGTTTTAGGATTTTGCGAATTGACTTTAAAAAGTTAAAATGTATATCTAATTTTGAAAGGGAGGTAATATTAATTCTTCAAAGTTCATATCCTATACTACATTGGTCACTACAATACTTTGTCTCTCCGTTTCTCATCTACGGCTTGACCTAATTCTTCCTACTAGTGACTTTAGAGAAAATTCGATATATTGTATTTTTTTATATTTATAAATTCACAAATTTAGCAATTGCTTTATGATTTTTTGTAATTACCAGCAGTTTTTTTTTGTAATTGCTTATAGATTTTTATAACTAAAAAAAATTAGACTATCATACACATAATTGTCACAGTATACTCACATGAAGTCATGGCGAGCCATAGAATCGACCGCTCGGACGCTAGGCAACAAGGCGACCACTATGGCGTCCGTATGACAAGTCGTTTATAATGTGCAATTTATATATTATTTATTTTACTTAACAAGTATTATATTGGCAATAAAATTTCAAATAAATTAAAACTCAAAATATAACACTATGGAATAACATTAAAGGCATAATTATGTAAATACTTAGCAATAACAATCCAAAAACAAAGCACTTGATATTAAAAATTAGTAAAAGAAATGAAGAATTCAACAAACACCACATAGAAAATAAAGTTGCAACCAACCATCACAAATACGTAGTCTAATAACTAATAAAACACCACATAAGAAGCCAAAATAATGTCTAGACTCTCTACACTAGTCTAGAAACGTCGTTTAAGCAAAATTATCACGGAAAAGGTCATCTCCATCTCCACCACGAGAACTACTCTCAGTCAAAAGTGTAGGTGGTGGTCTTTCTCCAAAATCATCCTCCACATCTTCATCATCATTTGAAATTCTCTCTTTTTTCATCAACTTCATCATCGGAGTTGAACCACCACCACGTCGAGTACGTCATGAGATTCTCACTATTATTAGCACAAGCCCTCCTTGAAATATTGCAACCCTCAAGCGTGTTCGATGCACTGGTTGCTCGATCCACATCATTCCATGTAAGATCCACATCAGAATGAACAACATCGGCCTCATTATTGATACATTCATTACCCCATTCAAAGTCATCAATGGCTAATGGATCAAAAAAAATTCCAAGTTCATGCCTCTTTTGGAACCTTGAGACGATCTTTCAATTGTATTGGACATACACCAAGTCACTCAATCGTAGTTCCAATTTATTCCTCTTCTTCATATGAATCTAAAATAAATAAAACAAAAAATAATAATATTAATGATAAAATTCTAATTATATAAAAAATAGTTAGTATTAGTAGTTAATGAATTATTACTTTTGAAGTACCAACAATAGAAAGTAGTTACAAACTCAAATGTACTCCAATTGCGCTCACATCCGGAAGAACAACAAAGTTCTAGAATTCTTTTTGCAAACGAAGAGTAGCCCGCCATCCAAAAGCATTCCACCAATCAACTAGCAACCATTTATAAGAAATATAAATATTTTCAAAAGGATAAAAGGAAGAATGTATATAATTATAATTTAGTTTTTATATATTTATATATATTTCAATACTTAAGAGGATTCATCGATTTCCGTTGCCTAATCGCCAATTCTTGTGAAAAAGTATATCGAGAAACATCATAATCATCGGCTAGATTGCTTATCTTGTCTAACAAATTCAGGTCGGACACCATCTTTATAAGAATGTCATTGAAGTCTGCTCATAGAGTACCAGCAAACACCGGACGTTCCTGTTTGATATCTAAGTACTTGCCTGGATTGAGAAACAACGCAGTCCTATATAATTTTTGTTCCATTTGGCTTTCTCAACAATGTCAATCACATTCTTGTACAGTCTTTGTTTGTTATCAAACGCGTCTTTGATTTTTTTTTTTCTTTGCAAATTCCATCAAACTTCGGCGCATGAAGGCTTTCTCATCACCATCAACAATCCTCAAGACTATTAGAAGTGGTTGCGATGCCCTAATGCAATCCTCAACATGATGCCAAAATGTTGTTGAAATAATAATATCACATACTTTCTTCCCCACTTCAATAGCCGACAACTTAGATTTTGTCCAATTCTCACTTATGAACAAACGCCTCGATGCATCTTTATGCTTGTATAAGCTCTGTAAGGTGAGGAAAGTTATAGCAAATCTAAGAATCGCAGTCTCACAAGATTCCTCCCATTTGTTTTTTCCTCATCAGATCAAGAAGACAACCATGCTTGTAAATAAATGTTGTGATTCTTTTTGCATTTGTGATTGTGGGCTGGAATTGCTTCAACTTGCCTATTTCCTCTAGCATAAGGCCAAGGAAGTGAGTGACACAAGGTGCCCAAAACAGTGTAGGCCTCCTCTCCATTAGTATATGCCCCACTGCCTTGTAATTAGAGGCATTATCCGTGACCACCTGAACAACGTACTCGGGGCCAATTTCCTCAATCTTGCTATCAAATAGATTTGCCAACATTGTCGCATCTTGCGACTAACTGGAGGCATCAACAGAACCAATGAAAGAAGTCCCCTCCGGACTATTAACAAGGAAATTCAACAAGTGTCTTCTCCTCTTATCTGTCCAACCATCTAACTCATTTGCAGCCATATTCCTTCCAAGCAATATCATGTTTCTTCTTTAAGTCATCAGTTTTCGTATTTGCCTTCTCGAGTAAAGGAACCCTCAACTCATGATACGTTGGAAGCTTGAAACCCGACCCATATTGCCCTATGGACTCGACCATTACTTCAAATCTCCTTGAATTTGCAGCATTAAATGGTATGCCACATTCGTAGAAAAAGTCGACAACGTACATTTGGACTCTCTCCTTTTCCTCCGGTGTACTCAAACGATTTTCAATACTCGTTTGGCTCAAACCTTTGCAATGTCTCTCCTCTACAACTTCTTCGGGAGTCTTCCTTAGAAGTGCTTCAACCGTCTTTGTTGGAGCTTTTAGTTGTGGTTTTTAGAATTGAAATACAGATTTCTTCCTTTTAGAAGCCGTCCCAGAACTTGGGATAGTGTTAGAAGAAGTATTGGAAGTCATGGTTAGACGAACAGATGATTGTTCTTCTTGCACTTCTACTACATCATCATCATCATTATTTAGCTCGAGTGGCTTGTTCCTCTTTCTAGTATTCAAAACCGCTTGCATCTCCCTCATAATTTTTGTTGTTGTTTTGGGGCACTCCGCTACATCTCCAAAATTTTCTGCTAAATGTTGCTTCAACCTTTTGATTCCCGAACAACATTGCTTCCCATAAAGGATACATTGTACTATATCCTTTTTACTCGTGTCCGACCAATACCCAAATTTCCAACTTGGGTCATTTGATTTGGCCTTTCTTTTTGGGTCCTTGGTTATATCATAATCATCGGCTCCCGAACTTTCTGTCATTTTATTTTCTAGTTTCTACAAAATACAATCAAACAAACAATACAAGAGAATTGACATTTTTATTTTTAGTTTAATAAGTAGTAACTATAACAGTTTACTTAGCACCATATAATATGTCAATATATCAGTCAACAAATTGGACACTTTACTTAGCACCATATAATAGATTAGTAATAACACTATAACAGTCAACAAATTTGCATATATAAAATTATCAGAACACAGACAAATAAATTAATGTAATCATCAACTAGATCGGAGTAAATAAATTAATGTATACATTAATTTAATCATCAACTAGAAACATATATCAATAAATAAATTAATGTATCACTTGGACACTTGGTTGGGTCATACATATAATAGAATAGTAATAACAGTTAACACTCAACACTCAACAGATATGCATGTCATACATATAAGCATAGAAAATTAAACAGAGAAGGCTTCGTGAGAGGTAAAATAGAGATGGGAAGCATAGTAAACAAAAGAAGAAGGCTGGACTCGCAGAAACAGAACAAGAAAAGTCATGCAAGAGAAACTTAGAATAAACAAAACAAGAAAAGAAGAAAAACCTGTGATGGTTACGATGGGTTTGATGGTGGTTGCGACTTGCGACGGGGTTGCGAAGCCTGCGATTCCAAGAAGTCGCGAGTCCAAAGTCCAGTTGCCAAGAAGTCGCAGTCGCCGATGGTCGCGATGAGTGACTGAAGGCTGCGATGAGCGAAAGTCGAGCTGCGATCGAGTCTGCATGCAGACTCGTTTGATAAAGGTTTACCTTTCTCCTTTTTTTTAATCGATGGGTCATGGGTCCATGGATTAATGGGTGATTTAAGTTGGGCCAGAGTTGCACGCCTTAGCAACTCGTGCAACTCTGGCTTAAGTCGAGTCTCGCCATACTCTTCTCCCCATCGCCTGGACGCCTAGGCGATGCCGTAACAACTATGATCATACAACAATTACTTAATTTTAAGTAATGAAGTCTCGAAAAATGTTGCTATAAATAATATTTGGGCATTATTTAGTTTTATAATTTATTTTACTATATTTTTATTTTTTATGGGAATTTGTTTATTTCAAATTTGACCCCACTGACCTAAGAGGTTGGATCCGCCCTGACTGAGTATTGATTTTTAAAAATACTACCTTTATCCTAAATGGATTTTAAAGACAAATTGACTAATTTTTTAGAATACAAATATAGGCAGACAAACTATGACCGTAAGAAACTACGTAGAATTTCTTACTAATTCCAATCTTTGTGATTTGGAAATTTAAAATAAATTTTCTTAATTATTAATTCTAGAAATGGTTAACTTCCACATAAGTCAAATGATGATATTAATATAAGACTAAGGTCGTATGTACATAGATGTTGATGCCAACTAAAGAACTATTACTGTAGAATAAGCCTGACAATAGGTTGCTTACAGTGTACAAAGTTCTAAAAGGATAGGATTTGTCTGCTGCTTACATAGACTGGAAGTAGTATAAATTAAGAAGCACAGGCACGAAGATTTAAGATATGAAATCCTGACCACACAAACACTCCAGGTTTACGGGTCTGAGATACATGAAGCACATAACTCAACTCAACTCAACCAAGCTTTAATCCAACTAGTCGGAGTCGGCAAGATGAATCTTTTTCCTCCACTCTGTTCTATCAAGAGTCATATATGTAGCAAATAGATAGGGATATCTCAAATAAAATATAATTGTGTACATGATTCGCAGAATATGCATATTCATCAGGATTGCATGCAATGCAAAATAGAAATACAGATAATGCATTAGTGCTATTAGATATCTAGTTCCTCTGCTAACTTTAAGGCATAGTTTAAAACTCGTGAAGTGCAAGGGAAAAGAAACAAAAAATAAAAACGAAATTTAGTTCAAGAAACTTCTTTGCTGATGGTGTTGTACCAGCCCAATTGAAAAATATACTTGATACTTACAATATACGCAAATTTAACAATATACTTGTTCATAGATTTATTAAAAGTATGTATAGCTCGACTTGTATTCATCAATAATGTTTTTATATTTCTACTTCTATATTCTTTCTTTACTTTACCCTTCTATGCTCATTCTGAGTTCCAAACCGACTGTCAAGGTATGTTGTATTACACACCCCAGAACTGCGTAGACACCCAAGTTGTTGTTGGTGTCCATATTCACAACTCAGCGAAAAGGTTGAAAGTTTCAATCGCCAAAGGAACAGTGATAAATATTGGTAAAAGGAAACACAGAACTGAGGACTACGCAGTAGTATACCTGTAGCAGATGTTGGCTTATTATTCAAAATGACATCATTTTTCTCAAGGGCCGACTGTTCTGGAAGATCTTGCAGAATTAAGGTATCAGATGGAACTAGAACAGCTAGATCAGGCGGTTGATCCTTGCCTACAGGTGGGTTAGCCTACAAGAAATCATAAGAATTTTTAATTAAATGAGGGAAAGAGTAACTACAGAAATTTACTGAAAGATGGACTTCATACTACCTCCAAGTCGACATAGATCGGATCTCTTCCAATTGACTTGAGAAACTTGTCGAGATTAGTGGCATCAAGAGCTGGAACCAGCAATAATATGGCCATAAATTCAACATTAGGAATAATCTTGCAATCAATATAGTAAAATTTGACAAACTAGTGCAGTGTCTAGGACCTCTACATTTTTATAGCAGGCATTTGGTCATCACAAAAACCATATGCTACTCCATAAAGAATAAAACGATTAAGTTTACTCCCGCAATGCTACTAGGTCACACAGGATATGTATCACCATCTAAAATCATTTATTGTTTCCAAAGGAACTTGATTAAGTTCAATGCCTTTTAGTACCATACATTACAAGTCCCAAACCATATTCAGCCACATGTCCAACTAGATGAGACATGTCAACGTAACATTAAATGTTATGTGCATTTAATTTTATATACTGAAGGGCATGCACTCAAGACAAATCATTTCGGGAGACGATGGATACTTTAGATAACATGAATGTTTTCAGTTATTTGTTGTGCTTATGTAGCGATAATATAAGGCATTGTGTTTAACCTCAATTGCTTAAAAGTAATTGTAATGAACAGAGAGAAGGCTCTAAGCCATACTTATTTTTCTGAAATACAAAATCAAAAGACCCTTCTTTGGGAAGTTGCAAGACACAAATCCTTAAAACTGAACCACCAACTAAATTGACAACATTCTTCAGTTATAGTTTGCTATCAAGATGTTCACATTGGAATAACACAGACACAGGTATGAAATTTGGTTGCACTCTAACATTTAAACCTAACAAAATCATGGCCATGAAGGAAGAAAATTTAATTACTTTCTTTCTTTCGTGTCTCAAATAAAATCCCTCGGGATGACCAAAAAAATCACAAAAATTATCATTTGTCATCCAAAAAAATCACAAAAATTATCATTTGTGGGTCACGTAATTACATGAATTTCTAAAGCAACATTGTCAAAAAAAATTAAAAATCTAAAGCATCTAATTCAAACAGCTTCCACAAGTGTTCAAAGACATCACAATAACCTTCCACAAAAATAAAAGTGTAGAGGTAGAAAATATAAAAGTAATAAAAAAACAAGTATAAGATGAGACATGGAAAGGACACAGAAGCTAATACAACTATAATCCTCAAAGAAAGCTTTCCATATGACATCTACTCAATTATTTATTTTTAAAAGCAATATTTGCAACCCTTTTAATTTATGTAGAAGGCTATTAATCTATTATACCCAACTCTAAACCCATAGTGTCAACTTTCATAAAAGTAACCTCAATCGACCAAATAACAAGAAATCAATGTACGTGTATTCAAAATTAATTCAGAAACAAGAAAAGAGCAATGGTTTAATGAAATTCAATAAAGATGACTTGGTTAAGAATACTTCCTAAACATAGATGACTTCGTTAAGAATACTTCCCAAACACCCTCAACTACAAAAGAAAATACGTTCTTCACATTGCCTTGGCGTTCAGAATTCTGAAAAAGGTGTTATTCTGCAATCAAGTAAAAATCATTAAGAAAGAATTGAAATGCCATTCTCCTTAATAAGCCCACTATCTTTTTATTTCAGTACTTTGATTACAGCTTTTTAACCCCATAAAGATTTGATACTCTAGGAAGTTATGAGTGTAGTCCTTAAGGTGTGACCCAAGTCTGTTCCTATTGTTGATTTAAATCAGACCCTTTTCCAAGATAGACCATCCGGTGCGTAGAGAGCTTCAACACTAGAAATCACTAGAGATAGCAATAATTTAGACTACATAAACAAGTTTTTACATTTTCTAGTGGGAAGTCATTAACTCAGAAATTCCCCCTATATTCCAGAATAAGTCCTTAAAAATCTTGGGAAATTTGAGACAGTAAAGTGAGAATGTCATAATGAAATTTAATTAATATCCTAAGCAGTCTGTCGCTGAATCACGCAACTAGTGGAGCAGAATATAAAACTGGAGTGGCTGGATTTCTATTTTCTTTGAAAGTTTACAACCAAAAATAATTGAAATGAGAGGAGGTTAAAAGAGGTTATACGGAAGGCTACCCTCGCTTCCTGAGGTTCTGAGAATATAGTAGATCATAGGTCGCAAGAAACTCGCTGAACACTGTAAGTGAGATGTTAAACATGTATTTCAAAGCATTGCACACTATAATAGTGAAATTGGCTATAAAAGTAAAAGGTAATAGTGAAATACACTAATAAAATTGTGCAACTGATTGAATCTTTTGCCACAATTGCAGTTGAAACATAACGAAGCAGCAAAAAACAAAGTTCTTTTTGAAGATATAAGAAGAATTTAATTAGAATGGAGAGAGTGACATCAGAGGCAGACAAGCACGGAAGGCTAAGAAAGACACGTCATTTAAAAACAAATAAAGAAATATTTAAAAAGATATATGTAAACAGTTTACAGATATAGCCGATCTTGAGAAACGCCTTATCACTTACATATTGACATATCATTGGAAAGTGGGTGGAAGAAGCAACACTCCTGAGATTTGAATCCTTTATCTAGCAACAAGGAAACATGCCTTCACCAAAAAAGATTACACAATATCACCACAAATATAATTATTTTTATATGATCTAGTTCTCTATAGAAAGCAAAAGATGGAATACCGTGCTGATTCATTCACAACTGCAAAAGGAGTAACACAACCTAATGGTACCTTGAAAAATAACAAAGCAACAAGGTTAACAAGACAAAATTGACCTATAATCAAACAATAATAATAACAGAATAACAAAAAGGACAATAAACATTTTCCCTCCCCTTGGAGTTATCCATCTCTATCAGCGAATGAACATCTTCCTCTACCATCAGAAAGAGAGAAACCTCTCTAAGAGTTACTGGCCTAATCTTTGGCATCATTTTTACATAATATATGCCTCAGTACAGAGTCGAAGTGAAAGACAGCACCCAAAAATAGTCATATCACCTTTATCCCAGTTTTTCAGGATATTGGCAGAGGAAGAAGGAAGGAAGGAATATAACTCATTGAAATTGTTTCAAAATGACAGCCTATACAGCAGAAGAAAAGGATAGGGACCAAGATATACACCTGAAGTATTGCACCAAGTGCTTCCTCAGGAGCCATTCTCAACCCTCCTTTTCCCAAACCAAGTCTTTGAGATAGAACTGCTCAGCTTCAACTCAACAAATAAGTTTTAACAAATTCAGGAAATTTTAGAAATAGGGAAATGAGCAACGTGTATGCAACCATGTAAATATTCAAGTCTGTAAGTACTGACTTTTATACATGCCACCACTTGAGCTGTGGACGGTAGATTTTAGAAAAAGCATAAACAAAGAAATGTATAAATATTTTTTTAAATCTACTTTGGTATTTACCAAAGCAGAAACTATATAAAACCTGTGCTTCTTATCCTGAATGTAAAAAGAGGTTTAAGTATCAAATGATGAGCAAAGCTGGAAAAGATTACAGCAAACTAAAGATGTCTTTTCAAGTCCAGAAACACCATACCTTCAAGAATAAATTTTTGCTCAATGCGCCTTTCATATTCCCAACATACTTTGCCTGAAAGGTAAGAAATAGGTTGCTTCAAAGGGTAAAAAAATGAACAACAAATAACTCTGATAATGCGTTTCTTTTTTATTTTTCTTTGTTTACCTGAGCTTCAACCGTCAAAACTACAGGATGATCATATTGGGCAAAATCAACTTGAAGCTCCTGAGGAAACCCAATATAAACAGCTTTAAAGAAATATAAGTTACGAATCAAACTGGACTAGCATCACATATATAAGTTACTATTTTTCACAATTTAAAAAGATAACCAAATAAAAGAGATGAAATTAAAAATAGAAAGAAAGAAAAAAGCTAACAATACATTAATCTTAAAAACTAGCTTTCAGATTGGGAACGTAATGGAAGGTAACGATGACAGCCTGTTGTTTGAAAATAAGCGGCATGTTTTCCAACTTTTAGATGCACCCAATTTTTTTCTTTAATTATTTTAACTTTTGAATCTTCATTAGGAGGGAGGCGGCTGTATGGAGGAAGAAGAGAAAACAAGTTTTTGTAACTACAAGCATCATCAAGAACTTTGATTCAATGCTTCCTCTTCATGACTTTGATGCAAATTGAATGACAAATACAATTTCTCTAAGGTTAACAAAATTCATCAAGAAATCAAGTACACCATATAAACATATTTCCACATCAGAAAAAGGAAGCAAACCCAAAGAATATTAACATATAGTAAACGTGTAGTATAGTTATCACTTATGTCTTAGAAATATCATAAAGAACTTAGTTTTCAAATTAGAATGACTTTCTAATTATATATCTTTAATTATTGTTAATTCGTACTTCATAGACTTTGTGGTGTCATTTCAATGATAGCATACAACATCTAGATATCTGAAAGTTGGCACAACAAGACTTTACTGTTGTTTCTAATAAAGTAAGAGTGTGTTTAGATGAGCTGCAAATGTCCTTAAACAAAATATTTCGTAGCATAATCATTCCCTTAGGTTCTTCAATGATTGCTTTTGTTTTCTATATGGCATCTCAATTTGAAACAAGAGTGGTTACAAGATATTGATCCAGCTGAGAATCCAGTGTTACACAGAACATACAACACAGGCATACTCAAACATCCCCAAATTGTAATGAGTATACAAATTTTATTCAGAAGCCACCATTCAACCCACTCCTACAACTGAAAAAGGATGTCTATCAAAAACAACAACCGCTAAAATTTACACAACTAAATCCACAACCAACATTACTTAAGCTTAATTCAAACCCTTCAAAAAATCTAACAGGTATCAACAGAATCTTCTAGTGGGCGTAGGGAGCGTGAATTATAAGCTCATTACACTGGCCAATAATCAGTAATTTACTTCGAAAATTTTATCTTTTTCGGCAAAAAAACTGTATCTTCTCAGGTCAGCATAAAACCTGGAATTTTAAACAAAAATTTACAGAATAAGGAAATCCCAAATGGCATTAAATTATTTGGTAGTCCATTACCTACAAAAGATTAAATGGTAGCCAAAATCAAGAAAATTACGAGAGAAAAAGAGAGACCTGTAAGCGTGCAAGTAATTTCTTTTTCGAATAACCCATATCTCCCCTGCTTACCCTTTACTCTGCAAAGTATTGAAGAATTGTGAAGGAATAGGTTTACGACTGAACAGAGAAGAGGAGGAGAGACTAATTTTTTGGGACTAGAAAAGAAATCGTTAGGTTAATTTTTGAGGGATAATCCCTCCCCTACTACCCAAACTATAGTATATTTTACATTTTAGTCCCCAAACAAAACACTTCATCTCGTTGGTCCTTTAACTTGCAAGAAGCTATGATCTTAGTCTAATTTGTCAAAATTGGACGGAATAACCTAAATTTTGTAACGTTCTGGAATGAAGTTCCTTTTGCAAATAAGAAAAATAATATAAAATAAAAAAGACAAAATATATATCTATATTAACTTTAAAGGGGTTTATGCACTTCATTCGCTCTCGTTCAGTAATAATTTTTGTATTTTTTAGATAGCAGCTTGAAAGTTTTGAATCCATTCATGTCCTTAGTTCTCGAATCACGAGCAAAACTTGACATTGCTACTGAAACTCTACAAGGTTACCGATAATCAATAATTGTCACTAAAACTAGTGGCGGAATCAGAATATTTTTAGAAAGAAGTCAAAATACATCAGTAAAAAAATTATTTATTGATACTTGGAGTGCTTCTTTCAAAATATATATATATATATATATGTGTGTGTGTGTGTGTGACCTCAAATTTTATGAATAAAAATTTAAATTTCTCGAAATATTTTTTTGAATATTATGGAATGAATTTGATATAATGTTATAGTTGTGGATAATATTTAGAAATTTTGAAAAGTATGCAAGTTGTTATATAATATTCGATTGATCGGGAAATATTCTTTTTGTCGGGAAATATTCGTACAACGGCACAATCATTGGTGGACCCCACAACGGAATTATTGTCGGACTGAGAAAACGACAAAAATGTTTTTATGAAAATAACGGCGGAAGTTTTACCGTTAAAGCTGTTGAACTTCTTGGTAGTAAAGTACAAAGAATGTACGTGGTTGCATAGTAACATACCAGTATTGATTATTGATACTTACGTGAGAAGTCACTCGGTTTTGTTCAATTATTGCTACGAGAATTCTTTGCGTGATAAGATCTCACGTTATTTGATTCAATTATTGTCGATATTTTATATATTATTAAATCAATAATTGAGACGACAAAGTTATTAATATTATTATTTGCAATATTAACGATGTCTGTAAGTTCATCAACGAGAGGTTTGGTCACCTAATTGCGCATTCAATAGGGAGAAATCCTTATTGGAAAGCCCTCTTTCACAGAAGCAGCGTGGTCAATTAATAGTGTGAATTATAATAATGATGATGAAGTTTGTTTTATTAGTATTATTAATGTAATAAAGCAGAAAAGCTTTTTATATAAAAATGTAATACTTTTATAAAGTTATTTATTTTATTAGACTATAAATAGAGTATATTATATTATTATTATTCATAGTGTTTTGTATAGTAAAATCTTTTTTATATAAAATGTAATACTTTTATAAAGTTATTTGTTTTATTAGATTATAAATAGAATATGTTATATTTTATTACGCATAGTGTTGCATAGTGCTACTGCGTATAGTGTCTCAGATAGTAAAATCTTTTTATATAAAATGTAATACTTTTATAAAGTTATTTATTTTATTAGACTATAAATAGAATATATTATATTCTATTACGCATAGTGTTTCGTATAGTGTTGCAGATAGTAAAATCTTTTTTATATAAAATGTAATACTTTTATAAAGTTTTTATTTTATTAGATTTTAAATAAAATATATATATATATATATATTTTATAAATAGAATATATTTTATTTTATTGCATAGTATCCTTTCTATTTTCCTATAAATAGGATGCTTAGTTAGAATTGAAAAACACACAAGAAGTTCAGAGAATTCTTCTTCTATAATCTTGAGCGTATTTCGTTAGAGTTTAAAAAAGCTTTGAGCGTAGTGCAAGTTTTCTTCAAGTATATCCTCACCCTACCAGTCGGAATACTTTTTTTTAGGTAAGGGATATTATTTGTTATACTCGTAAGGGGTATTATTCTTTCGTATTCATGAAGAGAATTTCTGTTATTCCATTCCTTATTATCCTGTTGGAATAACTCAGAGTATATCTGAAAATCTTAGTATACATGGTGAAATTCTTTCTATATTCCATTCTTTATTATTATGTTAGAATAACTTTGTTTATGTATCGCATATATGGTGAAATTCTTCTATTATTCCGCATCTTTATTATTATCACATAATATGGTGAAATTCTTCTATTATTCCGTTCCATTCTTTATTATTCTCGCCGGAATATCCCGCTCTGCAAGCGCTTACGCATGATCTTGATTCCATTATTTATTATTCTATTGGGAATAACCTGTATGTGCAATCTATCGCATACATGGTGAATTCTTTTGTTATTCCATTCTTTATTATTTTGTTGGAATAACCTGTCTATATGGATTACCACATGCATGGTGAATGATCCTTTGTATTTCATTCCTTATTAAATTGTGGAAATGATCTGTCTACGTGGATTACCGCATGGCGGTGAAAATCCATTGCGGTTTTCGTAATTTTTCCGACCTCAAAAATTTCGGAAAGTCATAATATAAGCATTGGACTGTTGATTATGATGAAAATCATAATAAAAGCATTGGACTGATGAAAATCATGGGTATATGTAGTATTAGTAAGTGTTATGATGAGTTATGTTGGTTATTATGTGAAAACATGAAAGTTTCTTAGAAATCACAAAGGGTTGAAAAATCAGATTTTGGTGAAAATGGATCATGAAATTCAATTGACCATATCTCCTATTATATTTCGAATTTTTGAGTGTGGTCAAGTTCTAGAGTTAGATATATGAGTTTTCTAACTTATCTAAGTGGAATCACTGGAAAAGGTGTTGTAAATTTTTAGGGTGTGGGTGATTTTAACAAAGGAGTCAAAAATCGTAAAAGTATCAAAAAGCTACGCTGTAAATTTAAAAAGGGCATTTTTACCACTTAGTTTGTGAAATAAATTCTGGCCTTTTGGACAATGAAAATATATGGTATAAAGTACCCCCTGTCCAAAAATGAGCTCATTCCGACTTAAAATGAGCAAGTTATGACTACTTCAATATTTAGGTTTTTTCGATGAAAAACGCTATAACCGGAGTTCTATAACTCCGATGACCATGAAATTTAAATTGGAAGCTCACGTTAATATGTGTAAGATCCTGCCAAAATTTGGGAATTTCTGGAGTTAAACTTGAGGTAGCTAATTTCTTAAGGAATTAATTAGAAATTGATTTTTGAAAAATACTTAAGGGAGTTAAAAAATTATAAAAAAATACTTGTTGTGTATGAAATATATGTATATATGCTTGGACAAAGGATAGAAAAATAATAAGTTAATTTGGTAATTTTTCATGAAAATGGTTTAGTTACGAACATATGAGTTAAATATGTTATGTAAAGTTAAAAAATTGGTAAATATGATTTTATGGATTAAAAATCCTGTATAGGGTATATGCGGATTTTTGATGAGTGATTTGATCATTGGTGATGAAATCTTATGAGTATGACATTTTTGAATGATTAAATGCATTATTTGGTAAAGTGTAAATAATTAAATTAAATTGTTTATAAGTTTAAGAAGTGATTAAAATATTGTTATAATATTAACAATATTAGATTATGAGTTATTTAAGTGATGGATAATATTTGGAAAAATTTAAAGTCTTTAATATTTATCCTTGTTTTCGTTTGATTAATGCTTATATTATTGTCATCATCTTCATGCTTATATTGTGATGAAAGTCATCTTTGGCTTACGTGCAGAGATGGACTTGGTATGATTATGACCAGGGATTATTCGATATAATCATGACCGTAATGTAACGAATGATGTGGTAAAAGTCCTCATTGACCTGTAGTTCATTGTTGGACAGTTGTTGGTATGATTATGACTAGGGATTATTCGGTATAATCAAGACCATTGATGATTACATGAATATCCTTGGCTGCGGTGCAGAGATGATGTGGTTTATTTATTAAGCTGAGTCTCATCGAAAAAAATTGATGAAAACATTTTAAATCATAGAAGATAGTAGATATCATGTTCTACTTGACTTTTCTAATGGATTGCTTATTCCGCTGCAATTAAACTTGATGTCTATTGTATTTTATCAGTTTAACATTGTTGAAGACTAATGATAATTTATTCTGCATTATCTTAGTCATAATATTTCTTACTGGGCTAGTTGAGCTCACCCTTTTGCTTTCATTGTTCTCTTCAGGAAATGAGAATGTAGCCGGGACTAGTCGGGGAACGGAGTGATGGTCCGAGATGGTGTATTAGTAGTCCTCACTATTCTATAAAATAGTGTTATAATAAATTTAATGAGGACTCCATTGAGTGTGGATATTGTCTAGATGATAATATTTATATTAAAACTCATAGCATATGTTTTGTCGTATTTTACACGACAAATGTATAATTAAGTTTTTATTTATATTTTATACCATGTATTTGGCGACTCAAGATGGGTAATGTATACTTGTTTTGGGGGCGTTACAGTTGGTATCAAAGCTTAGGGATATGATCCCTGGCTGAGATGTGAGACAAGAACTAGGAGGGGAGAGACGGGAAATTCCTTCGCTAGTATGACCTACCTAAGTTTATTTGGTATTTAATTGGTCGGTCAGAGTATAGGGATAATATGTGATATGTCAATTAACCCTTGCTTTGTGACAGTGTTTGAAAATAGCATCTGAAAATGTTGAGATAAGCAATGGAGCAAAATAATATGACCGTATCGCATTACGAGGCTAAGTTTGCGAAGTTATCCCTTTTCCATCCTATTTGGTCTATAATGAGGAGCGAATGACGCGAATATTTCTAAGAGGTTTGAAACCCGATATACGTCAATACCTCATTTCTCATAAACTTTGTTTATATTCAGATGTTGTGAATAGGGCTCAGATAATGGAGCGCGATAATGAGTTAGCACAACCAAAAGGTAACGACCAATAACACGATAATAATCGTACAGGTGGCAACGACCATCAGAACAATGATGACCATCGTGGGAGAAATTATCATGCCAAGAATGGTAACCACTTCGGTGGTAATCATGGCCAAGATAATAGAAGTGGAAATTTCAAGAAGAGAAGGTCATTTAGCTCAATTTTGTCGTATAGTGAAGTCAAGTCCAGCTGGAACGGTGGCACCAAAGGCGAATACGGACAAAACAAAGTCAGTTATTTCAGGAAGAGCGTTTTTCGTGACTTCTCAAAAAGCGAGTAACCCGAACGAAGTTAGCACGGGTTAGTTAATTATAAATTTTGTCGAAGTCTATACCTTATTAGATACCGGTTCTACCCATTCTTTTATCTCTCTTGCTTGCATTCCACGTTTAAATTTGGCTCTGGAGAAGTTAGACTTTGACTTATCTGTTGAAACTCCGTTAGGAGAAACCTTCATTACATGTGCTATCTAAGTCTTGGATGAGAGTAACAATTTTGAATGATATTTCTATTGTTAATAAATTTCCTAACGTATTCTTGAAGACTTCTTAGCCTACCCCAGAACGTGAAATCGAATTTTGTATTGACCCAAAGAGACAAAACCCATTTCTTCAACCTTAAATATTTCTTCACCCAAAACGAACGATAACGCGCCAAAGGCGATGGCTCGAGTCATGTTAAAGGTTACGACCATTCAATATCATCGTGGAAGAAATGAACGTGGTGGTAGGCCGACGCATTGAGTAGAAGATCGTATGCGTTTACGAGTGCGATGTTGTTAACACAAAGACCCATTTCGTATAACTTAAAAATGATGAAGATAGAGTTAAATACTCTAGGGACCCACGTGAAGAGAACGAATATACGAGTAGAATCGACTTTAATCGATAAAGTTAAAGCCGTGCAAGCTATATACTCATAGCTGATGAAAACGAATAAGAAGGTTCAAGAAGGCGTTATTCTAGAAACAAGAGCCGATGAACAGAGGAAATCTCAACCCTCGATTTTATTGGCCCATTTGAAATCCTTGATTGAGTAGGAACTGTGGCCTATAGACTCGTTTTACCGCCAAGTATGTCGCGTGTTCATAACGTTTTTAACGTATCGATGTTACGTAAATATGTGGACGACCCGAACCACATTATTAATTTAGAACCGGACGAGATAACGGATAATTTAACGCATGAAGATGTACCTGTTAAAATCTTGAAATATATTTTACGCTCAAAGGTTATACCTCAAGAGTTAGAATCTGACGAAGTGTCCTCATTTGTTCGGCATACCAGGTACGTACGTAAATTTCGAGGGCGAAATTTCATAAGGAGGGGAGATTGTGAGACCCCAAATTTTAAGAATAAAGATTTAAATTTCTCGAAATATTTTTTTGAATATTATGGAATGAATTTGATATAATGTTATAGTTGTGGGTAATATTTAGAAATTTTGAAAAGTATGCAAGTTGTTATATAATATTCGATTGATCGGGAAATATTCTTTTTATCGGGGAATATTCGTACAACGGCACAATCATTGGTGGACCCCACAACGGAATTATTATCGGACTGAGAAAATGACAAAAATGTTTTAATGAAAATAATGGCGGAAGTTTTACCGTTAAAATTGTTGAACTACTTGGTAGTAAAAGTACAGTAATACGCGTGGTTACATAGTAGCACACGGTATTAATTATTGATGCTTACGTGAGAAGTCACTCAGTTTTGTTCAATTATTGCTACAGTAATTGCTGCATAATATCTCACGTTATTTGATTCAATTATTGTCGATATTTTATATATTATTAAATCAATAATTGAGACGATAAATTTATTAATATTATTATTTGCAATATTAACGATGTCTAGAAGTTCTGTCAAGGAGAGGTTTGGTCACCTAATTGCGCGCCAATAGGGAGAAATCCTTATTGGAAAGCCCCCTCTTTCGTGAGAACAACCTGGTCGATTAATAGTATGAATTATAATAATGATGATGAAGTTTGTTTTATTAGTATTATTAATGTAATAAAATAGAAAAGCTTTTTATATAAAAAAGAATACTTTTATAAAGTTATTTATTTTATTAGACTATAAATAGAATATATTATATTCTATTATTCATAGTGTTTTGCATTGTAAAATCTTTTTATATAAAATGTAATACTTTTATAAAGTTATTTGTTTTATTAGATTATAAATAGAATATATTATATTTTATTATGTATAGTGTTGTATAGTGCTCTGCATAGTATTTGCATAGTAAAATCTTTTATATAAAATGTAATATTTTTATAAAGTTATTTGTTTTATTAGACTATTAATATAATATATTATATTCTATTACGTATAGTATTGCAGATAAAGCTTGCGATAGTGTTTCAGATAGTAAAATCTTTTTATATAAAGCAGAATACTTTTATAAAGTTATTTGTTTTATTAGATTTTAAATAATATATATATATATATTATAAATAGAATATATTATATTTTATTTTATTGCATAGTATCCTTTCTATTTTCCTATAAATAGGATGCTTAGTTAGAATTGAAAATCACACAAGAAGTTCAGAGAATTCTTCTTCTATAATCTTGAGTGTATTTCGTTAGAGTTTAAGAAATCTTTGAGTGTAGTGCAAGTTTTCTTCAAGTATATACTCACCCTACCAGTCGGAATACTCTTTTTCAGTTAAGAGATATTATTTATTGTACTCGTAAGGGGTATTATTCTTTCGTATTCATGAAAAGAATTTCTGTTATTCCATTCCTTATTATTCTGTTGGAATAACCTGTATATGCGAAGTACCACATACATGGTGAAATTATTCTGTTATTCCATTCTTTATTATTATGTTGGAATAACCTGTTTATGCGAAGTATCGCATATATGGTGAAATTCTTCTAATATTCCATTCTTTATTATTCTGTCGGAATATCCTGTCTGTGCGTTTACGCATGACCTGGTTCCATTCAGAATATCCTGTATGTGCGTTTACGTATGACCTGGTTCCATTATTTATTATTCTGTTGGGAATAACCTGTCTGTGCAATCTATCGCATGCATGGTGAATTCTTCTATTATTTTATTCTTTATTATTCATTGAATAACTGCCTATGTGGATTACCACATGCATGGTGAATGATCCTTTGTATTTCATTCCTTATTAAATTATGGAAATGATCGTTTACGTGGATTACCGCATGTATGTGAAAATCCATTTGCAGCTTCGTAATTTTTCTCGACCTCAAAAAATTCGGAAAGTCATAATATAAGCATTGGATCATTGATTATGATGAAAATCATAATAAAAGCATCGGATGATGAAAATCATGGGTATATGTAGTATTAGTAAGTGTTATTGTAAGACCTCAAATTTTTAAATAAAAAGGAATTTCCTTTATTTATTATTTTGAAATAGTAAGGTGGATTTGATTAATGTGGATAGTTATGGGTAAAATACGCAAATATTTCGAATAAGCAAGTGGTTATAAAATATTCATTATTGTTAGGGAATATTCGTTTTGGTCGTGGAATATTCGATCATTGGGAATATTCCATTTTGCCGCAGCTTTTTGTGGGCCCCATAACCATGGAAAAAGCGATTGGATGAAGAAAACGACAAATATAAATTGTTTATAAATAACTACAGCGTAGTTATTCTGTTATTATCATCGTTGGAATACGGAATTGGTTAAAACACACTATTACGCCGTTGTTGAACAAGAAGACACTGCAGTATTGCACCAATTATTGATTCTTACGTAAGAAGGCACTACTCAATAATTGTTAAATAATTATATTCAAGATTTTATTGATTCAATAATTCTTTGCGATTGATATTTTATATTCTCGTTGTTTCAATAAATTGTCATCATACAAGTATTTTCCATTATCGAAGCTAATAATTCATATTATCTGAATAATATTATTAGATAACATTATTGGTAATGTCTAGAAAGTTCGTTTCTAAGGAGAGGTTTGGTCACCTAATCATGCTTGCCAAGAAGAAGAAATTCTTATCGAAAGCCCCTCTTCCTGGGAACTACTGGTTGCCGAAAGATGTGATTCTCAGTAATATTATTTGTGAATAATTAATTATTAATTTATGTGATGAGGAAAATATTGATTTTATGTGGATATAGATGGAGAAAATTTTAAAATGACAATTGTTGAAAATTAATATTTTATCATTTTTTCGATAAAATAATTCATATAAATATATTATTTTAATAATATATTAACGGTGATATTTTTATAATGAATGTGGGATATATGAGTATATGAGGAGGAAGAGTATTTTGTGGCATTAAATGTTTAAACATATTTTGTGTGTTGGTGAACACAATTATCGAATAGAAATTTGATTATAATTTGTAAAATCGTCTGTTTGTGGATTTTGGTCAATTTCGCATTTGGAATTTGAAAAAACTTCCTACGCAAAGTTGTAGATAATGGAATTTCCTATGGAAAGTCGTGAGTTTCGAATTTTTTCTGATAAAAGAGCTATTTATTATGAATTATTGAAGTTCAAGTTCAAATAATTGATTTTTGGAAGTTTTAATTGTTTTAATTAACAAAAACGTTTTTTTAGATGTATGAGCCTCATTTAACACATGCTAAGTTGCTGAATTCAGATGATTCTAAGTGGGTGAGACAAATTAATATATATATTATTATTATATTAAATTTTTTGCTTTGGTGTTCTAAGCAATTTCTATAAATAAGGTGCTTAGGTTAGAATTGAAAATCACACCGTAAATCAAGTTTTCTCTCTATATTATCGAAGCGTATTCTTGTGAGTATTTTGAGTATACTTTGAGTATTGCTATACGGTGAAAGTTCAAGTCATAGCCTATATCCTGTTTCAACTAAGCATTGCCTCTTTCGAGGTAAGGGATGTTATTTTCTTCTCAAATGATATTATTTCTTCAATATCATTATCTTTGAAATATTGGTTAAAACTTTTTATCAAATTTGGAACTTTTTTTTCATGTGGGGGTTACTTATTCATGAGTTACTTATTCACGAGTTACTATTCATGAAAGTTACTATTCACGAGTTACTTATTCACGAGTACTATTCACGAAGCGTGAAGATGTTTTTGTGGAATTTCTATCTTTTGGTGTTGAGTTACTATTCACGATATTAAGACTATTCACGATATCTGACTATTCACGAATCATACAGATTATTCAATAGAAAAATGAAAATTTTTCTTTTAATACAAAAAATATCTATTCGGATACTAGCTTTGATCAGATCCATGTTTTGATCATTCTTGAATTTTACACCCCTATGATTATTTTTGAGGTATTTTTGGGCGTGGATAAAACAAAGTACTAATCCTTAATCCTTAATCCTTGTCATTTTGTTTCTTTGGATTCGTTTCTTTAAAAATATTTTCATCATCTTCGCCTTAAATGATGATATTATGGAATATCTTTCGGCCAGAGAGTGTAAAGATGAATGATTTCGAAGAATATCTTTGGCCCGTAGTGCAAAGATGAGCAGTGTTTAAATGAACATGATTAATCGAGGAATATCTTTGGCTCAGTAGTGCAAAGATGAATATTTGATTCAGATGTATTTTTGATTGATGTTACAGGATAAAATATCGACGATGAACTTTTAAATTCATATATGTAAGATAGTAGTTTGCATTCTCTACTTAACTCTTCTAATGAACTATTATTTCATGCGAATATTGATTTAAAATTTGTTGTCTATTGTATTCTATTAGATTTTTTCCTGTTGAAGACTAACGATAATTTGTTGTATATTATCTTAGTCATAATATTCTTTATCGGGCTAGTTGAGCTCACCCTTTTCCTTGTTGTTCCATTTTTCTTCTCAGAGGCGAGAATGTAATGAGTACTAGTGGGGGTATGGAATGAAGGTTCTAGAGAGAGTTGTTTAGTAGTCCTCACCATTTTTATAAAATAATGTATCAATAATTATGATGGGGATTTATTTGCGTGTGGATATTATTCAGATGGCAATATCTCGTATTTAAACTCACGCTTTATATGTTGTAATAATAAAGTTGTAGTTATTTTACATACCATGTATTTGGCGACTTTAATGGGTTGGATGGAATGGACCTATTTTGGGGCGCCACAGCTTATGATGAGCTATGTTGGTTATTATGTGAAAACATGAAAGTTTCTTAGAAATCACAAAGGGTTGAAAAATCAGATTTTGGTGAAAATAGATCATGAAATTCAATTGACCATATCTCCTATTATATTTCGAATTTTTGAGTGTGGTCTAGTTCTAGAGTTAGATCTACGAGTTTTCTAACTTATCCAAGTGGAATCACTGGAAAAGGTGTTGTAAATTTTCGTGTGGATTGATTTTAGCAAAGGAGTCAAAACGCAGTACCAAAAAAGCTATCGCGAGAGAAATTTAAAAGGGCATTTTCAGCCACTTAGTTTATGAAATAAATTCCGGCCTTTTGGGACATGAAAATATATGGTATAAAGTACCTTCTGTCCAAAAATGAGCTCATTTCGACTTAAAATGAGCAAGTTATGACTATTTCAATATATAGGTTTTTTCGACAAAAAATGCTATAACCGGAGTTCTATAACTCCGATGACCATGATATTTAAATTGGAAGCTCACGTTAACATGTGTAAGATCCTGCCAAGATTTGGGAATTTCTGGAGTTAAACTTGAGGTAGCTAATTTCTTAAGGAATTAATTAGAAATTAATTTTTGAAAAATACTTAAGGGATTTGAAAAATTATAAAAAAATACTTGTTGTGTATGAAATATATGTATATATGTTTGGACAAAGGATAGAAAATAATAAGTTGATTTGGTAATTTTTCATGAAAATGGTTTAGTTACGAACATATGAGTTAAATATGTTATGTAAAGTTAAAATATTGGTAAATATGATTTTATGGATTGAAAATCCTATATAGGGTATATGCAGATTTTTGATGAGTGATTTGATCATTGGTGATGAAATCTTATGAGTATGACATTTTTGAATGATTAAATGCATTATTTGGTAAAGTGTAAACAATTAAATTAAATTATTTATAAGTTTAAGAAGTGATTAAAATATTGTTATAATATTAACAATATTAGATTATGAGTTATTTAAGTGATGGATAATATTTGGATAAATTTAAAGTCTTTAGTATTTATTGTGACGCCCCCAAAATAGGTATACATCACCCATTTTGAGTCGTCAATAATATGGTACAGAAACAACTACAACTTTATTAATACAACATATAAACTGTGAGGTTAAATACAAATATTGTCATCTAAACAATATTCACACCCAAATAAGTCCTCATTACAATTATTGGTACATTATTTTACAAAAATAGTGATGACTACTAAAATAACTTTCTAGAACCTTCATTCCATACCCCGACTAGTATTCGCTACATTCTCGCCTCCTGAGAAGAAAAATGGAACAAAAGGGAAAAGGGTGAGCTCAACTAGCCCAGTAAATAATATTATGACTAAGATAATATAGAACAAATTATCGTTAGTCTTCAACAGGGAAAAATCTGATAAAATACAATAGACAACAAGTTTCAGATCAATATTCGCAGCGAAAATAATAATTCATAGATGAGATATGTAGAGAATGAAATATACTATAATCTATGAATTTAAAAGTCAATCGTCATTATTTTATCCCTGTAACATCAATCAATATTCATCTTGAATCAAATATTCATCTTTGCACTACAGGCCAAAGATATTCAGTAATATCATCATTTAGGACTGAGGATGATGAAAAATATTTAAAAGAAAAACGAATCCAGTGAAACAAAAGAACAAATATTAAGGATTCGTACTTTAAACAATCCGAGTTCAAAAATACTTCATAAATAATCATAGTGAAGTAAAATTCAAGAATGATCAAAACATGGATACAATCAAAGCTAGTTTCTATAATCAATATTTTAGAAAAAAAATGAAAATTTAATTTTTCTGTGAATAAGTGTACAGATTCGTGAATAAGATCAGATATAATGAATAGTGCCGTATCACGTGAATAAGAACTCCCGACACTAAAAGACAAGAATTTTACAAGAAAAATCTTACCAATAATCTGGCATAATGATATTAGAAGAAATAATATCATTTTTTTAAAAAATAACATCCCTTACCTCGAAAAGAATAAGACTTTTAAGCAGAATATCGATATAACGCTGAATCTAAATTGCACCAGATAAAGAACACTTAAAATATCAAAATACTCACAAGAATACGCTCGATAATATAGAGAGAGAAAACTTCAGTTTCTAGTGTGATTTTCAATTCTAACCTAAGCACCCTATTTATAGGAAATTGCTTAGAACACCAAAGCAGAAAATTTAATAAATATTATTATTATATATATAATTTTTTCCTATGCCAAGCTTTGAATGCTAGATTCCCACATGTTTAACAACAAAATGAGCCCACCAACTTGTTAAAAACGTTTTTCTTACAAAAACACATTTTAAACTCCCAAAATTAATTATTCCGGAACTTCGGAACTTCAATAATTCATAATAAATAGCCTTTTTATCAGAAAAATTCAAACCTCATGTCCTTTTTATAGGAAATTCCATTCTCTACAACTTTACAGAAGTAAGTTTTTCCAAATTCCAAACAGTAATTGACCAAAATCCACAAACAGACGATTTTACAAGCTATAATCAAATTTTAGTTAAGAAATAGGGTCCACAAACATGAAAAACATGTTTTAAATATTTATTGCAATAAAATACTCTTCCTCCTCATTTATTCATATATCCCACATTCATTGTAAAAATATCACCATTATTATATTATTAAAATATAATAATATATTTAAATGAATTATTTTATCGAAAAAGATAAAATATCAATTTTCAAACCATCATCACATTAAAAATTTTCTCCATCTATATCCACATAAAATGAATATTTTTCTTATCATATAAATCAATAATTAATTATTCACAAATAATATTACAGAATCATAACATCTGCAACCGTGTCGTTCCTAAGAAAAGGGGCTTTCAATAAGGATTTCTCCTCATGGCGCACAATTAGGTGACCAAACCTCTCCTTGATGTAACTTTCTAGACATTGCCAATAATGTTATCTAATAATATTATTCAAATAATATGAATTATTGATCCGATAATTAAAATATTGTGTAGTGACAATTATTGAAACAACAATAATATAAAATATCAACGTAGCAATTATTGAATCAATAAAATAAAATATTGAAAGAATCATCGTAACAATTATTAAGTAGTGCCTTCTTACGTAAGAATCATAATTGGTGTAATATGCGTGCCATCTTGTGTTTTAACCACCGCATTATTTTAACAAGATATCTGCAGAATAACTACGTCGTTATTTATAAATAACTTATATTTGTGCTTTCTTCATCCAATCACTTTCCAAGTTATGGGGGCCCATATAAGGTCTACCTGTCGCATTTAATATTCCCCACAAAGAAGAATATTCCACGACCAAACGAATATTCCCGACAATAATGAATATTTTATAACCACTTGCTTATTTGAAATATTCACAAGACTTTACCCATAACTAACCACATTAATCAAATCAATCCTTACTATTTCAAAATAATAAATAGAGGAAATTTAATTTCATTTATAATAAGTTGGGGTCTTACAACCTCCCTCATGAAATTTCTACTCGAAATTGATTTAACGCACTCGATGTTTGAAAAGGTGAGGATACCTCGCTTTCATTTTCGTTTCTAACTCCCAGGTCATTTCCTCAATAGCATGGTTCCTCCACAAAACTTTGACTTGTGGTATGACCTTTTTACGTAAGACATGCTCCTTCCTATCCAAGATCTTGACAGGTACCTCCTCGTACGTTAAGTCTTCAGCTATCTCATCCGGTTCTAACTCAATAACGTGGTTCGGGTCTTTCACATATTTACGAAGCACAGATATATGAAAAACATTATGAACACGAGACATACTTGGAGGTAACGCGAGTCTATAGGCTACATTTCCTACTCGGTCAAGAATCTGAAATGGACCAATAAATCATGGATTGAGCTTTTCTCTCTTCCCAAATCTTGTAACTCCCTTCCATGGAGCCACACGCAACAATACATGATCCCCAATACTGAATTCCACGTTCTTTCAATGAAGATCCGCATAATTCTTTTGTCGATCATGTGCCGTTTGTATACGTTGTCGAATTATTTGGATCTTTTCTGTAGTAATACGTACCAACTCTGGTCCCAACAATGTTGTTTCACCCACTTCATCCCAACATACTAGAGAGCAACACTTTCTTCTATACAATGCTTCGAATGGAGCTACCCCTATACTTGCCTGATAACTGTTGTTATAAGAGAATTCCACCAATGGTAAATACTTATCCCAACTCCCTTTGAAGTTTAGTACACAGAGTCTTAATAGATCTTCAAGAGTTTGAATAGTCCTCTCTGATTGTCCGTCCGTTTGAGGATGGTATACGCCGAATGAGATGAATAGAACTGCGCCCATAGCTTTTTTCAAACTAACCCAAAATCGTGAAGTGAATATTGGGTCACGATCCGAAACTATGGATACTGGCATGCCATGCAATCTTACAATCTTATTTACATACATACGAGCAAGAGGTTCAAGGGAATAAGTCTCCCGTATCGACAAGAAATGAGCAGACTTAGTTAATCTATCAACAATAACCCAAATCGCATCTATGCCTTGAGAAACCGTGGGAAGACCCGTAACGAAATCCATGGTAATGTGTTCCCACTTCCATTTCAGAATCTCAAGTGGTTGCAACGGACCCTTAGGTACTTGATGCTCTGCCTTTACACGTTGACAAGTTAAACATTTCGAGATAAACTTTGCAATCTCTCTCTTCATATTGTTCCACCAAAATGTATGTCGAAGATCACGATACATTTTGGTACGTCTAGGATGGATTGCAAACGGTGTATTATGTGCCTCCGTCATGATCTTGTATTTCAAATCAGGGTCGTTAGGAACATAAAGTCTGGAGTGAACTTGAAGTATTCCTTCTTCATCGATTCTCGCCTAGGAATAACACCTTCAGACTTTCTTCTTCATACGCATCACTCCGTGTTCGGTGGCTTGAGCAACTTTAACTTTTTCTATTAAAGTTGGCTTTATGCGTATACTTGACATCATCACATGGGTCCCTGGAGTCTTGAATTCTATCTTCATCTTTTGTAAATCACACAAAATGGGCCTTTGTGTTGACAACATCGCACTTGTTCCCGCATATGATCTTCTACTCAACGCGTCAGCTACCACGTTCGCTTTTCCAGGATGGTATTGAATAGTGTGGTCATAATCTTTCGATAGCTCGAGCCAATGTCGTTGCCGCATGTTGAGTTCCTTTTGGGTGAAGAAATATTTGAGGCTTTTATGGTCTGAATATATCTCCACTTTCTCTCCATATAGATAGTGCCTCCAGATCTTTAGTGTGAAAACGACTGCTGCCAACTCTAGATCATGAGTAGGATAATTTCTCTCATATACTTTAAGTTGTCGCGAGGCATAGGCTATGACTTTTCCACGTTGCATGAGAACACATCCTAACCCTTTGCTCGAAGCATCATTTGTAGATAATAAATCCATCCAACCGGATGGTATTGTCGTAACAGTGCCGAAATGAGTCTCCTCTTAAGCTCTTGGAAACTCTTTTCGCATTCCTCGCTCCATATGAATTTTGTATCTTTCCGAGTCAGCTGAGTTAACGGAGTAGCAATTCGAGAAAATTCTTTCACAAATCTCCGATAATAACCAGCTAAACCCAGAAAGCTACGTACTTTGGTCACCGACATCGGTTGCTCCCAACTTTATATTGCTTCAATCTTCGCCGGGTCAACAGATACTTCATGTTTTGACACCACATTCCCACGGAATGCTGCCTCCTCAAGCCAGAACTCGCATTTCTTCAACTTGGCATATAGCTTGTTTTCACGAAGCCTTTGGAGTACCAGCTTCAAATGGTGCTCATGATCTTCACGGCTTTCGGAATATATGAGGATGTCATCAATAAAGACAACAACGAACTGATCCAAATAATCCATGAATACTCGGTTCATCATATCCATGAAAGCCGCAGGAGCATTAGTCAATCCAAAAGACATGACTAAGAATTCATAATGCCCGTCATCGAAGTTCAAGGCGTCTTTGGAATATCCTTAGTTCTAATCTTGGTGATGATATCCGAGCGAAGATCGATCTTTGAAAAGAATTGTGCTCTCTTGAATCGGGTCAAACAGTTATCAATGCGAGGTAGCGGATACTTATTCTTGATGGTGACATGGTTCAATTCCGAGTAGTCAATACAAAGTCGCATACTCCGCTCTTTCTTCTTTACAAATAAAACAGAGCACCCCAAGGAGATGTACTAGATCGAATGAAACCGATGTCCAACAATTCTCGTAGTTGGACTTTTAACTCTTGAAGTTCTATAGAGACATTCGATATGGGGTTTTAGAAATGGACTTTGTACTGAGTTCAAGATTAATAAAGAATTCAACTTCACGCTCGGGGTAGGACAGGAAGTTCTCTTGAAATACGTCAGAAATTTACTAACAATGGGAATATTATTCAAACCAACGTGTCTTTATTCAAATCCATAATATGGGCTAAGAAAGTTTGACATCCGTTTTTCAATAAACGAATAGCTTTATGACTTGATATGAGAGTGATTGATTTTAGTGATTTAGTTGCTTGAATTCGCATAACAAGTTGGTTAGGAATATGAAAACTAACAACCTTACGAAAATAATCAATTTTGTAATGATGAGTAGTTAACCAATCAATCCCTAAAATCACATCAAAAGCAAGTATCTTTAAAGAGATAAGGTCGATATGTAATGTGATGGTGCCAACTTGGATCAAACAAGATTTATAAACATGATGGATGTGATGAAAGTTTCTCCTAACTGAGTCTCCATGATAAATCAAAGTCAAATTTCTCGAGTTAAGTTTAAACGTTGAGCACAAGCAGGAGAGATAAATGAATGGGTAGCACCCCAGATTCTAGTAAGGTATAAACTTTGCAAGAATTTATGATTAGCTTACCCGTGATCACCTTGTTTGGGTTCCTCGATTTTGACCCCACGACAAACGCTTCTTTCAGAACCGATTGACTTTGACTTTTCTAGATGACCTTTTGAGTCACCATCCTCATTGGACTTGGTTTCGCATTCACTGCATAATCTCGAGCGATATGTCCTTCTTTTCCACAATTATAGCATACCTTGAACTGTTGTGGGCAGTTTTGTAAGACCCTGAATTTTATGAAATAAATTATTAAATTTTTCTTATAATTATTATTTAGTAAATGGTTAAATTGATAAAAAAAAGTTAAAGTTAAGGATGATATATATAAAATTTTCAAAATACGCAAGTGGTTATAAAAAACTCATTTCTATTGGGGAATATTCGTTTGGTCGTGGAATATTCTTGTCACGGGAATATTCGTATTTACCATGCGACCATTTGTGGGTCCTATAATGAATAGCCGCTCGGATGAAGAAAAGCGACAAGTTTGAGTTTTTTTAAATAACTACGTAGTTATTATCGTTATCTTGTTTGAATACCGGTGGTTAAAATACGATGAATATGCGTGGTTCGCATAGTAGAACACGGTATTGCATACAAGATTTTTGAATTATTGATTCTTACGTAAGAAGGCACTACTCAATAATTATTACGAAGAATTACTGCTCAATATTTTATTTTATTGGTTCAATAATTGTGCGTTGATATTTTATATTATTGTTATTTCAATAATTGTCATTTCACAGTATTCCCATTATCAAATCAATAATTTATATTATTTGGATAATATTATTAGATAGCATTATTGGCAATGTCTAGAAAGTTCTGTCAAGGAGAGGTTTGGTCACTAAGAAGAAATCCTTATCGGAAAGCCTCCTCTTTTCTGGGAACTGCCTGGTTGTCATAATTGTGATTCTGTAATATTATTTGTGAATAAATAATTATTAATTTATATGATAAGAAAATATTTATTTGATGTGGATATAAATGATGGATTTATTTATGTGGTTATAAATGAAGGAATTAATGCTTAGGTATTTTATCAATATTTTGTCGGATTGGAGGTATTAAAAACTCATATCGGTGTTCTTAAAGCTTTATTGCGTGAGTTGTAATTTTAATCCGACCGTTGGATCGTTGTGATTTTTGGATATGTTATACATATATGAGTTGAGTATATTTCCACAAATTTTGAACCGTTGAAAATTAACGCATGATTTGTTATGAATTTTAAAAGGTGTTGAAACGGTGTTGAAAATCGTCCGTTTGTGGATTTCGGATATTTTCTGTTTGGAATTTGGAAAAAACTCAAAGCTACAAAGTTGTAGAGAATTTGATTTCATGTGGAATGGATATAAAATTCGTATTTTTCTGATATACGAGATATTTTCTATGAATTATTGAAGTTTTGGAAATTAAAATATTTTTTTATGGGTATGACCCACTTTTATTTTAGCATGTGGTCTGCCAAAAATATTCAGAAGTGGCTGGCTTGATTGCTTGATTCAACAAAGGAGGATGGTGTGGAAGGAAATAAAATAAATAATATTATTTTATTAATTTAATCTCCTTTGGCATTCTAGCATTTTTCTATAAATAAGCGCTTAAGTTAGAATTGAAAATCACATTTAAAATCAAGTTTTCTCTCTATATTCTCGGCGTATTTTGTGAGTATTTAGATACTTGGAGAGTTGCTATTCAAAGCAAGTTTTTTTCTTGCTTTTACATCCAGATGTTCCGGCCAAGAAATCTTGCGCTCTTTTGAGATAGGGGATTTTAAGGAATATTATGTTTTTCATTTTCATACTTTTTTTGAACCTTCAACAATTCTGGAAAAATTTGAAATGATATTTTGATGAGTTTTCTCGATTGTGTTCAAAAATAGCGATTTTTGGATGTATAGATTAAGAGTTATGAATTTTATGGGAAAAAACTATTTTAAAAGTAAACGCTTATAACTCCTTGTGGTTAACTCCAAAATTAGTGAAATTTTTATTGGGAGTACATCTATATAACATCAAGATATTCTCAGATATTTTGAATTTTTGGACAAAAGTACAATTTATTATAAATGTCTAAATATTCTATAGCTTTTGACCATGTGAAAAATAGTAAATGAATTTTTAAAATTTCGAGAAAAATATATGTTCAATATGGGACTATATTTCGCTAAATCCTTAAAAGCAATATTTTGGAACTGATTTGGTATTTTTCATGAAAATGGACTAGTTATGAATAAATGAATTAAATATGTGATGTGAAGTAAGAAAATTGGAAAATAGGATTTTATGGCTTGAGAATCCTATATGAGGTATATGCAGATTTGTGATGAGGGTTTTGGTTATTGGTGATGAAATTTTATGAGTTTGGTAATTTAGGATGATTAAATGCATTAATTAGTAAAGTGTAAACAATTAAAATAAATTATTTATAAGTTTAAGAAATGATTAAGATATTGTGGTAATATTAATGATATTAGATTATGAGATTATTAAGTGATATATAACATTTGGATTAAGGTGTTATGAAATCATTGATTTATGAATCTTACTCTTGAGATTAAATCTATATGTTGATTATATTATTTTTATTATCATATATAACATTCTTATAACCCTAATGATGATATTTCTCTTTGACTTGAGTGTAAAGATGGGTAGATTATTGGTATGATCGTGACTATGGGTTCTCTTTGGCCAGTAGTGCAAAGTTGAATCGTTAACTGGTATGATCATGACCATTGAATTTACAATTGAATATTTTTAGCTTAAGAGCAAAGGTGAATTGATCAACATGGTTATAATTATTGTTTATATAAATTCTGAAATGATTATGTATTTCTTTGAGATATTAATATCTTTGGCCTGTAGTGCAAAGATGAATTATTGATGAATATCTTTAGCCCGTAGTGCAAAGATGACCCGTTGTTGAATATCTTTGGTCTGTAGTGCAAAGATGACCTGTTGTTGAATATCTTTGGCCCGTAGTAAAAAGATGAATTTATTAGTATGATTATGAATAAGAACTGTGATTTGGTATAACCATGATCTTTGATATTTCAGGTAAAGACAAGTGATGTAAATTATCTTCGTCCTAGATGAGAAAAGGAATTTGAAACGACAAATATGATTATGAGTTATTAATATGATTGTGGACATGAACTGTTGATTGATGTTACATGGATAAAACATTGTTGGTGGACTTTTAACATAGAGAAGATAATAGACATTATGGTCTATTTGACTCTTTTAATGGATCGCTTCGTCTACCGCAACTATGGTTGAAAAGTTTTATCATCTACCATAATGTTCTAAATCTACGATTTATTACTAATGAAGGCTATTGATAATTTAATTATCTTTAGTCATGATATTCTTTATCGAGCTAGTCAGGTCACCCTTTTGCTTCACAATTCTTTCGTGTAATAAGAGTGTATTTCTGGGTCGAAGCGGGGATAATGAGGGGAATAGTGTGGTGGTCCAAGGCACAAAGTTTCTCAACACATTATAAAAAAAAATGCACATACAATATATAATTGTATTGAGGACCTAAGATGTGTGTGTCGTATATTATACGTCACTTAATAATTGATTTTGGTGAACAACAATAGGGTGAGGTGAACCCAACTTTGGAAGGGTGTTTTGCCACTATCATACAAGATATCTAATGACATAGAACCTCGTGTTATCATAAGACATGGCTGTGCACATCCACTTGCTGAGTATATCTACAAGCACTACCTATATGATCTTTGAGTTTGGTTGAAACATAACGTTCAATTGCAGACGGTGGAGATAGTTATATGTCAAGAGAAGACTCACCATTAGAAGGAACATGATAGTAATCTTCTCGTTTTTCTTTGGGGTCTATTGGATCAACCAAAGATAATTCTCTGGACATATGATATCTATCATAACTTAGATTCATGGCCTCCTATGTACGAAGGTTTCCTTGAGCATTTCCCAAAGATTTTAATTTCTAAAACAGTTATTGACTGTTCCTTTATGTAAGGTGCCATTGTGACGTGCTATCCAAGGTTGGGACATGAGTCACAGTTGGTATTAAAACTCACAGTATATGTGTTGTTGTATTTTGTACGACAATGGTAGTAATAAAGTTGTTGTTGTTTTCTGTACCATGTATTTGGCGACTCAGAATAGGTTGGATGGATTGGACCTATTTTGGGGGCGTCACAAGTTTGGGCTGATATGTCCCTCTTTTCCATATTTATAGCATACGACCCAATGGTGGTCGCTTCCACCCTATAGAACCGATTCTTCTTTGGCCGACGTCTTCACACGGTCGTTGTTGAATCTCCTCTTTTAAAATCTCCTCCCGACTCGCTTCTTTTTATTCTCATGGCCATGATTACCACCAGTAGTGGTTGCCGCTTTTGTCCGTATTTTCTTTCTCCATTTGGTTATCGTTGTTCGATGATCGCCGCCACCGCAGATATGATCCTCGGTTGTGGTCCCTCGGTTGAACGTACTCATTATCTCGCTTCTAATAATTGAGCCCTATTGACAACATCCGAATAGAGAAAATTTATGAGAAATGAGATATCGACGTATCTTGGGTTTCAAACCTCTCGTAAACATCCGCGTCATAACGTTCCTCATTCTCCACCAAATGAGGTGTAAACCGGATAACTCGCAAACTTCGCCTCGCCAGATCGACATCGCCATGTTATTTTGTTCCAATCTAATAAACTCTACTTCCTTCATATGACGAATACTTTCAGGAAAGTATTTGTCATTGAATAGTTTCTAAAACGTCTCCCAAGACATGCTGAGTGCGGTTGGATGGGTACGCTTCACAAATTCCCACCAGTAATCTGCCTCATTACGGAAAATAAAGGTGGCGAATGGAACCTTATGTTCCTCCGTGCATCCCAAGACATCGAATATCTTGGTGATTTGTTTGACCCACGTTTCTGCCTTAATCAGATCTGGTTTTCCCCAGAATTCTGGTGGTACCAACTCTTTGAACTGTTTGGCTGTGACAAACCGTGCGTTGTTATCATTTCCACCGGTATTTTGTGCACGAAGTCTCCTCATTCGATTTTGCATGAACCGCAAAAAGCTTCTAAACATCCCGTCGCTCATCATCTCTCTTTCGGTGGTGTTGTTTTTTGGGGAGGAACATTGCCAGCCTATTACACGTTCTCCTCGTTGGTGAGTAAAGGTGTCTCCACGGTTTCATTTACTCCACTGTTAACATTCTCAGTCGACATTCTCAAATACTGCCATAAAACAAGGGTTAATAAAACAAATCAACATATCACATAATATCCCTATATACTGACCAACCAAAAAATAAGCTTAGGTAAGACACACTAGCGAAGGTTTTACTCGTTCTTCCCCTCCTAGTTCTATTCCCCGATCTCCGCCAGAGATCATATCCTAAGCTCGATAATTAATTGTGACGCCCCCAAAATAGGTATACATCACCCATTTTGAGTTGTCAATAACATGGTACAGAAACAACTACAACTTTATTAATACAACATATAAACTGTGAGTTTAAATACAAATATTGTCATCTAGACAATATTCACACCCAAATAAGTCCTCATTACAATTATTGGTACATTATTTACAAAAATTGTGAGGACTACTAAAACAACTTTCTAGAACCTTCATTCCATACCCCGACTAGTACTCGCTACATTCTCGCCTCCTGAGAAGAAAAATGGAACAAAAAGGAAAAGGGTGAGCTCAACTAGCCCAGTAAAGAATATTATGACTAAGATAATATAGAACAAATTATCGTTAGTCTTCAACAGGGAAAAATCTGATAAAATACAATAGACAACAAGTTTCAGATCAATATTCGCAGCGGAAATAATAATTCATAGATGAGTTACGTAGAGAATGAAATCAACTATAATCTATGAATTTAAAAGTCAATCATCATTATTTTATCCCTGTAACATCAATCAATATTCATCTTGAATCAAATATTCATCTTTGCACTACAGGCCAAAGATATTTATCAGTTGGTCATGTTCATCTCAACACCTGTTCATCTTTGCACTACGGCCAAAGATATTCATCAAAAAATCATTAATCTTTGCACTACAGGCCAAAGATATTCAATAATATCATCATTTAGGACTGAGGATGATGAAAAATATTTAAAAGAAAACGAATCCAATGAAACAAAAGAACAAATATTAAGGATTCGTACTTTAAACAATCTGAGTTCAAAAATACTTCATAAATAATCATAGGGAAGTAAAATTCAAGAATGATCAAAACATGGATACAATCAAAGCTAGTTTCCATAATCGATATTTTAGAAAAAAAACGAAAATTTAATTTTTTCGTGAATAAGGCCAGATTCGTGAATAGATCAGATATCGTAAATAAAGGCCGTATACGTGAATAGTAACCCCGACACTAAAAGACAAGAATTTCACAAGAAAAATCTTACCAATAATACGGCATAATGATATTAGATGAAATAATATCATTTTTTTAAAAAATAATATCCCTTACCTCGAAAAGAATAAGATTCATCGGAATATCGGATATAACGTTGAATCGAAATTGCACCGTATAGCAACACTTAAAGTATCAAAATACTCACAAGAATACGCTTGATAATAGAGAGAGAAAACTTCAGTTTCTGGTGTGATTTTCAATTCTAACCTAAGCACCCTATTTATAAGAAATTGCTTAGAACACCAAAGCAGAAAATTTAATAAATATTATTATTATATATATAATTTTTTCCTACGCCAACCTTTGAATGCTAGATTCCCACATGTTTAACAACAAAATGAGCCCACCAACTTGTTAAAAATGTTTTTCTTACAAAAACACAGTTTAAACTCCCAAAATAAATTATTCCGGAACTTCGGAACTTCAATAATTCATAATAAATAGCCCTTTTATCAGAAAAATTTGAACCTCATATCCTTTCCATAGGAAATTCCATTCTCTACAACTTTGCAGAAGAAAGTTTTTCCAAATTCCAAACAAAAATTGACCGAAATCCACAAATGCAGGCGATTTTACAAAGCTATAATCAAATTCGGTCAAGAATGGGGTCCACAAACATGAAAAACATGTTTTAAATATTTATTGCAATAAAAATACTCTTCCTCCTTATTTATTCATATATCCCACATTCATTGTAAAAATATCACCATTATTATATTATTAAAATATAATTATATATTTAAATGAATTATTTTATCGAAAAAGATAAAATATCAATTTTCAACAATTGTCACATTAAAAATTTTCTCCATCTATATCCACATAAAATAAATATTTTCCTTATCATATAAATCAATAATTAATTACTCACAAATAATATTACAGAATCACAATACTGGCAACCAGGCTGTTCCCAAGAAAGAGGGGGCTTTCCAATAAGGATTTCTCCTTACTGGCGCGCAATTAGGTTACCAAACTTCTCCTTAGACATAACTTTCTAGACATTGCCAATAATTTTATCTAATAATATTATTCAAATAATATGAATTATTGATCTGATAATTAAAGTACTGTGTAGTGACAATTATTGAAACAACAATAATATAAAATATCAACGTAGCAATTATTGAATCAATAAAATAAAATATTGAACAAGAATTCATCGTAACAATTATTAAGTAGTGCCTTCTTACGTAAGAATCAATAATTGGTGTAATACCGTGTGCTACTGTATTTTAACCACCGGGTATTTTAACAGTATTAACGGTAACATCTACACCGTTATTTATAAACAACTTATATTTGTCGTTTTTTTCATCCAATCGATTTAGTTATGGGGCCACACAAGGTCGCTGCCAATCGCATTTAATATTCCCCGACAAAGAAGAATATTCCACGACCAAACGAATATTCCCTGACAACAATGAATATTTTATAACCACTTGCTTATTTGAAATATTTGCGCACTTTACCCATAACTAACCACATTAATCAAATCAATCCTTACTATTTTAAAATAATAAATAGAGGAAATTTAATTTCATTTATAATAAGTTGGGGTCTTACATTTATCCTTGTTTTTGTTTGATTAATGCTTATATTATTGTCATCATCCTCATGCTTATATTGTGGTGAAAGTCATCTTTGACTTACGTGCAGGGATGGACTTGGTATGATTATGAACAGGGATTATTCGGTATAATCATAATCGTTGTGACGCTCCCAAAATAGGTATACATCACCTATCTTGAGTCGCCAAATACATGGTACAAAATACAAATACAATCTTTAATATACAACAAAAGAGCTGTGAGTTTTAATATAAATATTGTCTTCTAGACAATATCCACTCTTAGAATAAGTCCTCATTATATTTATTGTCACACTATTTAATAGAATAGTGAGGAGTACTAATGCTATCCTCTGGACTGTCACTCCGTTCCCCGAATAGTCCCGCTACGTTCTCATTTCCTGAAGAGAACAATGAAAGCAAAAGGGTGAGCCCAACTAGCCCAGTAATAAATATTATGACTAAGATAATGCAGAATAAATTATCATTAGTCTTCAACAATGTTAAACTGATAAAATATAATAGACATCAAGTTTAACTGCAGCGGAACAAGCAATCTATTAAAAGAGTCAAGTAGAGAATAAAATCTACTATCTTTTACGATTTAAAAGGTTTTTCATCACTTTTATCGCTGGGACTGAGCTTAATAAATAATTCACATCATCGAATCACCCCTGCACTACGGCCAAAGATATTCTTTAGTATCACGACCATAATTATTCATGCACTACGGGCCAAGGACATTCGTGTATTCATCAATGGTCATGATCATGCCAACAACTGTCCATCAATGCACTACGAGCCAATGAGGACTTTTATCACATCATTTATAACATTACGGTCATGATTATACCAAATAATCCCTGGTCATAATCATACCAAGTCCATTTATGCACTACAGGCCACAGATGACTTTTCAAAAATATAAAACATGAGGATGATGACAATGATATAAGAATTCAATAAAACAAGTTCACGAATTAATTTATCCAGAACTAATAACGTCCAAATTGTCAACATGATACTTCTTTGTAGAGTAAAATTCAAGAATGCTCAGAAGAATATTTCCATGAAAAGATACTGGATGAAGCGCAAATATCAAGGATATTTTACTAATTTCATGGAGTATAGAAGTCAAAACTTTAACCAACTGAGTATAATAAGGAATAGAAATCACCAAGCATGCGGTAGACCGCACAGGCAGGTTATTCTAACAGAATAATAAAGACGGAACCAGGTCCGGCGTAAAATGCACAGACAGGATATTCCAACAGAATAATAAAGACGGAACCAGTCGGCATGAAAGCAAGATATGGTGATATTCCAATGTAATAATAAAGAATGGAATAATGATTTAATTTCACCATGTATGCGGTATTGGTGATAACTAGGTTATTCCAACATAATAATAAAGAATGGAATAATGAAGTTATCTTCATGAAGACGAAAGAAAGAAATAATACCCCTTACCTTTGAAAGAAAGCTGGATATAGGAGTAGTGAGGTAGCGAGTGCTCTTCTTCTTCTACGATTTTCTCTCTACAATTTCTCTCTATAATAACCGCTTCTATAGCTTTAGTGAATTGGTGAGAAATAAAGGAAGAATGACCTTCTATTTATAGAAAAATATAGTTTCAATAATCAGACGTTTTGGGGCTCGAAAAATTACAAAGACAATACCTCCAACTTTTTCTTTAATTTTAATTTAGTCATGCAAGTATTATCAAACTTGCACCACCTCCCCTAATAGTAAATAATGTGATTCAATAGTAAATCATGTGAATCAATAGTTCTAGACATGTGAAAATACTGTAATTACAAAGATAAGACTCCATCTATACCTCCATTTTTAACTTAGTCAAGCAAGTATTATCAATCTTGCACCAACTCCCCTAATAGTAACAAGAATGTGAAACAATAGTATACAAATGTGAACAAATAGTTATAATCATGTGAAATAATTGCAATCAATTGCTCATTTATCCGGTTAAATACCCCATTGGTCAATATAACCTCCAGACATCAATTATTATCGAAATAAATGTCGATTTTCACTAACACAAATAATTCCAACACAATGAAACTATTTTTATCAAAAATATAAATTTTGAAATTTCAAAGTTTGACTTTTTTTGAAAAAGTCAACTGTTGACTTTTTGTCCAAATAGTAAAACTCGAAAAATTTTGTGTTTATAGTCTATTTTTACTAATTTCATCGTTCCGGACTCAAATATCACGTCCGCGTCTCCAAATTCAACTCCGAGCACAACTTCAATTTTAATAACTTTCATCATTAATATTATAACTCACAATATTTATCAACCAAAGTCGTTCCAGAAAAGGGGCTTTCCAATAAGGATTTTCTCTATCATGCCGCCTTGCAATTAGGTGACCAAACCTCTCCTCGATGTAACTTCTAGACATTGTAAATATAACTTTGTCGTCTCAATTATTGATTTAATAAAATAACATATTATGCAGATGATATCGTGACAATAATCGAATCAATAATATGAGAGATATGATGCAACAACCATTCAGAGTAATAATCGAGTATAACACTTGACTTCTCACGTAAGCATCAATAATCAATACTGGTGTGCTACTATGCAACCACGCCAGACATCGCACTTTACTACCGAGTAGTTCAACAATATTAACGGTAAAACTTCCGCCGTTATTTTCATAAATATATTTTTGTCGCTTTTCTCAATCCGACAATAATTACATTGTGGGGTCCACCAATGATTGCTACTGAGTTTTACTTAATATTCCTCGCTAAAACGTAATATTCTCCACTAATCGAATATAATATAACAACTTACATACTTTACAGAATTTATAAATACTACCCACAACTATAACATTATAACAAATTCATTCCATAATATTCAAAAATAATAATTATAGAAAAATCATCTTTATTCATAAAAGTTGGGGTCTTACAACCTCCCTTCTTATGAAATTTCGCCTCGAAAATTTAATACGTACTGGTATATCGAATAGGTGAGGATATCTTGACTTCATCTCAGATTCTAACTCCCAAGTCATTTCTTCCACGTCGTGGTTTCTCCACAAAACTTTGACTTGAGGTATAACCTTGGAGCGTAGAATATGATCCTTCTTATCCAAGATTTTAACAGTAACTCTTCATACGTTAAATCTTCCTCTATCACGTCCCGGTTCTAATTCAATAATGTGGTTCGGGTCTTCCACATATTTACGTAACATGGATATGTGAAAAACGTTATGAGCACGAGACATACTTGGCGGTAAAGCGAGTCTATACGCCACAGTTTCTACTCAATCGAGGATTAAAAATGGGCCAATGAATCGAGGATTGAGCCTTCCTCTCTTTCCAAATCTCGTAACTCCTTTCCATGGAGCAACACGTAACAACACATGATCTCCAATATCGAATTTCACGTCCTTTCGATGAAGATCAACATAACTCTTTTATCGATCTTGTGAGGTTTTTATACGTTGTCGGATTGTTTGTATCTTTTCCGTAGTCATACGTACCAAATTCGGTCCCAACAACGTTTCTTCACCCACCTCATCCCAACATACTGGAGAACGACACTTTTTTCCATACAACGCCTTGAATGGAGCCATGCCAATACTTGTTTGATAACTGTTGTTGTAGGAAAACTCCACCAATGGTAAGAACTTGTCCTAACTTCCCTTGAAGTCAAGGACACAAAGTCTTAATAAATCTTCAAGAGTTTGAATAGTCCTCTCCGATTATCCGTCCGTCTGAGGATGATATGCCGAACTAAATCGTAAATCTGTGCCCATAGCTTTTTGCAAACTAACCCAAAATCGTGAAGTGAATCTTGGGTCTCGATCAGAAACTATGGATACTGGCATACCATGCAATCTTATAATCTTGTTTATATACATACCAGCAAGACGTTCAAGTGTATAAGTTTCTCGTATCGGTAAAAAATGAGCAGACTTGGTCAATCTATCAACAATGACCCAAATCGCATCTATGACTTGAGAAACCTTGGGAAGACCGAAGAATGTGAAATCCATGGTAATGTGCTCCCACTTCTATTCTAGAATTTCAAGTGGTTGCAATGGACCTTTTGGCACTTGATGCTCCGCCTTGACTCGTTGACAAGTTAGACACCTTGAGATAAACCCCGCTATCTCTCTCTTCATATTGCTCCGCCAAAATGTATGTCGAAGATCACGATACATTTTGGTACTCCCAGGATGGATTGCAAACGGTGTGTTGTGCACTTCCATCATGATTTTATACTTTAACTCAGGGTCGTTAGGAACACAAAGTCTGGAGTTGACTCGAAGTATTCCTTCATCATCGATTCTTGCTTCCAAAGATATAAGACCTTCTTGCACTTTCTTTCTCATACGATCGCCTGTGTCTTTAGCTTGAGCAGCTTTAACCTTATCGATTAAAGTCGGTTCTACTCGTATATTCACCATCATCATGTGGGTCCCTGGAGTCTTTATCTCTATCTCCATCCTTTGCAAGTCATACAAAATGGGCCTTTACGTTGACAATATCGCACTCGTACCCGCATATGATCTTCTACTTAATGTGTCAACTACCACGTTCGCTTTTCCATGATGGTATTGGATGGTATGATCATAATCTATCAACAGTTCAAGCCAACGTCGCTGTCGCATGTTGAGTTCCTTTTGAGTGAAGAAATATTTGAGGCTTTTATGATCCGTAAATATCTCCACTTTCTCCCCATACAAATAATGCCTCCAAATCTTTAGTGCAAAAACGACTGCTGTAAACTCTAGATCATGAGTAGGATAATTCCTCTCATATTCTTTGAGTTGTCATGAGGCATAGGCTATGATTTTCCCATGTTGCATGAGAACACAACCTAACCCTTTGCCCGAAGCATCACTGTAGATGACAAATCCTTCCGATCCAGATGATATTTTCAGAACAGGTGCTGAAATGAGTCTTCTCTTGAGTTCTTGAAAACTCTTCTCACATTCCTCGCTCTAACTGAATTTTGTATCTTTCCGAGTTAGCTGAGTTAAGGGAGTAGCGATTCGAGAAAACCCTTCTACGAATCTCCGATAATAACCAGCTAAGTCGAGAAAGCTACGTACTTCGGTCACCGATTTAGGTTGCTCCCAGCTTTGAATAGCTTCAATATTTGTTGGGTCAACAGATATTCCATGACTTAACACCACGTGCCCAAGGAATGCTACTTCCTCAAGCTAGAACTCACATTTCTTCAACTTGGCATAAAGCTTATATTCACGAAGCTTTTGGAGTATCAGCCTTAAGTGTTGATCATGATCTTAACGACTTTTAGAATAAATAAGGATGTCATCAATGAAGACGACCACAAAGTGATCCAAATATTCCTTGAATACTCGATTCATCATATCCATGAAGGCAGCAGGAGCATTAATCAATCTAAAAGACATGACTAGGAATTCATAATGCCCGTATCGAGTTCTGAAAGCCGTCTTTGGAATGTCATCGGTTCTAATCTTCAATTGGTCATAACCGGAACAAAGATCAATCTTTGAAAAGAATTTGGCTCCTTATAACTGGTCAAATAGGTCATCAATACGTGGCAATGGGTACTTATTTTTGATGGTGAAATGTTTCAACTCCCGATAATCAATACAAAGTCGCATACTCCCATCTTTCTTTTTCACGAATAGAACAGGAGAACCCCAAGGAGACATACTAGGACGAATGAAACCGATGTCTAACAATTCTTGCAGTTGGGTCTTTAACTCCTGAAGTTCAATAGGAGCCATTCGATATGGGGCTTTGGAAATAGGTTTTGTACCGACTTCAAGGTCGATATAAAATTCAATTTCACGTTTTGGGGGTAGGCCAGGAAGTTCTTCAGGGAATACGTCAGAAAATTCATTAACAATAGAAATATCATTCAAAACTGACGTATTTTTATTTAGATCCGTGACATGAGCTAAGAAAGCTTGACATCCGTTTTTTAATAAACAAATAGCTTTATGGCTTGAGATGATAGTGATTGATTTTAATGGTTTGGTTGCTTGAATTCGCATAATAGGTTGGTTAGGAATATGAAAGCTAACAACCTTACGAAAACAATCAATTTTTGTACGATGAGTAGTTAACCAATCAATCCCTAGAATCATGTCAAATGCAAGTATTTTCAATGAAATAAGATCGACAGGTAATGTGAGAGTACCGATTTAAACTAAACAAGACTTATAAACAGTGGATGTAATGAAGGTTTCTCCCAATGGAGTTTCAACAGATATGTCAAAGTCCAATTTCTCCGGAGTCAAATTTAAACGTTGAGCGCAAGTAGGAGAAATAAAAGAATGGGTAGAACCGGTATCAAATAAGGCATAGACTTCGCTAGAGTTTATGATAAGCTTACCCGTGATGACCTCCTCGGGTTCCTTTGCTTTCTGGAGGTCACAACAAGCGCCCTCCTCTTGACCACCGGGCCGACTTTTTCCGGGATGACCTTTGGTGCCTCTATCCTAAATGAACTTGTCTTCTGGTGAACGATAAAATCTGCTAGTGACCTTCTCTTCCACAATTATAACATGCTTTGGATGACATCGCTAGTTTGGACTAATGTGTCCCTCCCTCCACATTTGAAGCATATAATAGGTGGTCATTCTCCTTCCTTCACAAGCGGGTCTTTGGTGTCGACGTCTTTCCATCATTGTTGAATCTCTTCCTTTTGAAATGTCCATTCTTATTATTTTGGCCCACGATTACCACCAAGTGGTTACCATTTTCGCGTCGCCGATTCCTCCACGCTTGTTGTCACCGCTCGATGATCGCTTCTCACCGGTGGTATTATCATTTGGCTTACCGCTCTCTTTTGGTTGGGTTGACTCGTTATCGCGTTCCAATAACTGAGCCCTATTAACAACATCTAAATACAAACACAATTTATGAGAGATAAGATATTGACGTATCTCGGATTTCAAAGCACTTAGAAACATTCATGTCATTCTCTCCTCATTATCAACCAAATGGGACGCAAACCGGGACAGCTCGGCAAACTTGGCTTCGTACTGCGACACGGTCATGTTGTTTTGCTCCAGTTTAATGAACTCTACCTCTTTCATATGACAAATACTTTTGGGAAAGTACTTGTCGTTGAACAGTTCTTGAAACTTCTCCCAAGACATCTTCAGTGCGGCAGGTTGGGTACGGTTTACAGATTTTCACCAGTAATCTGCCTCTGCCCGCAACATAAAGGTGGCGAAGGGAACCTTTTGCTCCTCGGAGCAACCCAAGACATCAAATATCTTGTTGATCTGTTTTATCCACGTCTTCGCCTTAAGAGGTTTTAGCTCTCCAAAAAACTCCGGTGGTCCCAACTCCTTGAACTGCTTCATGTGACCGTCCGAGAGTTGCCAAAGTGTTTCCACTACACATTTTGACAAAGAGCTGGCTCTCTACCGATGTTGCATGCATTGCATGAAGCCTCGGAATATTCCATCGTTTATCATTTGGTCAGTGTTGTTGTTTGGATTAGGATTGTCGCCTTCCTGATGCACATTGTCCTGGTTATTGAACTGTGGAGACTCAACGGTCTCCTATGCTCCATTGATGTTCTCAACATTCTCGGATGCCATTTTCAAATACTACCACAAAATAAGGGTTAATTAACATATCATTATCCCTATACTCTGACCGACCAATTAAATACCAAATAAACTTAGGTAGGTCATACTAGCGAAGGAATGCCCCGTCTCTCCCCTCCTAGTTCTTGTCTCACATCTTAACCAAGGATCATATCCCTAAGCTTTGATACCAACTGTGACGCCCCCAAAATAGGTATACATCACCTATCCTGAGTTGCTAAATACATGGTACAGAATACAAATACAATATTTAATATACAACAAAAGAGTCTGTGAGTTTTAATACAAATATTGTCTTCAGATAATATCCACTCGTAAAAAAGTCCTCATTACATTTATTGTCACACTATTTAATGTAATAGTGAGGACTACTAATACTATAATCTGGACCGTCACTCCGTTCCCCGACTAGTCCCGGCTACGTTCTTATTTCCTGAAGAGAATAGTGAAAGAAAGTGTGAGCACAACTAGCCCAGTAAGAAATATTATGACTAAGATAATGCAGAATAAATTATCATTAGTCTTTAATGATTGTTAAACCGATAAAATTCAATAGACATCAAGTTTAACCGCAATGAACACGCAATCCATTAAAAGAATCAAGTAGAGAATAAAATATACCATCTTTTATGATTTAAAAGGTTTTTCATCACTTTTATCGGCATGGGACTCGATTTTAATAAATAATCCACATCATCCTCGCACTACTGCCAAGGATATTCATTAAGTATCACAACCACAATTTATCCATTTTCACGGCCAATGATATTTGTGTATTCATCAATGGTCATGATCATGCCAACAATCATCCATCAATGCACTACGCCAATGAGGACTTTTACCACATCATTTGTAACATTACTACCATGATTACAATCAATAATCCCTAGTCATAATCATACCAAGTCCATCTATGCACTACAGCCATGACGGATGACTTTCAACAAAATATAAACATGAGGATGATGACAATGATATAAGAATTCAATAAAACAAGTTCAAGAATTAATTTATCCAAGAACTAATAACGCTCAAATTGTCAACATGATACTTATTTGTAGAGTAAAATTTAAGAATGCTCGTAAAAAATATTTCCATGAAAATCTTTGGATGAAGCACAAATATCAAGGATATTCCACTAATTTCATGGAGTATAGAAGTCAAAACTTTAACTAACTAAGTATAATAAAGAATGGAATAACAAAATAAATCACCATGCACGCAGATTGCAGATGTATAAAAGTTATTCCAATGTAATAATAAATTACGGAACCGTGTCAAAGCGAATACGCATGACCGGCTGTGATATTCCAATAGAATAATAAAGAATGGAATAACAAATGAAATCACCATGTATGCAGACTTCACATGTATGTGTTATTCTAACAGAATAATAAATAACGGAATCAGTCCCACAGAAACGCATAAACAGGATATTCCAATGTAATAATAAAGACGGAACCAGTCCCACAGTAAAACGCATGTAACAAGATATTCCAATGTAATAATAAAGAATGGAATAACATAGAATTTCACCATGTATGCAGGTACTTAAGATAGACATGTTATTCCAAAGCAGAATAATAAATAATGGAATAATAGAAGAATTTCACCAAGTATAGGGTAGTCACAGATAATTTGGTTATTCCAATGTAATAATAAAGATGGAATAATGAATTTCTCTTCATGAATATGAAAAAAATAATACCCCTTACCTTATAAAGAAGAGTACTCAACGGTAGTATGGGATATACTTAAAGAAACTTGCACTACGCTCAAAGCTTTCTTAAACGCTAAAGAAATACGCTCAAGATAGAAGAATAATTCTCTCTATAGTTTCTCTCAGTGAATTCGTAAGAAATAATGAAGCAATGAACTTCTATTTATAGAAGAATGGACTGAATAGTAACCAATTCATGAACGGTCCAGATCGATTTACTTTAAACGGATGGTCCAGATTGGTTTATAATAAAATATAATATATTCTATTTATAATCTAATAAAACGAATAACTTTTAAAAAGATTTTACTATGCAAATACTATGCATGCACTATGCAAACACTATGCATAATAAAATATAATATATTCTAATTATTGTCTAATAAAATGAATAACTTCATAAAAGTATTCTGTTTTATATAAAAAGATTTTACTATTAGCCTAATAAAACGAATAACTTTATAAAAGTATTCTGTTTTATATAAAAAGCTTTTTTTGTTTTATTACATTAATAATACTAATAAAACAAAACTTTATCATCATTATTATTATTCACACTATTAATCCACCTGTGTCGCTCCTGAAAAGGGGCTTTTAATAAGGATTTCTCCCTATCATGCCAAGCAATTAGGTGACCAAACCTCTCATCAAGCGTAACTTCAGACATCGTTAATAATGCAAATAATAATATTAATAACTCTGTCATCTCAATTATTGGTGATGAAATCTTATGAGTTTGGCATTTTAGTATGATTAAATGCATTAATTAATAAAGTGTAAATAATTAAAATAAATTGTTTATAAGTTTAAGAAATGATTAAAATATTGTGGTAGTATTAATAATATTAGATTATGAGATTATTAAGTGATTTATAACATTTGGATTAAGGTGTTATGAAGTCATTGATTTATGAATCTTACTCTTGAAATTAAATAAAGTTGTTGATCGTATTGTTTTATTATCATATATAACATTTTATAATCCGTTAATGAAATTTCTCTTTGACTTAAGTGTAAAGATGGGTAGATTATTGGTATGATCGTGACTATGGGTTCTCTTTGGCCAGTAGTGCAAAGATGAATTGTTGACTGGTATGATCATGACCATTGAATTTACAATTGAATATTTTTAGCTGAAGTGCAAAGGTGAATTGATCAACATGGTTATAATCATTGTTTATATAAATTCTGAAATGATTATATATTTCTTTGAGATATGAATATCTTTGGCCTGTAGTGCAAAGATGACCTGTTGTTGAATATCTTTGGCGTGTAGTACAAAGATGACCTATTGTTGAATATCTTTGGCCCGTGGTGCAAAGATGAACTGTTGTTGAATATCTTTGGCATGTAGTGCAAAGATGAACTGTTAATGAATATCTTTGGCCCATTGTGCAAAGATGAACTGTTGTTGAATATCTTTGGCATGTAGTACAAAGATGAACTGTTAATGAATATCTTTAGCCCGTTGTGACACCCCCAAAATAGGTCCAATCCATCCAACCTATTCTGAGTCGCCAAATACATGGTACAGAAAATAACTACAACTTTATTACTACAATTGTCGTGCAAAATACAACAACACATATACTGTTAGTTTTAATACCAACTGTGACTCATGTCCCAACTATGGACAACACCTCACAGTGATACCTTACATAAAGATACAATCTAGAACTATTTTAGAAATTAAAATCTTAGGGAAATGCTCAAGGAAACCTTCGTACATAGGATTCCATGAATCTAAGTTATGATAGATATCATATGTTCAAAGAATTATCCTTGGTTGATCCAATAGACCCCAAAGAAAAACGAGAAGATTACTATTATGTTCCTTCCAATGGTGAGTCTTCTCTTGACATATAACTATCTCTACCGTCTGCGATTGAACATTACGTTTCAACCCAACTCCAAGATCATATAGGTAGTGCTCGTAGATATGCTCAGCAAGTGGATGTGCACAACCCTTTCTTATGATAACACGAGATTGTATGTCATTAGACATCTTGTATGATAGTGGCAAAACACCCTTCCAAAGTTAGGTTCACCTCACCCTATTGTTGTTCACCAAAATTAATTATTAAGTGACGTATAATATACGACACACACATCTTAGGTCCTCAATACAATTATATATTGTATGTCATTCCGTTTTATAATGTGTTGAGAAACTTTGATAGTCTCGGACCACCACACTATTCCCCTGTTATCCCCGCTCGACCCAGCTACACTTTTATTACCTGAAAGGAATTGTGAAGCAAAAGGGGTGAGCACAACTAGCCCAGTAAAGAATATCATAACTAAAGATAATTAAATTATCAACAGCCTTCATCAATAATAAATCAGAGATTTAGAACATCTGGTAGATGATTAAACTTTTCAACCATAGTTGCAGCAGAACGAGCAATCCATTAGAAGAGTCAAATAGACCATAAAGTCTATTATCTTCTCTGTGAATAACTCATAATCATAATGTAGTTCTAACATCACTTCTCATCCAAGACGAAGATATTTTTCATCAATGTCTTAACACGAAACATCAAAGACGTAAACAATAATAACTTTATTATTACAACAAGAAATTCAGTTCATCTTTGACTATAATACAAATATTATCTTCTGGACGGCCAAAGATACAATATATCTATACTCGCCAAAGAAATCAAAATTCATCTCATCACATCAAAGATATTTATCTCAAAGAAATATATAATCATTTATTTTACAAAATGGTGAGGACTACTAAACATTCCGAGTTGTCATTTCTAAAACCTTCAATTATTATTACAACAAGACTGCGTGAGTTTGAATATATTATCTCGACAATATCTATAGAAAAAAAATGGAACATTAAAAGGAAAATGGTGAGCTCAATCATTTCTAACCTTCAAAAGAAGAATATATATCGACTAAGATAATATACAACAAATTACTAGCCCGTAAAGAATAGTCTAAGATAATATAAAAAATTAAAAATCTAAAAATCTAATACAATATAGACAACAAATTTTAAATCAAAATTCGCAATGAAATAATAATTCATTAGAAGAGTTAAGTAGAGAATGCAAACTACTATCTTCTATGTATGAATTTAAAAGTTCATCGCTCATCTTTTATCCTCGTAACATCAATCAATATATATCCGAATCAAATATTCATCTTTGCACCATGTGCCAAAGATATTCATCATTGGTCATGTTCATCTAAACACTGCTCATCTTTGCACTACTACCAAAGATATTCTTCGAAATCATTCATCTTTGCACTACAAAGCCAAAGATATTCAATAATATCATCATTTAAGACCGAAGATGATGAAAAATATTTTTAAAGAAACGAATCCAAAGAAGGAAAAAATGACAAGGATTAAGGATTAAGGATTCGTGATTTTGTTTTATCCACGTTCAAAAATACCTCAAAAATAATCATAGTGGTGTAAAATTCAAGAATGATCAAAACATGGATACAATCAAAGCTAGTATCCAAAATAGATATTTTGACAAAAGAAGAAGAAATTTTATTTTTCGATATGAATAAGCTCAGATACGTGAATAGTAATCTCGACACCAAAAGATAGAAATTTCCACAAAAAAAAAATATCTTCACGCTTCATGAATAGTATTTCGTGAATAAGAACTCGTGAATAGTAACTCATGAATAAGAACTCGTGAATAGTAAACTTATGAATAGTAACTCGTGAATGAATAGTAACTCATGAATAGTAACCCGACATGAAAAAGTTCCAAATTTGATAAAAAGTTCCAACCAATATTTCAAAGATAATGATATCAAGAAATAATATCATTCGAGAAGAAAATAACATCCCTTACCTCAAAGATTAAGATTTTAATCGAAAAACCGGATATAAGGTCAAGGAACTTGCAGACCGTATAACAAATACTCAAAGTATACTCACAAGAATACGCTCAATATATCGAGAGAGAAATAGAGAGAAACTTCAGTTTTCGTGTGATTTTCAATTCTAACCTAAGACCTTATTTATAGAAAATGCTAGAAACACCAAAGTAGTAAAATTGAATATAATATTAATATATTTTTCACATTTTCCTTAGCCCACCTTAGACAACTGATCTCAGCCCATTTGAATCACATGTGAGGCCAACTTAGTTGCAAAAAAACGTTTTTCTCAAAATAATTAACTAAAACTCCAAAAATTAATTATTTTAACTTCTAACTTCAATAATTCATAATAAATAGCCCTTTTATCAGAAAAATTCAAATCTCACGAGTTTTTATAGGAAATTCAATTTCTACAACTTTGCGTAAGAAAGTTTTTCCAAATTCCAAAATAAATTGACCAAATCCACAAACCAAGCGATTTTATAAAGCTATAATCAAATTTCACCAATAAATTGGGTCCACCAACACACAAAACATGTTTAAATATTTAATGCCACAAAAATACTCTTTCTCCTCATATACTCATATATCCCACATTCATTGTAAAAATATCATCATTATTATATTATTAAAAATAATATATTTAAATGAATTATTTTATCGTAAAAAGATAAAATATTAATTTTCAACAATTGTCACATTAAAAATTTTCTCCATCTATATCCATATAAAATCAATATTTTCTCATCATATGAATCAATAATTAATTATTCATAAATAATATTACGTAATCACAATATCGACAACCGTGCAGCTCCTCAGAAAGAGGGGCTTTCCAATAAAGATTTCTCTTCATCGGGCCAAGCAATTAGGTGACCAAACCTCTCCTTAGATGTAACTTTCTAGACATTGCCAATAATGTTATCTAATAATATTATTCAGATAATATGAATTATTGCTTCGATAATGAAAAATACGTGTAATGACAATTATCAAACAACAAAGAATATAAAATATCAACGCAAAGAATTATTAACTCAATAAAATAATGAATCGAAAGAAATTATCGTAACCATTATCGAGTAAAGGCCTTCACGTAAGAATCAATAATGGTGCAATACCGTGCACATCGTGTTTTAACCATCGAGTATTTTAACAAAGATTAATTCAGAATAACTACACCGTTATTTTTAAACAACTTATATTTTCTGCTTGCTTTCATCCAATCGCTTTCGTTATGGGCCCACACATGGATGCTGCGGCCGCATTTAATATTCCCCGACAAAGATTTAATATTCCACCACCAAACTAATATTCCCTAACAACAATGAATATTTTATAACCACTTGCTTATTTTGAAATATTTATGTATTTTACCCCTAACTATCCACATTAATCAAATCAACCCTTACTATTTCAAAATAATAAATAGAGAAAATTAAATTTCATTAATAATAAGTTGGGGTCTTACAACCTCCCCTCCTTATGAAATTTCGTCCTCGAAATCGACGACGACGCACTGTGTTTCAAAAGGTGAGGATACCTCGCTTTCATTTCCGCTTTCCAATTCCCTGTGTCATTTCCTCTATAACATGATTCCTCCACAAAACTTTAACTTGTGGTATGACCTTTCATGCGTAGGACATGCTCCTTCCTATCCAAGATCTTGACAGTACCTCCTCACACGTTAAGTCTTCTGCTATTATCTCGTCCTGCCTTCTAACTCTATAACGTGGTTCGGTCTTTCACATATTTATTTAAGTATGATATGTGAAACACATTATGAACACGTAGACATACTCTTGAGGTAACGCGAGTCTATAGGCTACATTTCCTACTCGGTCAAGAATTTGAAATGGACCAATAAATCGTGGATCGAGCTTTTCTCTCTTCCCAAATCTTGTAACTCCTTCCATGGAGCAACTCGCAACAATACATGATCCCTACACTAAATTCCACGCCCTTTTCGATGAAGATCCGCATAACTCTTTTGTCGATCTTGTGCCGCTTTGTATACGTTGTCAATCATTTAGATTTTTTCCGTAGTCATACGTACTCAACTCTAGTCCCAACAAAGGTGTTGCTTCACCCACCTCATCGCCCCAACATATCGGAGAAGCTACACTTTCGCCCATATAATGCTTCAAATGGAGCTACACCTATACTTGCTCGATAATCGTTGTTGTAGAGAATTCCACCAATGGTAAATACTTATCCCAACCCGCCTTGAAGTCAGGACACAGTAGTCTTAATAAATCTTCAAGAGTTTGAATAGTCCTCTTCGATTGTCCGTCTGCTTGAGGATGGTACGTCAATCAATCAGAACTGCGCCCATAGCTTTTTGCAAGCTTAACCCAAAATCTTGAAGTGAATTGGGTCACGATCCAAACTATGGATACAGCATGCCATGCAACCTCACAATCTCATTCACGCATATACTAGCAAGACGCTCAAGTGAATAAGTCTCCAGACGGCAAGAAATGAGCAGACTTGGTTAATCTATCAACAATAACCCAAATAAGATTGATGCCTCGAGAAACCGTAGGAAGACCCATAACTAAATCCATGGTAATGTGTTCCCACTTCCATTTCGGAATCTCAAGTGGTTGCAACGGACCCTTAGGTACAAGATGCTCCGCCTTTACACGCCGACAAGTTAAACACATCGAGATAAACTTTGCAATCTCTCTCTTCATATTGTTCCACCAAAATGTATGTCAAGATCACGATACATTTTAGTACTTCCGTGATGGATTGCAAATGGTGTATTGTGTGCCTCCATCATAATCTTGTACTTCAAATCGAGTCGTTAGAACACAAAGTCTCAGAGTGGACTCAAGTATTCCTTCTTCATCAATTCTCGCTCGAATAGCTCCTTCTTGTACTTTCTTCTTCATACGCATCGCCTCCGGGTCATGGCTCGAGCTCGAGCAACCTTAACTTTTTCTATTAAAGTTGGCTCTACGCGATAGTTGACATCATCGCACTCGCTCCTCAAGATATGATCTTCTACTCAACGCGCCACCTACCACGCTCGCTTTTTCCAGATGGTATTGAATAGTGTGGTCGTAGTCTTCAATAGCTCGAGCCAACGTCGCCGCCCAAGATGTTGAGTTCTTTTGAGTGAAGAAATATTTAAGGCTTTTATGGTCTCAATATATCTCCACTTTCTCCCCATATAGATAGTGCCTCCATATCTTTAGCGCTGAAAACGATCGGGCCGCTAACTCTAGATCATGAGTAGGATAATTCCTCTCATACTCTTTTAAGTTGTCGCGAGGCATAGGTTATGACTTTCCCACGCTGCATGAGAACACATCCTAACCCTTTGCTCAAGCATCATCAGAGATAACAAATCCATCCGAACCAGATGGTATTGTTAGAACAGTGTCAAATAAGTCTCCTCTAAGCTCTTGGAAACTCTTCTCGATTCTTCGCTCCAAACGAATTTTGTATCCTTCCGAAGTTAATCGAGTTAATGGAGTAGCGATTCGAGAAAACCCTTCCACGAATCTCCGATAATAACCAATTTAAGCCCAAAAGCTACGATTTCACCACCGACTTTTGGTTGTTCCTAACTTTCAGATTGCTTCAATCTTCACGGATCAACAGATACTCCATGTTTCGACACCACGCGCCCAAGGAATGCTACTTCCTCAAGCCGTAACTCGATTTCTTCAATTTGGCATATAGTTTGTTTTCACGAAGCCTTTTGAGTACCAAATTTTCAAAATGGTGCTCATGATCTTCACGACTTTTGGAATATATGAGGATGTCATCAATAAAACAACAACGAATCGATCCAAATATTCCTTGAATACTTGGTTCATCATATCCATGAAAGTCGCAGGAGCATTAGTCAATCCGAAAAGACATGACTAAGAATTCATAATGCCCGCATCGAAGTTCTAAAGGCGCTTTGAATATCCTCGCCTAATCTTCACCGATGATATCCGTAACTAAGATCGATTTTGAAAAGAATTTGTGCCTTTGAATCGGGTCAAACAAGTCATCAATACGAGGTAGAGGATACCTATTCTTGATGGTGACATGGTTCAATTCCCGATAGTCAATATAAAGTCGATACTCCCGCTTTTCTTCTTCTTTACAAATAAAACAGAGCACCCCAAGGAGATGTACTAGATTTAATGAAACCGATGTCCAACAATTCCTCGTAGTTGGACCTTTAACTCCTCAAGTTCAATAGAGCCATTCGATATGGGGTTTTAGAAATGGGCTTTGTACCAGTTCAAGATCAATAAAGAATTCAACTTCACGCTCGGGGTAGATCGGAAGTTCTTCAGAAATACGCCAGAAAGTCAATAACAACAGAATATTATTCAAATTTGACGTGTCTTTATTCAAATCCATAACATGGGCTAAGAAAGTTTCGACATCCGCTTTTCAATAAACGAATAGCTTTTATGATTAGATATGATATGTTGATTGATTTTAATGGTTTAGTTGCTTGAATTGCATAACAGTTGGTTAGAATATGAAAACTAACAACCTTATTTAAAACAATCAATTTTGGCATGATGAGTAGTTAACCAATCAATCCCTAAAATCACATCAAAAGCAAGTATCTTTAAAGAGATAAGGTCAACAGTAAAGAAATGGTGCCAACTTGAATCAAACAAGATTTATAAACATGTGGATGTGATGAAAGTTTCTCCTAACGGAGTTTCCACAGATAGTCAAAGTCTAATTTCTCCTGAGTCAAGTTTAAACGCTGAGCACAAGCAGAGAGATAAATGAATGGGTAGCACCCAGATCAAGTAAGGTATAAACTTCGCAAGAATTTATAAATAGCTTACCCGTGATCACCTCGCTTGGGTTCTCTCGATTTTGACCAACCACAACAAACGCTTCTTCCCTAATCGCTGATTTTGACTTTTCTCGGGACAAATCTTTTGAGTCACCGTCCCTCATTGAACTAGGTTTCGCTACCGCATAATCTCGAGCGATATGTCCTTCCTTTCCACAATTATAGCATACCTTGAACTGTTCAGGGACAGCTTTGACCGATATGTCCCTCTTTCCCAGATTTATAAAGATACGACCGGTGGTCGTTTCTCCTCCCTTAGAACCCGCTTGTCACGCCAAGACCGCTGCCTTCACATGGTCGTTGTTAAATCTCTCTTTTAAAATCTCCTCCCGACTCGCTTCTTCTATTTTCATGGCTATGATTACCACCAGAGTGGTTACCATTTTGTCCGTCTTTTTTTTTCTCCGCCGGTTATCATTATTCTGCTGATCGCTATCTCCGGTACGATCCTCGTTATGGTCCTCGTTGACCGCATACTCGTTATCTCGCCTAATAATTGAGCCCTGCTTACAACATCCGAATAGAGAGAAAGTTTATGAGAAATGAGATATCGACGACGCCGGTTTCAAACCTCTAAGAAACATCCGCGTCATACGCTCCTCATTCTCCACCAAATGAGGTGCAAAACTCGATAACTCGCAAACTTTGCCTCGCATCGAGACACCGCCATGTTGTTTTTGCTCTAACTGATGAACTCCACTTCCTTCATACGATTTAACACTTTCGTGAAAGTATTTGTCATTAAATAGTTTCAAACGCTTCCCAAGACACGCTGAAAAGGCTGGATGGGTACGCTTCACGCACTCCCACCAAGAGTCCGCTTCGCCACTTTAACATAAAGGTGGCGAATGGAACCTTCTTCTCCTCCGCATCCCAAGACATCGAATATCTTGGTAATTTTCTTGACCCATGTTTCCGCCATGATCGGATCCGCTTTCCTTAAATTTCGTGGTCCCAAACTTTGAATCGCTTGGTCGTGACAACCCGTGAATTGCTATCATTTCTCCTCAGATTTTGAACACACGAGTCTCTCGTTCGATTTTGCATGAATCGCAAAAGCTTCTAAACATCCCCTCGCTCATCATCTCGCCAGGTGGTGTTGTTCACAGGAGGAACATTGCCACTGCTGCACGCTCTCCTCGTTGGTGAGTACAAAGGCTCTCCACTGGCCTCATTTCCATTGTTAATATTCTCACCGACATTCTCAAATATCGCCATAAAACAAGGGTTAATTAAGGAAATCAATATATCACATAATATCCTTATATATCTAACTAACTAAAAAATAAGCTTAGTAGACACACTAAACAAGGATTTACTCGCCTCCCTCCTAGTTCTATTCCCGATCTCCGCCCAGAGATCATATCCCTAAGCTCGATACCAATCGTGACGCCCCCAAAATAGGTATACATCACCCATTCGAAAGTTGTCAATACATGGGTGTAAACAACTACAACTTTATTATTACAACAAGAAATCGTGAGTTTGAATACAAATATTATCTTCTAGACAATATCTATACTCAAATAAATCCTCATCACATTTATTGATACATTATTTTACAAAATGGTGAGGACTACTAAACAATCCTTTCTAAAACCTTCATTCCATACCCCGACTCGCATCGCTTATATTCTCGCCTCCCCGAGAAGAAAAATGGAACAAAAAGGAAAAGGGTGAGCTCAACTAGCCCAAGAAAGAATATTATGACTAAGATAATATACAACAAATTACCGTTAGTCTTCAACAGAGAAAATCTAATAGAATACAATAGACAACAAATTTTAAATCAATATTCGTAAATGAAATAATAATTCATTAGAAGAGTTAAGTAGAGAATGCAAACTACTATCTTCTATGTATGAATTTAAAAGTTCATCGCTCATCTTTTATCCCCGTAACATCAATCAATATATATCCGAATCAAATATTCATCTTTGCACTACAAAAGCCAAAAGATATTCATCATTGGTCATGTTCATCTAAACACTGCTCATCTTTGCACTACGGCCAAAGATATTCTTCGAAATCATTCATTGCACACTGTGCCAAAGATATTCAATAATATCATCATTTAAGATCGAAGATGATGAAAAATATTTTTAAAGAAACGAATCCAAAGGAAACAAAATGACAAGGATTAAGGATTAAGGATTCGTGACTTTGTTTTATCCATGTTCAAAAATACCTCAAAAAAATAATTATAGTGGTGTAAAATTCAAGAATGATCAAAACATGGATACAATCAAAGCTAGTATCCAAAATAGATATTTTGGACAAAAAGAAGAAATTTTATTTTTTTTTCAGATACGTGAATAGTGCCGAGATACGTGAATAGTAACTCGACACCAAAATATAGAAATTTCAAAAAAAAAAACATCTTCACGCTTCATTAATAAGACTCGTGAATAAGAATCGTGAATAAGAACTCATGAATAAGAATCGTGAATAAGAACTCATGAATAGAACTCGTGAATAAGAACTCATGAATAGTAACCCCTTACATGAAAAAGTTCCAAATTTGATAAAAAGTTCCAACCAATATTTCAAAGATAATGATATCAAGAAATAATATCATTCGAGAAGAAAATAACATCCCTTACCTCACAAAGATTAAGATTTCTAATTGAAAAAACCTGATATAAGGTCAAGGAACTTCAGACCGTATAACAATACTCAAAGTATACTCACAAGAATACGCCAATATATCGAGAGAGAAATAGAGAGAAACTTCAGCTTCTCGTGTGATTTTCAATTCTAACCTAAGACCCTATTTATAGAAAATGCTTAACACCAAAGTAGTAAAATTTAATATAATATTAATATATTTTTCATATTTTCCTTAGCCCACCTTAGACAACTGATCTCAGCCCATTTGAATCACATGTGAGGCCAACTTAGTGCAAAAAAAACGTTTTTTTCTCAAAATAATTAACTAAAACTCCAAAAATTAATTATTTTAACTTCTAACTTCAATAATTCATAATAAATAGCCTTTTATCAGAAAATTCAAATCTCACGAGTTTTTATAGGAAATTCAATTCTCTACAACTTTGCAGAAGAAAGTTTTTCCAAATTCCAAATGTAAATTGACCAAATCCACAAACCAAGCGATTTTATTGTGCTATAATCAAATTTCTAATAATAAATGGGTCCACCAACACACAAAACATGTTTTAAACATTTAATGCCACAAAAATACTCTTCTCTCCTCATATACTCATATATCCCACATTCATTGTAAAATATCATCATTATTATATATTATTAAAATAATATATTTAAATGAATTATTTTATCGTAAAAAGATAAAATATTAATTTTCAACAATTGTCACATTAAAAATTTTCTCCATCTATATCCACATAAAATCAATATTTTTCTCATCATATGAATCAATAATTAATTATTCACAAATAATATTACGTAATCACAATATCGACAACCGTGCAGCTCCTCAGAAGAGGGGCTTTCAATAAGAATTTTCTTTCATCGGCCGCCGCAATTAGGTGACCAAACCTCTCCTTAGATGTAACTTTCTAGACATTGCCAATAATGTTATCTAATAATATTATTCAGATAATATGAATTATTGCTTCGATAATGAAAAATACTGTGTAAATGACAATTATCAAACAACAAAGAATATAAAATATCAACGCAAAGAATTATTAACTCAATAAATGAAAATCGAATAAGAATTATCGTAACCATTATCGAGTAGTGCCTTCACGTAAGAATCAATAATGTGCAATACGCGTGCTACATCGTGTTTTAAACCAATTTAGTATTTTAACAAAGATTAATTCAGAATAACTACACCGTTATTTTTAAACAACTTATATTTGTCGCTTTCTTCATCCAATCGCTTCGTTATGGGGCCCATATACGGTCGCTCCGTCGCATTTAATATTCCCCGATAAAGCATTTAATATTCCACCACCAAACTAATATTCCCCAACAACAATGAATATTTTATAACCACTTGCTTATTTTGAAATATTTCATGATTTTACCCTAACTATCCACATTAATCAAATCAACCCTTACTATTTCAAAATAATAAATAGAGAAAATTAAATTTCATTAATAATAAGTTGGGGTCTAAAATAATACGATCAACAATCGCATTTAATTTTAAGAGTAAGATTCATAAATCAATGATTTCATAACACCTTAATCCAAATGTTATAAATCACTTAATAATCTCATAATCTAATATTATTAATATTACCACAACATTTTATCATTTCGTAAACTGATAAATAATTTATTTTAATTATTTACACTTTACTAATTAATGCATTAAATCATCCTAAAATGCCAAACTCATAAGATTTCATCACCAATAACCAAAACCCTCATCAAAAATCTGCATATACCTTATATAGGAATCTCAAGCCATAAAATCCTATTTTCCAATTTTGTTACTTCACATAACATATTTAAGTCATTTACTCATAACTAGAACATTTTCATAAAAAATACCAAATTAGTACAAAAATATTTATTTTCTGGTATTTGGCATAATATAGTCCCATATTGAACATATAATTTTCTCGGAATTTTTAAAATTTATTTACTATTTTTCACATGGCCAAAATTGCCGAATATTTAGACATTTATCATAAATTGTACTTTTGTCCAAAAATTCCGAAATTTACAGAATATAATTCTGTTATATACATGTACTCCCAATAAAAATTTCATCAATTTTGGAGTTAACCACACGGAGTTATAAGCGTTTACTTTTAAAATAGTCTTTTCTCATAAAATCCATAACTCCTAATCTATACATCCAAAAATCGCCATTTTTGGCCATAATCAAGGAAAATCATCAAATTATCATTTCAAATTTTTCCAGAATTTTTGAAGGTCAGAAAAATTACGAAACATGAAAAACATAACAACCCTTAAAATTCTTTACCTCAAAAGAGCAGTACTTCTGACCGGAACATCGGATATAAAGCCGAAGGAAACTTGTACTGAATAGTAACTCTCAAAGTATCTAAATACTTACAAAAATATACTCGACAATATAGAGAGAAAGAAAACTTGTTTCTGGTGTGATTTTCAATTCTAACTTAAGCGCCTATTTATAGGAAAATGCTAGAACGCCAAAGGAGACTAAATTAATAAAATATTAATTTATTTTATACGCATGCCATTTTTAAAAAAAATGGCAGCCATCACCTTTGAAAATCCAATTCAGCACATGCATTCAATCACCAACCAAAAAGTGGGGCCCGCCTTCTAGAATTTTCAACTAAAAACATTTATAAAAATAATTTCTGAATCAGTCACCTCTTAAAATTCATAACAAATCATACGTTAATTTTTAACGGTTCAAAATTTGTGGACATATACTCAACTCATATATGTATAACATATCCAAAAATCACAACGATCCAACGGTCGGATTAAAAATTATAACTCACGCAATATATCTCAAGAACACTGATTTTTCGGATTATTAGTCCTTCGGACCAGTTTCATTCAAAAATTCACTACGATAAATCTACAAAGGATTTTTGGGTGATTCAAATTTTTACATTTAGATTACTTCCAGGGCTTTCTTTTGATATATGGCTCATCTCCTAACTCATTATACACAAAGAGTTATAGATTTTACAAAATCAAGTAATAAACAAATTTTTCTGAAAATCCCATATTTTGTTCTTCATTTCGACAAAATACTAATAAAACACTTCAACATTAATTCCTTCATTTATAACCGCATAAATAAATTCATCATTTATATCCACATCAAATAAATATTTCCTTATCAATAATTAATTATTAACAAATCATATTACAGAATCAGAACAATGACAACCAGGCAGTTCCCAGGAAAGAGGGGGCCTTCCGATAAGGATTTCTCCTTCATGGCGCCGCAATTAGGTGACCAAACCTCTCCTCGATGTAACTTTCTAGACATTTCCAATAATGCTATCTAATAATATTATTCAAATAATATGAATTATTGATCCGAAAATCTTGTGTTAGTGACAATTATTGAAACAACAATAATATAAAATATCAACGCAAAGAATTATTGAATCAATAAAATAAAATATTGAATAAAGAATTACTTGTAACAATTATGAGTAGTGCCTTCACGTAAGAATTAATAATTCAAAAATATCGTGCAATACCGTGTAGCCATCGTGCAACAACAACGACATTACTATATTTTAACCACCAAAGTATTCCAACAGTGTTAACGGTAACAACTACGCCATTATTTATAAAAACTTAAACTTGTCATTTTTTTTTTTTCATCGACGGTTATTACATTATGGGGCCCACATATTTACCGCTAGTCTGTCATTTAATGTTCCCCGAAAACAAGAATATTCCACGACCGAACAAATATTTCCCAACAATAATAAGTATTTTATAGCCACTTGCTTATTTTGAATTTTTTTTTAATATATCACCCTTAACTTTATTTTTTATCAATTTAACCATTTACTAAATAAGAAAATTGAATACTTTTATTTCATAAAATTCGGGGTCTTATACCCGTAGTGCAAAGATGAACTTATTAGTATGATTATGAACAGGAACTGTGATTTGGTATAACCATGATCTTTGATGTTTCAGGTAAAGACATGTGATGAAAAATATCTTCGTCTTGGATGAGAAGAGAAAATTAGAACTACAATTATGATTATGAGTTATTCACATGACTGTGAACAGGATCTGTTGATTAATGTTATAGGGTTAAAGCATTGTTGGTGTACTTTTAACATGGAGAAGATAATAGACTTTATGGTCTATCTGACTCTTCTAATGGATTATCTGACTCTTCTAATGGATTGCTTGTTCCGCTGCAACTATGGTTGAAAAGTTTTATCAACTACCATATGTTCTAAATCTCTGATTTATTACTGATGAAGGCTAATGATAATTTAATTATCTTTAATTATGATATTCTTTACTGGGCTAGTTGTGCTCACCCCTTTTGCTTCACAATTCCTTTCAGGTAATAAAAGTGTAACTGGGTCAAGCGGGGATAACAAGGGAATAGTGTGGTGGTCCTAGACTATCAAAGTTTCTCAACACATCATAAAACGGCATGAAATACAATATATAATTGTATTGAGGACCTAAGATGTGTGTGTCGTATATTATACGTCACTTAATAATTGATTTTGGTGAACAACAATAGGTTGAGGTGAACCCAACTTTGGAAGGGTGTTTTGCCACTATCATACAATATGTCTAATGACATACAATCTCGTGTTATCATAAGAAAGGGTTGTGCACATCCACTTGCTGAGTATATCTACGAGCACTACCTATATGATCTTGGAGTTGGGTTGAAACATAATGTTCAATCGCAGACGGTAGAGATAGTTATATGTCAAGAGAAGACTCACCATTGGAAGGAACATGATAGTAATCTTCTCATTTTTTTGGGGTCTATTGGATCAACCAAGGATAATTCTCTGGACATATGATATCTATCATAACTTAGATTCATGGCCTCCTATGTACGAAGGTTTCCTTGAGCACTTCCCAAAGATTTTAATTTCTAAAACAGTTCTAGATTGTACCTTTATGTAAGGTATCACTGTGAGGTGTTGTCCATAGTTGGGACATGAGTCACAGTTGGTATTAAAACTCACAGTATATGTGTTGTTGTATTTTGCACGACAATTGTAGTAATAAGGTTGTAGTTGTTTTCTCTACCATGTATTTGACGACTCAGAATAGGTTGGATGGGTTGGACATATTTTGGGGGTGTCACAGTTTTAACAGTTAACGGTAAAACTTCAGCCGTTATTTTCATAAAAATATTTTTGTCATTTTCTCAATCTGACAATAATTCAGTTATGGGGTCCACCAATGATTGTGCCGTCGTACGAATATTCCCCGACCAATCGAATATTATAAACAACTTGCGTACTTTGCAAAATTTCTAAATATTACCCACAACTATAACATTATATCAAATTAATTCCATAATATTAAAAAATGATAATTATAGAAAATTTATCTTTATTCATAAAATTTGGGGTCTTACAATCTCCCCTTCTTATAAAATTTCGCCCTCGAAATTAGGGTACGTACCTGGTATGTCGAAGAGGTAAGGATACCTTGATTTCATTTCAGATTTAACTCCCAGGTCATTTCCTCAACATCGTGGTTCCTCCATAAAACTTTGACTTGAGGTATAACCTTGGAGCATAGAATATGTTCCTTCTTATCCAAGATTTGAATAGGAACCTCTTTATACGTTAAATCTTCCGCTATTTCATCCGGTTCTAACTCAATAATGTGGTTTGGGTCTTTCACATATTTACGTAACATGGATATATGAAAAATGTTATGAACACGAGACATACATGGAGGTAAAGCGAGTCTATAAGCTACTGATCCCTACTCGATCGAGGATTAAAAATGGTCCAATGAATCGAGGATTGAGCTTTCCTCTCTTTCCAAATCTCGTAACTCCTTTCCATGGAGCAACACGCAACAACACATGATCTCCAATATCGAATTCCATGTCCTTTCGATGAAGATCAGCATAACTCTTTTTGTCGATCTTGGGAGGTTTTTATACGTTCTTGGGATCGTTTGTATCTTTTTCTCGTAGTCATACGTACTTAACTCCGGTCCTAAAATGTTGCTTCACCCACCTCATCCCAAAGATCTTGGAGAAGCGACACTTTCTTCCATACAATGCTTGAATGGAGCCATGCCAATACTTGCTTGATAACTGTTGTTGTAGAAAAACTCCACCAATGGTAAGAACTTGTCCCAACTTCCCTTGAAGTCAAGGACACAAAGTCTTAATAAATCTTTAAGAATTTGAATAGTCCTCTCGATCGACCGTCAAATGCGGGATGATATGCCAACTAAATCGTAGAACCGTGCCCATAGCTTTTGCAAACTAACTCAAAATCGTGAAGTGAATCTTGGGTCTCGATCGTAAACTATGGATCTTGGCATACCATGCAATCTTACAACCTCGTTTATGTACATACGAGCAAGACGTTCAAGTGTATAAGTTTCGTATAGGTAAAAATGAGCAGACTTGGTCAATCTATCAACAATGACCCAAATTGCATCTATTCCACGAGAAACCTAGGGAAGACCGATGTGAAATCCATGAAAATGTGCTCCCACTTCCATTCGGAATTTTAAGTGGTTGCAATGGACCTTTTGGTTTTGATGTTCACTTGACTCGTTGACACGTTAGACACCTTGAGATAAACAACACTATCTCCTCTTTATATTACCCCACCAAAATGTATGTCAAGATCATGATACATTTTGGTACTCTAGAGATGGATTGCAAGCGGTGTGTTGTGCGCCTCCATCATGATTTTATACTTTAAATCGGGGTTATTAGGAACACAAAGTCCGGAGTTGACTCAAGTATTCCTTCTTCATCGATTCTTGCTTCTTAGATATAGCACCTTCTTGTACTTTCTTCCTCATATGCATCACTCTGTGTCTAGCTTCGAAAGCGACTTTAACTTTATTGATTAAACTCGGTTCTACTCGTATATTTGCCATCACTATGTGGGTCCCTGGAGTTTTTATCTCTATCTCCATCCTTTGCAAGTCATACAAAATGGGCCTTTCGTTGACAATATCGTATTTCGCATGCCGCATATGATCTTTCTACTCAATGCGTCACTACCACGTTTGCTTTTCTAGGATGATATTGGATGGTATGATCATAATCTTTCAACAGTTCAAGCCAACGTCGCTGTCGCATGTTGAGTTCCTTTTAAGTGAAGAAATATTTGAGGCTTTTATGATACGTAAAGATCTCCACTTTCTCCCCATACAAGTAATGCCTCCAAATTTTAAATGCGAAGACAACAGCTGCCAACTCTAGATCATGAGTAGGATAATTCCTCTCATATTCTTTGAGTTGTCGAGAGGCATAGGCTATGACTTTCCCATGTTGCATGAGAACTTATCCTAACCCTTTGCCTGAAGCATCACTGTAGATGACAAATCCCTCCGAGCCAGATGGTATTGTCAGAACAGGTGCTGAAATGAGTCTTCTCTTGAGTTCTTGAAAACTCTTCTCGCATTCCTCACTCCAACCGAATTTTGTATCTTTCCGAGTCAACTGAGTTAATGAAGTAGCGATTCGAGAAAACCCTTCTACGAATCTTCGATAATAGCCAGCTAAGCCAAGAAAGCTACGTACTTCGGTCACTGATTTAGGTTGTTCCTTGCTTTGAATGACTTCAATCTTTGCTAGGTTAACAGATATTCCATGACTTGATACCACGTGCCCAAGGAATGCTACTTCCTCAAGCCAGAACTCGTATTTCTTTAACTTGGCATAAAGCTTATATTCACGAAGCTTTTGGAGTATCAGCCTCAAGTGTTGCTCATGATCTTCATGGCTTTTAGAATAAATAAGGATGTCATCAATAAAGACGACCACAAAGTGATCCAAATATTCCTTGAATACTCGGTTCATCATATCCATGAAGGCAGCAGGAGCATTAGTCAATCCAAAAGACATGATTAGAATTCATAATGCCCGCATCAATTCGAAAGCCGTCTTTGGAATGTCATCGGTTATAATCTTCAATTGGTGATATCCAGAACGAAGATCAATTTTTGAAAAGAATTAGGCGCCTTGCAACTGGTCAAATAGGTCATCAATGCATGGCAATGGGTACCTATTTTTGATGGTGACATGATTCAATTCCCGATAATCAATACAAAGTCGCATACTCCCATCTTTCTACTTCACGAATAGAACAGGAGCACCCCAAGGAGAAGTATTAGGACGAATAAAGCCAATGTCTAACAATTCCTGCAGTTGGGTCTTTAACTCCTGAAGTTCAATAGGAGCCATTCCACATGGGGCTTTGGAAATGGGTTTTATACCGGGTTCAAGGTCGATACAAAATTCAATTTCACGTTCTGGGGGTAGGCCAGGAAGTTCATCAGGGAATACGTCATGAAATTCATTAACAATAGAAATATCATTCAAAATTGACGTATTTTTGTTTAGATCCGTGACATGAGCTAAGAAAGCTTGACATCCGTTTTTCAATAAACGAATAGCTTTATGGCTTGAGATGACAGTGATTGATTTTAATGGTTTGGTTGCTTAAATTCGCATAATAGGTTGATTAGGAATATGAAAGCTAACAACCTTACGAAAACAATCAATTTTTGTACGATGAGTAGTTAACCAATCAATCCCTAGAATAACGTCAAATGCAAGTATTTTCAATGAAATAAGATCGACAGGTAATGTGAGAGTACCGATTTGAACCAAACAAGACTTATAAACAGTGGATGTAATGAAGGTTTCTCCCAACGGAGTTTCAATAAATAAGTCCTCCATCATGATTTTATACTTTAAATCAGGGTCGTTAGGAACACAAAGTCTGGAGTTGACTCGAAGTATTCCTTCTTCATCGATACTTGCTTCCGGCATAGCACCTTTTTGTACTTTCTTCCTCATATGCATCAGCTCTAGGTCTGTAGCTTAAGTAGCTTTAACTTTATCGATTAAAGTCGGTTCTACTCGTATATTTACCATCATCACATGGGTCCCTGGAGTTTTTATATCTATCTCTATCCTTTGCAAGTCATACAAAATGGGCCTTTGCGTTGACAATATCGCACTCGTACCCGCATATGATCTTCTACTCAATGCGTCGTACTACCACGTTGCTTTTCAGGATGATATTGGATGGTATGATCATAATCTTTCAGCGATTCAAGCCAACGTCATTTGTCGCATGTTGAGTTCCTTTTGAGTGAAAAAATATTTGAGGCTTTTATGATCCGTAAAGATCTCCACTTTCTCCCCATACAAGTAATGCCTCCAAATTTTAAGTGCGAAAACAACAGCTGCCAACTCTAGATCATGAGTAGGATAATTCCTCTCATATTCTTTGAGTTGTCGAGAGGCATAGGCTATGACTTTCCCATGTTGCATAAGAACTTATCCTAACCCTTTGCCTGAAGCATCACTGTAGATGACAAATCCCTCTGAGCCAGATGGTATTGTCAGAACAACTGTTGAAATGATTCTTCTCTTGAGTTCTTGAAAACTCTTCTCACATTCCTCACTCCAACCGAATTTGGTATCTTTCCGAGTCAGCTGAGTTAATGAAGTAGCGATTCGAGAAAACCCTTCTACGAATCTCCGATAATAACCAGCTAAGCCGAGAAAGATACGTACTTCGGTCACTGATTTAGGTTGTTCCCAGCTTTGAATGGCTTCAATCTTTGTTGGGTCAACAGATATTCCATGACTTGATACCACGTGCCCAAGGAATGCTACTTCCTTAAGCCAGAACTCGTATTTCTTCAACTTGGCATAAAGCTTATATTCACGAAGCTTTTGGACTATCAGCCTCAAGTGTTGCTCATGATCTTCACGGCTTTTGAAATAAATAAGGATGTCATCAATAAAGACGACCACAAAGTGATCCAAATATTCCTTGAGTACTCGGTTCATCATATCCATGAAGGCAGCAGGAGCATTAGTCAATCCAAAAGACATAACTAGGAATTCATAATGCCCGTACCGAATTCTGAAAGCCGTCTTTGGAATGTCATCGGTTATAATCTTCAATTGGTGATATCCAGAACGAAGATCAATTTTTGAAAAGAATTTGGCGCCTTGCAACTGGTCAAACAGGTCATCAATGCGTGGCAATGGGTACCTATTTTTGATGGTGACATGATTCAACTCCCGATAATAATATATAAAGTCGCATACTCCCATCTTTCTTCTTCACGAATAGAACAGGAGCACCCCAAGGAGAAGTACTAGGACGAATAAAGCCAATGTCTAACAATTCCTGCAGTTGGGTCTTTAACTCCTGAATTTCAATAGGAGCCATTCCACATGGGGCTTTGGAAATGGGTTTTGTACCGGGTTTAAGGTCGATACAAAATACAATTTCACGTTCTGGGAGTAGGACAGGAAGTTCTTCAGGGAATACGTCAGGAAATTCATTAACAATAGAAATATCATTCAAAACTGATGTATTTTTGTTTAGATCCATGACATGAGCTAAGAAAGCTTGAGATCCGTTTTTCAATAAACGAATAGCTTATGGCTTGAGATGATAGTGATTGATTTTAATGGTTTGGTTGCTTGAATTCGTATAATAGGTTGATTAGGAATATGAAAGCTAACAACCTTACGAAAATAATCAATTTTTGCATGATGAGTAGTTAACCAATCAATCCCTAGAATTACGTCAAATGCAAGTATTTTCAATAAAATAAGATCGACAGGTAATGTGAGAGTACCGATTTGAACCAAACAAGACTTATAAACAGTGGATGTAATGAAGGTTTCTCCCAACGGAGTTTCAACAGATAAGTCAAAGTCTAATTTCTCCGGAGTCAAATTTAAACGTTAAGCGCAAGTAGGAGAAATAAAGGAATGGGTAGAACCGGTATCAAATAAGGTATATACTTCGCTAGAGTTTATGATAAGCTTACCCGTGATGACCTCATTCAGATTCCTTGGTTTCTGGGAGGTCACGACAAACGCTCTCCCTTGCACTACTGGCTTTGACTTTTCTGGGGCGTCCTTTGGTGCCTCCATCCTAGCTGAATTTGTCTTCGGTAAATGATAAAATCGGGCTAGGTGACCTTCTCTTCCACAATTATAACATGCTTTGGACGACATCGCACAGTTTGGACTGATGTGTCCCTCCCCTCCGCATTTGAAGCATATGATAGGTGGTCGTTCTCCTTCTTTAACAACAGGTGTTGATGCTGACGTCTTTCCATTATTGTTGAATCTCCTCTTCTTGAAATATCCATTCTTATTACTTTGGCCATGATTACCAACGAAGTGGTTACCATTTCTGGCATGTTGATTCCCTCCACGCTTATTGTCACCGCTTCGATGACTTTTATCACTGGTATTATCATTTTGCCGGCTGCTCTCTTTTGGTTGGGTTGACTCATTATCGCGCTCCAATAACTGAGCCCTATTAACAACATCTGAATACAAACACAGTTTATGAGAGATAAGATATTGACATATCTCGGGTTTTAAACCTCTTAGAAACATTCGCATCATTCTCTCCTCATTATCAACCAAATGGGACGCAAACCGGGACAACTCGGTAAACTTAGCTTCGTACTGCGACACGGTCATGTTGTTTTGTTCCATTTTAATGAACCCTACCTCTTTCATGTGACGAATACTTTCGGGAAAGTACTTGTCGTTGAACAGTTCTTGGAACTTCTCCCAAGACATCTTCGGTCTGCGGCAAGTAGAGTACGCTTTCTGATTCCCACCATGAATCGCCTCGTGCTTTCATAACATGAAGGTGGCAAAGGGAACCTTTTGCTCCTCGAAGCATCCTAAGACATCAAATATCTTGTTGATCTGCTTTATCCAGGTCTCCGCCTTAAGTGGTTTTGGCTCTCCAAAAAACTCCGGTGGTCCCAGCTCCTTGAACTATTTGGCGGTGACCGTCTGAGAGTTGCCAGTGTTTCCACCTTCATTTTGGACAGGAGTCGTTCTCACCTGATGTTGCATGAATTGCATGAAGCCTCGGAATATTCCATCGTTCATCATTTGGTCAGTGTTGTTGTTTGCATTAGGATTGTCGCCTTCCTGATGCACATTATCATGATTATTGATCTGTGGAGACTCAACGGTCTCCGATTGCTCCATTGATGTTCTCAACATTCTCGGATGCCATTTTCAAATGCTGCCACAAAACAAGGGTTAATTAACATATCACATATAATCCCTATACTCTGATCAACCAATTAAATATCAAATAAACTTAGGTAGGTCATACTAGCAAAGGAATTCCCCGTCTCTCCCCTCCTAGTTCTTGTCTCACATCTTAACCAAGGATCATATCCCTAAGCTTTGATACCAACTGTGACACCCCCAAAATAGGTATACATCACCTATTCTGAGTCGCCAAATATATGGTACAGAATACAAATACAATCTTTAATATACAACAAGAAAGTTGTGAGTTTTAATACAAATATTGTCTTCTAGACAATATCCACTCTCAGAATAAGTCCTTATTACATTTATTGTCACACTATTTAACAGAATAGTGAGGACTACTAATAATATAATCTGGACCGTCACTCCGTTCCCCGACTAGTCCCGGCTACGTTCTCATTTCCTGAAGAGAACAGTGAAAGAAAGGGTGAGCTCAACTAGCCCAGTAAGAAATATTATGACTAAGATAATGCAGAATAAATTATCATTAATCTTCAACAGTATTAAACTGATAAAATACAATAGACATCAAGTTTAACTGCATCAGAACATGCAATCCATTAAAAGAGTCAAGTAGAGAATAAAATATACTATCTTTTATGATTTAAAAGGTTTTTCATCACTTTTATTGCTGTGACTCAGCTTAATAAATAATCCACATCATCCCTGCACTATGGCCAAGGATATTCATTAGTATCACAACCACAATTTATCCATGCACTACGGGCTAAGGATATTTATGTATTCATCAATGATCATGATCATGCTAACAACTGTCCATCAATGCACTACGGGCCAATGAGGCCTTTTACCACATCATTTGTAACATTACGGTCATGATTACATCGAATAATCCCTGGTCATAATCATACCAAGTCCATCTATGCACTACAGGCCACAGATGACTTTCAACAAAAATATAAATATGAGGATGATGACAATGATATAAGAATTTAATAAAACAAGTTCAAGAATTAATTTATCCAGGAACTAATAACGTCCAAATTGTCAACATGATACTTCTTTGTAGAGTAAAATTTAAGAATGCTCAGAAGAATATTTCCATGAAAGATACTGGATGAAGCGCAAATATCAAGGATATTCCACTAATTTCATGGAGTATAGAAGTCAAAACTTTAACCAACTGAGTATAATAAAGAATGGAATAACAAAAGAAATCACCATGCATGTGGTACTTCAGATGACAAGCAGTTATTCCTAAAAAATAATAAATTACGAGAACCGGGTAAAAGGCGTAATACAGCACTTAATACATGATATTCCAACAGAATAATAAAGAATGGAATAACAACGAAATCACCATGCATGCGGTACTGCGTGAGTAGGCAAAGTTATTCCAACAGAATAATAAATAATGGAACCAGTCCCGGCGTAAAAGCGCATGACGGGATATTCCAATGAGAATAATAAAGACGAAACCCGGTCCCGTAAAACGCATGCATGTGAGGATATTCCAATGTAATAATAAAGAATGGAATAACAACAGAATTTCACCATGTATGCGGTGATTTCAGATAGATAGGTTATTCAATGAGAATAATAAATAATGGAATAATGGAAGAATTTCACCAAGTATAGGGTAGCAGATATATCTTTGGTTATTACAGCAGAATAATAAAGAATGGAATAATGAAGTTCTCTTCATGAATATGAAAAAAAAATAATACCCCTTACCTTATAAAGAAGAGTACTCCGACGGTAGGGCGGGGATATACTTGAAGAAACATGCACTACGCTCAAAGCTTTCTTAAATGCTAAAGAAATACGTTCAAGATAGAAGAATAATTCTCTCTACACTTTCTCTCTCTAGAGTTTCAGTGAATTCGTAAGAAATAATGAAGGAATGAGCTTCTATTTATAGAAGAATGGACTGAATAGTAACCAATTCATGAATGGTCCAGATCGATTTACTTTAAACAGACGATCCAGATTGGTTTACAATAAAATATAATATATTCTATTTATAATCTAATAAAATGAATAACTTTTAAAAAGATTTTACTATGAAAATACTATGCAGGCACTATGCAAACACTATGCATAATAAAATATAATATATTCTAATTATTGTCTAATAAAGCGAATAACTTTATAAAAGTATTTTGTTTTATATAAAAGATTTTACTATTAGCCTAATAAAACGAATAACTTTATAAAAGTATTACATTTTTATATAAAAGCTTTTTTTGTTTTATTACATTAATAATACTAATAAAACAAAACTTCATCATCATTATTATTATTCACACTATTAATCGACCAGGTAGTTCCCAGGAAAGAGGGGGCTTTCCAATAAGGATTTCTCCCTATTGGCACGCAATTAGGTGACCAAACCTCTCCTTGGCAGAACTTCTAGACATCGTTAATAATGCAAATAATAATATTAATAACTCTATCATCTCAATTATTGATTAAGAATATATAAAATATAGACAATAATTGAATAAAACTGAATGACTTCTCACGTAAGCATCAATAATCAATACCGTGTGCTACTATGCAACCACGCGTATTCCTGTACTTTTAACACTGGGTGTTTTAACAGTTAACGGTAAAACTTCCGCCGTTATTTTCATAAAAATATTTTTGTCATTTCTCAATCCAAATAATAATTCCGTTTTTGGGGTCCACCAATGATTGTCTTGTTGTCAGATGAATATTCCCCGACCAATCGAATATTATAAACAACTTGCGTACTTTGCAAAATTTCTAAATATTACCCACAACTATAACATTATATCAAATTCATTCCATAATATTTAAAAATGATAATTATAGAAAATTCATCTTTATTCATAAAAGTTGGGGTCTTACATATTGTATTTTATCAGTTTAACATTGTTGAAGGCTAATGATAATTTATTCTGCATTATCTTAGTCATAATATTTCTTACTGGGCTAGTTGAGCTCACCCTTTTGCTTTCATTGTTCTCTTCAGGAAATGAAAACGTAGCCGGGACTAGTCGGGGAACGGAGTGATGGTCCGAGATGGTGTATTAGTAGTCCTCACTATCCTATAAAATAGTGTGATAATAAATGTAATGAGGACTCCATTGAGTGTGGATATTGTCTAGATGACAATATTTGTATTAAAACTCACAAAGATATGTTTTGTCGTATTTTACACTGACGGATGTATAATTAAGTTTTTATTTATATTTTGTACCATGTATTTTGCGACTCAAGATGGGTGATGTATACATTTTGGGGCGTCACAATATATATATATATATATATATATATATATATATATTATAAGACCCGAAATTTTTAAATAAAAGGAATTTCCTTTATTTATTATTTTGAAATAGTAAGGGTTGATTTGATTAATGTGGATAGTTAAGGGTTAAATCATAAATATTTCAAAATAAGCAAGTGGTTATAAAATATTCATTATTGTCGGGGAATATTCGTTTGGTCGTGGAATATTCATCTTTTGTCGGGGAATATTAAATGCAATGACAGTATGACCATGTGTGGGCCCCATAACTAAAAAGCGATTGGATGAAGAAAGCGACAAATATAAGTTGTTTAAAAATAACGGCGTAGTTATTACAGATTATCTTGTTGGAATACCCGGTGGTTAAAACACACTAATACGGCGTTGTTGAAGCGATTTATACAGGTATTGCACCAATTATTGATTCTTACGTGAAAGGCACTACTCAATAATGGTTACGATAATTCTTATTCGGTATTTTTATTGAGTTAATAATTCTTTGCGTTGATATTTTATATTCTTTGTTGTTTTGATAATTGTCATTACATAGTATTTTTCTTTATCGAAGCAATAATTCATATTATCTGAATAATATTATTAGATAAAATTATTGGCAATGTCTAGAAAGTTACATCTAAGGAGAGGTTTGGTCACCTAATTGCTTGCGCCCAAGAAGAAGAAATTCTTATTGGAAAGCCCTCTGCTCACAGGGGCATGCGGTTGTCAATATTGTGATTACTAATAATATTATTTATGAATAATTAATTATTGATTCATATGATGAGAAAATATTGATTTTATGTGGATATAGATGGAGAAAATTTTTATAGTGACAATTGTTGAAAATTGAAATTTTATCTTTTTACGATAAAATAATTCATTTAAATATATTATTTTAATAATATATTAACGATGATATTTTACAATGAATGTGGGATATATATGTAGTATCTGAGGAGGAAGAGTATTTTTTGTTGCAATAAATGTTTAAAACATGTTAAACATGTAAATTGGACCCCATTTATTGGTGAAATTTGATTATAGCTTTGTAAAATCGTCCGTTTGTGGATTTTGGTCGATTTCTGTTTGGAAATTGGAAAAACTTTCTTCTGTAAAGTTGTAGAGAATTGAATTTCCTATAAAAACTCATGAGATTCGAATTTTTTGATGAAAGGGCTATTTATTATGAATTATTGAAGTTCAAGAAGCTCAAATAATTGATTTTTGTAAGTTTTAATTATTTATTTTATGAAAAACGTTTTTTTATCATTTCTTTCTAGAAGGTTGGCATGTGGGAAATGTTGGGATCTGATTTCCAAAGAGGCGTAGGAAATTTATTAATAATAATATATTTTATTAAATTTTTACGCTTTGGTGTTCTAAGCGTTTTTTCTATAAATAGGGTCTTAGGTTAGAATTGAAAATCACACTAAAGCTGAAGTTTTCTCTCTATATTATCGGCGTATTCTTGTGAGTATTTTGAGTATACTTTGAGTATTGCTATACGGATTGCAAGTCAAGTCATAGTCTATATCAGGTGTTTAATTTAGAAGTCTTGATCTTTCGAGGTAAGGGATGTTATTTTCTTCTCAAATGATATTATTTCTTCAATATCATTATCTTTGAAATGTTGATCTGAAGTTTTATCAAATTTGGAACTTTTTTTCATGTCGGGGTTCTTATTCATGGGTTCTTATTCATGAGTTCTTATTCACGAGTTCTTATTCACGAGTTCTTATTCACGAGTTCTTATTCACGAGTACTATTCATGAAGCGTGAAGATGTTTTTGTGGAATTTCTATCTTTTGGTGTAGAGTTACTATTCACGATATCGGCCTTTATTCACGTATCTGACTATTATTCACGTATCTGATCTATTCAATAGAAAAATAAAATTTCTTCTTTTTCGTCCAAAACATCTATTACGGATACTAACTCGATTGTATCCATGTTTTGATCATTCTTGAATTTTACACCACTATGATTATTTTTGAGGTATTTTTGGGCGTGGATAAAACCAAGTACGAATCCTTAATCCTTAATCCTTGTCATTTTGTTTCCTTTGGATTCGTTTCTTTAAAAAAAAAATATATTTTCATCATCCTCGGTCTTAAATGATGATATTATGGAATATCTTTGGCTTTTGTAGTGCAAAAGATGAATGATTTCTTAAGAATATCTTTTGGCTGTAGTGCAAAGATGAATGATTTTGAAGAATATCTTTGGCCGTAGTGCAAAGATGAGCAGTGTTTAAATGAACATGATTAGTGATGAATATCTTTGGCACTGTAGTGCAAAGATGAATATTTGATTCAGGATGTATATTGATTGATGTTACGGGGATAAAAGATGAGCGATGAACTTTTAAATTCATACATAGAAGATAGTAGTTTGCATTCTCTACTTAACTCTTCTAATGAATTATTATTTCATTGCGAATATTGATTTAAAATTTGTTGTCTATTGTATTACTATTAGATTTTTCCTGTTGAAGACTAACGATAATTTGTTGTATATTATCTTAGTCATAATATTCTTTCTTGAGCTAGTTGAGCTCACCCTTTTCCTTTTGTTCCATTTTTCTCGGGAGGCGAGAATATAAGCGATACGAGTCTGGGGGGTATGGAATGAAGGTTTTAGAAAGGGTTGTTTAGTAGTCCTCACCATTTTTGTAAAATAATGTATCAATAAATGTGATGAGGATTTATTTGAGTATAGATATTGTCAGAAGATAATATTTGTATTTAAACTCACAGTTTCTTGTTATAATAATAAAGTTGTAGTTGTTTTACGCACCATGTATTGACAACTCGAGAATGGGTGATGTATACCTATTTTGGGGGCGTCGCGGTTGGTATCGAGCTTAGGGATATGATCTCTGGCGGAGATCGGGGAATAGAACTAGGAGGAGAGGCGAGTAAATCCTTAGCTAGTGTGTCCTACCTAAGCTTATTTGTTAGTTGGTGGGTATATAGGGATATTATGTGATATATTGATTTCCTTAATTAACCCTTGTTTTATGGCGGATGATTTGAGAATGTCATTGAGAATATTAACAATGGAAATGAGGCCAGTGGAGATGCTGTACTCACCAGTGAGAAGAGCGTGCAAGCAGTGACAATGTTCCTCCACATGAACAACACCATTGAAAGCGAGATGATGAGCGAGGGGATGTTTAGAAGTTTTTGCAGTTCATGCAAAATCAGACGAGGAGACTTCGTGTTCAAAATCTGAGGAGGAAATGATAGCAATTCACGGGTTGTCACGACCCAAGCGATTCAAAGAGTTGGGACCACGAATTTAAGGAAAAAGCGGATCCGATCATGGTGGAAACATGGGTCAACAAATTACTAAGATATTCGATGTCTTGGGATGCGGAGGAGCGAAGGTTCCATTCGCCACCTTTTATGTTAAAGTGGCGAAGGCGGACTCTTTGGTGGGAGTCGTGAAGCGTACCCATCCAGCCTTTTCGGCATGTCTTGGGAGAGCGTTTGAAGCTATTTAATGACAAATACTTTCACGAAAGTGTTCGTCGTATGAAGGAAGTAGAGTTCATGATTGGAACAAAACAACATGGCGGTGTCTCGATGACGAGGCAAAGTTTGCGAGTTATCGAGTTTGCACCTCATTTGGTGGAGAATGAGGAGCGTATATGGCGGATGTTTCTTAGAGGTTTGAAACCCGGATACGTCGGTATCTCATTTCTCATAAATTTTCTCTTTATTCGAGGATGTTGTAAGTGAGGGCTCAATTATTAGAAGCGAGATACTTGAGTACGGTCAATTGAGGACCACAACCGAGGATCGTATCGAGAGATAGCGATCAGCAGAATAATGATAACTGCGGAGAAAAAGCAGATTTGATGAAATGGTAACCACTCTGGTGGTAATCATGGCCATGAAAATAGAAGAAGCGAGTCGGGAGGAGATTTTAAAAGAGGAGATTTAACAACGACCATGTGAAGATGCGGTCTTAAGATCAATCGGTTCTAGAGAGAGAAACGACCACCCGGTCATATCTCTAAATGCGAAAAAGAGGACATATCGGTCAAGCGCCCACACACAGTTCAAGGTATGCTATAATTGTGGAAAGGAAGGACATATCGCTCGAGATTATGCGATGGCGAAACCTAGTTCAATGAGGACGGTGACTCAAAAGATCATCCCGGAAAAGTCAAAGTCAGCGATTAGGGAAGAAGCGTTTGTTGTATTTGGTCATAATATCGAGGAACCCAACGAGGTGATCACGGGTAAGCTATTTATAAATTCTTGCGAAGTTTATACCTTACTTGATCTGGTGCTACCCATTCATTTATCTCTCTCTGCATGTGCTCAGCGTTTAAACTTGACTCAGGAGAAATTAGACTTTGACCTATCTGTGGAAACTCCGTTAGGGAGAAACTTTCATCACATCCTTTGTTTATAAATCTTGTTTGATTCAAGTTGGCACCATTACCTTACTGTTGACCTTATCTCTTTAAAGATACTTGCTTTTGATGTGATTTTAGGGATTGATTGGTTAACTACTCATCATGCCAAAATTGATTGTTTTCGTAAGGTTGTTAGTTTTCATATTTCTAACCAACTTTGTTATGCAATTCAAGCAACTAAACCATTAAAATCGATCACTTGTCATATCTAATCATAAAGCTATTCGTTTATTAAAAAGCGGATGTCAAGCTTTCTTAGCCCATGTTATGGATTTGAATAAAGACACGTCAAATTTGAATAATATTCTGTTGTTATTGACTTTCTGGCGTATTTCGAAGAACTTCCGGTACTACCCCGAGCGTGAAGTTGAATTCTTTATTGATCTTGAACTGGTACAAAGCCCATTTCTAAAACCCCATATCGAATGGCTCTATTGAACTTCGAGGAGTTAAAGGTCCAACTACGAGAATTGTTGGACATCGGTTTCATTCGTCTAGTACATCTCCTTGGGGTGCTCTGTTTTATTTGTAAAAAGAAAGAGCGGGAGTATCGCGACTTTGTATTGACTATCGGGGAATTGAACCATGTCACCATCAAGAATAGGTATCCTCTACCTCGTATTGATGACTTGTTTGACCGATTTGCAAGGGCACAATTCTTTTCAAAAATCGATCTTCGATTCGGATATCATCATCCGGTGAAGATTTAGGCGAGGATATTCAAAGCGCCTTGAACTTCGGTATGGGCATTATGAATTCTTAGTCATGTCTTTCGGACTAACTAATGCTCTATGGATTTCATGGATATGATGAACCGAGTATTCAAGGAATATTTGGATCAATTCGTTGTTGTCTTTATTGATGACATCCTCATATATTCCAAAAGCCGTGAAGATCATGAGCACCATTGAAGTCGGTACTCAAAGGCTTCGTGAAAACCAACTATATGCCAAATTGAAGAAATGCGAGTTCTGGCTTGAGGAAGTAGCATTCCTTGGGCACGTGGTGTCGAAACATGGAGTATCTGTTGATCCGGCGAAGATTGAAGCAATACAAAGTTGGGAACAACCGAAGTCGGTGACTGAAGTACGTAGCTTTTTGGGCTTAGCTGGTTATTATCGGAGATTCGTGGAAGGGTTTTCTCGAATCGCTACTCCATTAACCGACTAACTCGGAAGGATACAAAAATTCGTTTGGGAGCGAAGAATGCGAGAAGAGTTTCAAGAGCTTAAGAGGAGACTTATTTGACTGTTCTAACAATACCATCCGGTTCGGATGGATTTGTTAACTACAGCGATGTTTCGGGCAAAGGGTTAGGATGTGTTCTCATGCAACATGGGAAAGTCATAGCCTATGCCTCGCGACAACTTAAAGAGTATGAGAGGAATTATCCTACTCATGATCTAGAGTTGGCAGCGGTCGTTTTGCGCTAAAGATATGGAGGCACTATCTATATGGGGAGAAAGTGGAGATATATTCAGACCATAAAAGCCTTAAATATTTCTTCACTCAAAAAAGAACTCAACATGCGGCGAATGACGTTGGCTCGAGCTATTGAAGACTACGACCACACTATTCAATACCATCACGAGTAAAAGCGAGCGTGGTGGTGGCGCATTGAGTAGAAGATCATATCAGGGAGCGAGTGCGATGATGTCAAGTATACGTATAGAGCCGACTTTAATAGAAAAATTAAGGTTGCTCAAGCCACCAGGCCGGAGTGATCGTATGAAGAAGAAAGTACTGAAGGAGCTATTAGGGCGAGAATTGATGAAGAAGGAATACTTGAGTCCACTCTAGACTTTGTGTTCTAATGACTCGATTTGAAGTACAAGATTATGATGGAGGCACACAATACGCCATTTGCAATCCATCTGGAAGTACTAAAATGTATCGTGATCTTTGACATACATTTTGGTGGAACAATATGAAGAGAGAGATTGCAAAGTTTATCTCGATGTGTTTAACTTGCCGGCGTGTGTAAAGCGTAGAGCATCTTGTACCTAAGGGTCCGTTGCAACCACTTGAGATTTCGGAATGGAAGTGGGAACACATTACTATGGATTTCGTTACGGGTCTTCCTACGGTTTCTCAAGGCATCAATGCTATTTGGGTTATTGTTGATAGATTAACCAAGTCTGCTCATTTCTTGCCGATACGGGAGACTTATTCCCTTGAACGTCTTGCTAGTATGTACGTGAATGAGATTGTGAGGTTGCATGGCATGCCTGTATCCATAGTTTTGGATCGTGACCCAAGATTCACTTCAAGATTTTGGGTTAGCTTGCAAAAAGCTATGGGCGCGGATTTGCGATTTAGTTCGGCATACCATCCCCAAACGGACGGACAATCAGAGAGGACTATTCAAACTCTTGAAGATTTATTAAGACTCTGTGTCCTAGACTTCAAGGGCAGTTGGGATAAGTATTTACCATTGGTGGAATTCTCCTACAACAACAGTTATCAGGCAAGTATAGGTGTGGCTCCATTTGAAGCATTATATGGGCCGAAAAATGTCGTTCTCCAATATGTTGGGATGAGGTGGGTGAAGCAACATTGTTGGGACCCGAGTTAGTACGTATGACTACCGAAAAGATCCAAATGATTCGACAGCGTATACAAACGGCTCAAGATCGACAAAAGAGTTATGCGGATCTTCATCGAAAGGACGTGGAATTTAATGTAGGGGATCATGTATTGTTGCGAGTTGCTCCATGGAAGGAGTTATAAGATTTGGAAGAGAGGAAAGCTCAATCCACGATTTATTGGTCCATTTCAAATTCTTGACCGAAAGTAGGAAATGTAGCCTATAGACTTGCGTTACCTCAAAGTATGTCTCGTGTTCATAATGTGTTTCACATATCTCGTACTTCAGTAAATATGTGAAAGACCGAACCACGTTATTGAGTTAGAGCCGGACGAGATAGTGAAGACTTAACGTATGAGGAGGTACTGTCAAGATCTTGGATAGGAAGGAGCATGTCCTACGCCATGAAAGGTCATACCACAAGTTAAAGTTTTGTGGAGGAATCATGCTATAGAGAAATGACACGGGAATTGGAAAGCGGAAATGAAAGCGAGGTATCCTCACCTTTTCAAACACGAGTCGTCGTCGTCAATTTGAGGACGAAATTTCATAAGGAGGGAGGTTGTAAGACCCCAGAAATTTTTAAATAAAAGGAATTTCCTTTATTTATTATTTTGAAATAGTTAGGGTTGATTTGATTAATGTGGATAGTTAAGGGTTAAATACATAAATATTTCAAAATAAGCAAGTGGTTATAAAATATTCATTATTACCGGGGAATATTCGTTTTGGTCGTGGAATATTAAATCTGTTGGGGAATAATATTTAAATGACAAGTAATGACCGTGTGTGGGCCCCATAACCAAAAGCGATTGGATGAAGAAAGCGACAAATATAAGTTGTTTAAAAATAACGGCGTAGTTATTCACAGATTAATCTTGTTGGAATACCCGGTGGTTAAAAACACTAATATCTGGCGTTGTTGAGCGGTTAGCTGCAGTATTGCACCAATTATTGATTCTTACGTAAGAAGGCACTACTCAATAATGGTTACTGATAATTCTTATTCGATATTTTATTGAGTTAATAATTTGCGTTGATATTTTATATTCTTTGTTGTTTGATAATTGTCATTACATAGTTTTTTCTTTATCGAAGCAATAATTCATATTATCGAATAATATTATTAGATAAAATTATTGGCAATGTCTAGAAAGTTACATCTAAGGAGAGGTTTGGTCACCTAATTGCTTGCTTTAAGTAAGAAGAAATTCTTATTGGAAAGCCCCCTCTTTCACAGGAACTATGCGGTTGTCAATATTGTGATTACGTAATATTATTTATGAATAATTAATTATTGATTCATATGATGAGAAAATATTGATTTTATGTGGATATAGATGGAGAAAATTTTTATAGTGACAATTGTTGAAAATTGAAATTTTATCTTTTACGATAAAATAATTCATTTAAATATATTATTTTAATAATATATTAACGGTGATATTTTTACAATGAATGTGGGATATATGAGTATACGAGGAGGAAGAGTATTTTTGTTGCAATAAATGTTTAAAACATGTTAAACATGTAAATGGACACAATTATCGATCGAAATTTGATTATAATTTGTAAAATCGCTTGGATTTATGGATTTGGTCAATTTCTATTTGGAATTTGGAAAAACTTTCTTCTGCAAAGTTGTAGAGAATTGAATTTCCTATAAAAACTCGCAAGATTCGAATTTTCTGATGAAAGGGCTATTTATTATGAATTATTGAAGTTCTAAAGCTCCGAAATAATTGATTTTTGTAAGTTTTAATTATTTATTTTATGAAAAACGTTTTTTATCATTTCTTTCTAGAAGGTTGGCATGTGGGAAATGTTGGGATCTGATTTCCAAAGAGGCGTAGGAAATTTATTAATAATAATATATTTTATTAAATTTTTCTCCTTTGTGTTCTAAGCATTTTTCTATAAATAGGGTGCTTAGGTTAGAATTGAAAATCACACCAGAGACTGAAGTTTTCTCTCTCTATATTATCGGCGTATTCTTGTGAGTATTTTGAGTATACTTTGAGTATTGCTATACGGTCTTGCAAGTCAAGTCATAGCTTTATATCCAGGTGTTTCAATTTAGAAGTCTTGATCTTTCGAGGTAAGGGATGTTATTTTCTTCTCAAATGATATTATTTCTTCAATATCATTATGCTGAAATGTTGATCTGAAGTTTTTATCAAATTTGGAACTTTTTCATGTATGGGGGTTACTATTCATGGGTTCTTATTCATGAGTTACTATTCACGAGTTCTTATTCATGAGTTCTTATTCACGAGTTCTTATTCACGTAGTACTATTAATGAAGCGTGAAGATGTTTTTGTGGAATTTCTATCTTTTGGTGTTTGAGTTATTATTCACGTATCGGCACTATTCACGATATCTCAGACTTATTCAATAGAAAAATAAAATTTCTTCTTTTCGTCTAAAACATCTATTGCGGATACTAACTCGATTGTATCCATGTTTTGATCATTCTTGAATTTTACACCACTATGATTATTTTTGAGGTATTTTTGGACGTGGATAAAACCAAGTACGAATCCTTAATCCTTAATCCTTGTCATTTTGTTTCTTTGGATTCGTTTCTTTAAAAAAAATATTTTCATCATCCTCGGTCTTAAATGATGATATTATGGAATATCTTTGGCACATGTAGTGCAAAGATGAATGATTTCTTAAGAATATCTTTGGCACTGTAGTGCAAAGATGAATGATTTGAAGAATATCTTTGGCCAGTAGTGCAAAGATGAGCAGTGTTTAAATGAACATGACGGTGATGAATATCTTTGGCACTGTAGTGCAAAGATGAATATTTGATTCGGATGTATATTGATTGATGTTACTGAGGATAAAAGATGAGCGATGAACTTTTAAATTCATACATAGAAGATAGTAGTTTGCATTCTCTACTTAACTCTTCTAATGAATTATTATTTCATTGCGAATATTGATTTAAAATTTGTTGTCTATTGTATTCTATTAGATTTTTCCTGTTGAAGACTAACGATAATTTGTTGTATATTATCTTAGTCATAATATTCTTTCTTGAGCTAGTTGAGCTCACCCTTTTCCTTTTGTTCCATTTTTCTCGGGAGGCGAGAATATAAGCGATATGCAGTTAGGGGTATGGAATGAAGGTTTTAGAAAGGGTTGTTTAGTAGTCCTCACCATTTTGTAAAATAATGTATCGATAAATGTGATGAGGATTTATTTGAGTATAGATATTATGCAGAAGATAATATTTGTATTTAAACTCACAGTTTTCTTGTTGTAATAATAAAGTTGTAGTTGTTTCTGTACCATGTATTGACAACTCAGAATGGGTGATGTATACCTATTTTGGGGGCGTCACACACACACACATATATATATATATATATATATATATATATATATATATACGGCCCCGTTCAAGGGCATCCAGCTTAAAGAGCAATACGGCCTTAAAGAGCATTCTGTTTTTAAAAACATGGCTTTTTAATATCTCTCTCCTCACTCAGTCATAATACTAAGACTTGGTTCTCGCTTGAAAATCCCTCACTGCAAAATCGAACGAGTTCCTTCTCCATAAAATCGATTGCTGAGTTCCTTCTCCTTCTCCATCGCAATTGCTGCAACTGAGGGAACAAAGCCCTTCTCCATCGTGATTGCTGCAACTGAGGGAACGAAGCCCTAGAAACGCGATTGATTTTTGAAATCGATTAGCGAGAGTCGTCTAAGCTTCTTCGAGTTCTTATCGCCCTCAGTTCGTGACCCTTGACAAAACTGTTCGTGATAAGAATCAAGCTTTATTTTGTAAGTCCAACTCTCTTTCTCTTCGTCGACTGTAAACCTTTTTTCTTCCCCAATTGCAATAATGGGTATACATTGGAGTTACTGTCCTGTATCATTTGTTATAGGAACTTATTAGGTGTTTGTGTATGATTGTATTATCTTTGTAATGTGGTAATATGCTACCTGTTTATTGATATTCTCATATATTATAATCTTATAATGCACAGCTCATATACTGCACACGCTTGAGTTAGAATGCTGATGAAAACACATTGTTCAGTGGACACATAAAAGGTTATTGTTCAGTGGACACATTGTTCAGTGGGCACATTACAAGTAAATTTCTGTTTGTCAAGTAAATCCCAGCAATATAGCTATTATCTCTATAATTTTTTTAATTGGTGATTTCATATGTTCAAGTAAATTTATGTTTGTCCAGGTGTAAATATAATGGATGACATGTACAATGAAGTAGGGAGTTGCAGGGATAATGTAGAAAGGAATTTGGAAATAGAAATGGATGGGGATGACTCGAGTGGAGAGGGGTTGAATGTGAATAATACTAATACTGTTGTCTACTATCCTCAAGTAGCAGATGAGGTTACACCTAAGCTTGGTCAAGAATTTCAAACATTAGATGATATTCACACGTTTTACAATACATATGTAATGCATGCTGGATTTAGTGTACGAAAGTTTAATGAGAAAAAAAGGGCGGGTAGCGATGAGATTTATAGGAAGGAGTATGTGTGTTCTAAGCAAGGAAAGGGAAAACTATTAGCCGATGTGGTTGTAAAAAGAAAACGTGGATCTACAAAAGAAGGTTGTGGTGCAAAAATTATAGTGGTAAAGACAAATGACTTGTACGTAATTACTAAAATTGAGGAGGGTCATTGTCATCCATTGTCAACTCCACATAATGTGTCAATTGCCCAAAAATCGTTGTCCCGACAACTTGGCACAATGAATATACCACAATACCAACAATACAATTTTCTTGCAGTGCAGGCGGGTGGTTTTGAAAATATTGGTTGCACGCAACGAGATTTATTTAACTTTGAAAGAGACAAGCGCAATGACTTGAAGGGACATGATGGAGATATGTTGAATGAGTACTTACAGTTAGAACAACAAAAGAATCCTTCATTCACGTTCACAATTGACACAGATGAGGAAAATCGGATCACTCGTTGTTTTTGGGCCGATGCAACTTCTAGACGGGCTTATAGATTTTATGGTGATGTTGTCATTTTTGATAGCACATACAATACTAATCATTATAGAATGATATTTGCACCATTAATGGGGGTTAATAATCATGGGCAAACTACTGTATTTGGTTTTGCTTTCTTAAGTGATGAGACCGTAGCTAGTTTTGAATGGCTTTTCAAGTGCTTTTTGGAAGCAATGCCAGGCGATGCGCCTGGGATGATTATCACCGATCAGGATCCGGCTATGTCAAATGCCATTTCACATATTCTCCCTAATACATTTCATAGGTATTGTAGTTGGCACATATTAACCAAATTTTCAGAGAAGATTGACTCAGTAAAAAATAGTGCTTATTATAAAGAGTTTTCAAATTGCATTTGGAATTCGGAGACTGTGGAAGATTTTGACTCTACTTGGGTAGCGTTAATGGAGAAAAGTGGGTTGAATGCTAATAAATGGCTACAATCAATGTATGACATCCGTTGTAGATGGGTACCCGCACATGTGAATCATGTTTTCTCAGCTGACATGTCAAGTAGCCAACGAGCGGAGAGTTGTCATGCATTTTTTAAAAAATTTGTTTCGAAAAGGAATTCTTTAGTGGATTTTATGATTCAATTTGGTCGGGGCCTTCAGCATCAAGGACACAATGAGTTGGTTTCGGATAACAAAGATTTGGTTGAGAGGCCGAGAATGAAATATCGTCATGACTTCTTAGTTCAAATGGTTGACATTTATACACACTCTATATATTATAAATTTGAAGAAGAGTTGTGTGAGAGCTTGAATTATAGGTTTGAACTTTTGACGGAGGATGTGAATCACCGTGTATATAAGATTTACCGAAGGAATGTCAGCAAGTTTAAAGTAAGAGAAATTAAGTATGACAACTCTAAGGATTATGCAACATGTACTTGCAAAAAGTTTGAAAGTTTGGGAATCCTATGTCGGCATGTGATAGCTTATTTGCATAAGTATCATGATCTTGACAAATTGCCTACAAAATACATTTTAAAAAGGTGGACAAAAGGAGCAAAATCAAGTGGTGTAGTTGATGATAATGGTGTGGAGATAAAAGATGATAAGGCATACTTACTCTTGCGAAGTCAATTGATTCAGCAATCGCTAGAGATGATTGATAGTGCTCTCACAGATGATTGATAGTGCTGTCTAACCTGCTGTGTTTATGTCTGCTTGATGTAAACAGTTTTGCCAATCGGATCACAGTTTATGGCTGCTTGATGTAAACAGTTTTGCCACTTGTATAAAAATATGTTCTATGAGCTTGTGACACTATGCTTCACTTGTTTATGACTCAGAATTGTTTTACCTGTTATAAATGAAATTTTGTGATGTATGCTAAGCTGCAGGTGTTAAAGGAATGTTTTAATGTTATGTTTGATTTAAGTGGTTCTTAGCTTAATGATGTTGCAGATTCCAATCATCTTGCTTTTGATGGTTATTTTATCACATTATACTGTTTGCACCTAACAACATCTCCACTAGTATTTCGAGACAAAGTAAAAAAGTATGTTCCTTCTCACTTGTCATATCTATACTTGATCTTTTTAAGAAAGGATCACTTTAAAGCGAGGAACATTTTTTATGAAATCGAAAAAGAATTAGCATTGCGGTTGATGAATATGGCTAAACTAATAATATCAGCAGCATGAGACACACTGAGCAATGAAATCAACTAGTAGTAATCAACTTTGTTGCATTACAATCAATACAATTGCCATTTAAAATATGGACTTCACACAACCTAACTAATAGTAATCAACTTTCCATATCCCAAATTCTAATTACAAATTTCTCGGATTTAAGCAACTTCTTGCACAGAGATGGTTCCAAAGAAATTCCAAAGTAGCAAAATTAAGGAAACCCATGTGATTATCTTGTAAATCCTATGTTTGCGTCTAACATTTTGCGCTTCATTTTCAAGAGCCCTCAACTTCCTCAACAAAACCGGGAATCACTTGAATAGCTCTCATTTGATCGGAGGATCATACCACATGAAATACCCAACCATGAGGTGTCGAAAAAAGAATTTTTTTGAGAACAAACTTCATATTAAAGGAAATTGAATATAAATTACTTACTCTTGCGGTTTGACATCCATAGAATCAACGACTGAGATTCAAATCGGTCAAGAAGTTATCAACATAGCCGAAGGCGATGACAATGAGCAAGTGGTTAACTGCGGCCATTTAACTTGACTCTTTCTGGTGTTGGGATGTGGTGTAAGACCCCAAATTATTAATAAATGAAATTTATTTTCCTCTATTTATTATTTTGAAATAGTAAGGGTTGATTTGATTAATGTGGATAGTTATGGGTAAAATACGCAAATATTTTGAATAAGCAAGTGGTTATAAAATATTCATTGTTGTGGGGAATATTCGTTTGGTCGTGGAATATTAAATGCTGAGTCGGGAATATTAAATGCGACGGTAGCGACCATGTGTGGGCCCCATAACGAAAAGCGATTGGATGAAGAAAGCGACAAATATAAGTTGTTTAAAAATAACGGTGTAGTTATTTCAGAATTAATCTTGTTAAAATGCTAAATTGGTTAAAACACAAGTAGCTTTACGGTATTGCACCAATTATTGATTCTTACGTGAAGGCCTTTACTCAATAATGGTTACTGATAATTCTTATTCGATATTTTATTGATTTAATAATTCTTTGCGTTGATATTTTATATTCTTTGTTATTTCAATAATTGTCATTACTGAGTATTTTTCATTATAAAAGCAATAATTCATATTATCCGAATAATATTATTAGATAACATTATTGGCAATGTCTAGAAAGTTACATACAAGGAGAGGTTTGGTCACCTAATTGCGGCGCCAAGAAGGAGAAATTCTTATTGGAAAGCCCCTCTTCTGAGGCTGCACGGTTGTCAATAATGTGATTCTCGTAATATTATTTATGAATAATTAATTATTGATTTATATGATGAGGAAAATATTGATTTTATGAGGATATAGATGGAGAAAATTTTTAATGTGACAATTGTTGAAAATTAATATTTTATCTTTTTACGATAAAATAATTCATTTAAATATATTATTTTAATAATATATTAACGATGATATTTTTACAATGAATGTGGGATATATGAGTATATGAGGAGGAAGAGTATTTTTGTGGCATTAAATGTTTAACACATGTTTTGTGTGTTGGTGGACACAATTATTAATAGAAATTTGATTATACTTTATAAAATCATTTCGTTTGTGGATTTGATCAATTTACATTTGGAATTGGAAAAACTTTCTTCGCAAAGTTGTAGAGAATTGAATTTCCTATAAAACCTCGTGAGATTTGAATTTTCTGATAAAAGGGCTATTTATTATGAATTATTGAAGTTCAAGTTAAAATAATTAATTTTGGGAGTTTTAGTTAATTATTTTGAGAAAACGTTTTTTGCAACTAAGTTGGCCTCACATGTGATTCAAATGGGCTGAGATCAGTTGTCTAAGGTGGGCTAAAGAAAATGTGAAAAATATATTAATATTATATTCAATTTTCTACTTTGGTATTCTAAGCAATTTCCTATAAATAGGGTGCTTAGGTTAGAATTGAAAATCACTGTGAAACTGAAGTTTTCTCTATTTCTCTCTCGATATATTGAGCGTATTTTTGTGAGTATACTTTGAGTATTGTTAGGCGGTGCAAGTTCCTTCAAAGACTATACCCGGTATTCCAAATTAGAAGTACTAATCTTTCGAGGTAAGGGATGTTATTTTCTTCTCAAATGATATTATTTCTTCAATATCATTATCTTTGAAATATTAGTTGGAACTTTTTATCAAATTTAGAACTTTTTCATGTCGGGGTTACTATTATTCATGAGTTCTTATTCACGAGTTTACTATTCACGAGTACTATTCAAGTAAGCGTGTAGATGTTTTTTGGGAAATTTCTATCTTTTGGTGTGAGTTACTATTCACGATATCTGAGACTATTCACCAAAAAATAAAATTTCTTCTTTTGTCCAAAATATCTATTCGGATACTAGCTTTGATTGTATCCATGTTTTGATCATTCTTGAATTTTACACCACTATGATTATTTTTGAGGTATTTTTGAACATGGATAAAACAAAATACGAATCCTTAATCCTTAATCCTTGTCATTTTGTTTCTTTGGATTCATTTCTTTAAAAATATTTTCATCATCCTCGGTCTTAAATGATGATATTATTGAATATCTTTGGCTTCAGGCAAAAAGATGAATGATTTTGAAGAATATCTTTGGTAGTAGTGCAAAGATGAACAGTGTTTAGATGAACATGATTGGTGATGAATATCTTTGGCTGTAGTGCAAAGATGAATATTTGATTCAGATGTATATTAATTGATGTTACGGGGATAAAAGATGAGCGATGAACTTTTAAATTCATACATAGAAGATAGTAGTTTGCATTCTCTACTTAACTCTTCTAATGAATTATTATTTTCACTGCGAATATTGATTTAAAATTTGTTGTCTATTGTATTCTATTAGATTTTTCCTGTTGAAGACTAATGGTAATTTGTTGTATATTATCTTAGTCATAATATTCTTTCTTGAGCTAGTTGAGCTCACCCTTTTCCTTTTGTTCCATTTTTCTTCTCGGGGAGGCGAGAATATAGCGAGTGCGGTGGGGTATGGAATGAAGGTTTTAGAAAGAATTGTTTAGTAGTCCTCACCATTTTGGAAAATAATGTATCAATAAATGTGATGAGGATTTATTTGAGTATAGATATTATCAGAAGATAATATTTGTATTTAAACTCACGGTTTTACTATTGTAATAATAAAGTTGTAGTTGTTTACGTACCATGTATTGACAACTCGAGAATGGGTGATGTATACCTATTTTGGGGCGTCGCGGTTGGTATCGAGCTTAGGATATGATCTCTGGCGGAGATCGGGGAATAGAACTAGGAGGAGAGGCGAGTAAATCCTTCATTAGTGTATCCTACCTACTAAGCTTATTTGTTAGTTGAAGTCAAGTATATAGGGATATTATGTGATATATTGATTTCTTAATTAACCCTTGTTTTATGGCAAAGATTTGAGAATGTCAAATTGAGAATATTAACAATAGAAATGAGGCCAGGAGAGCCTTTGTACTCACCAGCAACGAGGAGAGCGTGCTGTGGTGACAATGTTCCTCCTGTGAACAACACCACCGAATTGGCGAGATGATGAGCGAGGGATGTTTAGAAGTTTTTGCGAGTTCATGGAAAATTAGGCGAGGGAGACTCGTGTTCAAAATCTGAGGAGGAAATGATAGCAATTCACGAGTTGTCACATCCAAGCGATTCAAAGAGTTGGGACCACGAATTTAAGGGAAAGCGAGATCCGATCATGGCGGAAACATGGGTTAAACAAATTACCAAGATATTCGATGTCTTGGGAAGCACGGAGGAACAGAAGGTTCCATTCGCCACCTTTATGTTAGTGGCGAAGCGGTATTCTTGGTGGGAGTGCGCAGAAGCGTACCCATCCGGCCGCATCTCGGCATGTCTTGGGAAATGTTTCAGAAACTATTTAATGACAAATACTTTCACGAAAGTGTTCGTCGTATGAAGGAAGTGGAGTTCATCAGATTAGAGCAAAACAACATGGCGGTGTCTCGATGCGAGGCAAAGTTTGTAGAGTTATCCAGTTTGCACCTCATTTGGTGGAGAATGAGGAGCATTATGACGCGGATGTTTCTTAGAGGTTTGAAACCCTAAGATACGTCGATATCTCATTTCTCATAAACTTTCTCTCTATTCAAATGTTGTAAGCAGGGCTCAATTATTAGAAGCGAGATAACGAGTATGGTCAATCGAGGACCATAACCGAGGATCTTACGAGAGATAGCGATCAGCAGAATAATGATAACCCGGAGAAGAAAGCGAGACGGACAAAATGGTAACCACTACGGTGGTAATCATGGCCATGAAAATAGAAGAAGCGAGTGGGAGGAGATTTTTAAAAAGAAGATTTAACAACGACCATGTGAAGACGACGGTCTTGGCGAAAGAATCGGTTCTCGTGGAGGAGAAACGACCACCGGTCATATGCTATAAATGCGAGAAAAGAGGACATATCGGTCAAACCGTCCACAACAGTTCAAGGTATGCTATAATTATGGAAAGGAAGGACATATCGCTCGAGATTATGCGGTAGCGAAACCTAGTTCGATTGGGGACGGTGACTCAAAAGATCAGTGTCCTTAAAAGTCAAAGTCAACGATTCCGGAAGAAGCGTTTGTTTTGATTGGTTAAAAATGCGAGGAACCCAAACGAGGTGATCATGGGTAAGCTATTTATAAATTCTTGCGAAGTTTATACCTTACTTGATCACGGTGCTACCCATTCATTTATCTCTCTGCTTGTGCTCAACGTTTAAACTTGACTCGAGAGAAATTAGACTTTGACCTATCTGTGGAAACTCATTGGGAGAAACTTTCATCACATCCATTGTTTATAAATCTTGTTTGATTCAAGTTGGCACCATTACCTTACATTGACCTTATCTCTTTAAAGATACTTGCTTTTGATGTGATTTTAGGGATTGATTGGTTAACTACTCATCATGCCAAAATTGATTGTTTTCGTAAGGTTGTTAGTTTTCATATTCTAACCAACTTTGTTATCTGAATTCAAGCAACTAAACCATTAAAATCAATCATCATCATATCTAATCATAAAGCTATTCGTTTATTGAAAAGCGGATGTCAAGCTTTCTTAGCCCATGTTATGGATTTGAATAAAGACACGCCAAATTTGAATAATATTCCATTGTTATTGACTTTCCGACGTATTTCTGAAGAACTTCCGGCTCTACCCCGAGCGTGAAGTTGAATTCTTTATTGATCTTGAACACCGTACAAAGCCCATTTCTAAAACCCCATATTGAATGGCTCTATTGAACTTCAGGAGTTAAAGGTCCAACTACTGAGGAATTGTTGGACATCGGTTTCATTCGTCTAGTACATCTCCTTGGGTGCTCTGTTTTATTAAGTAAAGAAGAAAGGCGGGAGTATTCGACTTTTGTATTGATTATCGGAATTGAACCATGTCACCATCAAGAATAGGTATCCTCTACCTTGTATTGATGACTTGTTTGACCGATTGCAAGGGGCACAATTATTTTCAAAATTGATCTTCATTACGGTTATCATCATTTGAAGATTAGGCGAAGATATTCCAAAGCGCCTTGAGAACTCGGTATGGGCATTATGAATTCTTAGTCATGTCTTTTGGATGACTAATGCTCTGCTGACTTTCATGGATATGATGAACCAAGTATTCAAGGAATATTTGGATAAGTTTGTTGTTGTCTTTATTGATGACATTATATATATTCCAAAAGTCGTGAAGATCATGAGCACCATTTGAAATTTGGTACTCAAAGGCTTCGTGAAAACAAACTATATGCCAAATTGAAGAAATGCGAGTTCTAGCTTGAGAAGTAGCATTCCTTGGGCACGTGGTGTCGAAACATGGAGTATCTGTTGATCCGTGAAGATTGAAGCAATACAAAGTTGGGAGCAGAAAAGATTGTTGAAATACGTAATTTTTGGGCTTAGTTGGTTATTATCGGAGATTCGTGGAAGGGTTTTTCGAATCGCTACTCCATTAACCCAACTAACTCGGAAGGATACAAAATTCGTTTGGAAGCGAAGAATGCGAGAAGAGTTTCCAAGAGCTTAAGAGGAGACTTATTTAAGACTGTTCTAACAATACCATCTGGTTCGGATGGATTTGTTATCTGACGATGCTTCGAGCAAAGGGTTAGGATGTGTTCTCATGCAACATGGGAAAGTCATAGCCTATGCCTCATGACAACTTAAAGAGTATGAGAGGAATTATCCTACTCATGATCTAGAGTTTCGGTGATCGTTTTTATTATTAAAGATATGGAGGCACTATCTATATGGGAAGAAAGTGGAGATATATTCGGACCATAAAAGCCTTAAATATTTCTTCACTCAAAAAGAACTCGACGTGCAAAAATGACGTTGGCTCGAGCTATTGAAAGACTATGACCACACTATTCAATACCATCCGGAAAAGCGAGCGTGGTAGGCGACGCGTTGAGTAGAAGATCATATGCGAGGAGCGAGTGCGATGATGTCAAGTATACGCATAGAGCCAACTTTAATAGAAAAAGTTAAGGTTGCTCGAGCCACCGGGCCGGAAATGATGCGTATGAAGAAGAAAGTACAAGAAGGAGCTATTTAGGGCGAGAATTGATGAAGAAGGAATACTTGAGTCCACTCTAGACTTTGTGTTCCTAACGACTACGATTTGAAGTACAAGATTATGATGGAGGCACACAATACACCATTTGCAATCCATCTTGGAAGTACTAAAATGTATCGTGATCTTCGACATACATTTTGGTGGAACAATATGAAGAGAGAGATTGCAAAGTTTATCTCGATGTGTTTAACTTGCCAACGTGTAAAGGCGGAGCATCTAGTACCTAAGGGTCCGTTGCAACCACTTACCATGGAAGTGGGAACACATTACCATGGATTTCGTTACGGATCTTCCTACGGTTTCTCGAGGCATCAATGCTATTTGGGTTATTGTTGATAGATTAACCAAGTCCGCTCATTTCTTCAAATCACGGAGACTTATTCACTTGAGCGTCTTGCTAGTATATACGTGAATGAGATTGTGAGGTTGCATGGCATGCCAAGTATCCATAGTTTTGGATCGTTACCCAAGATTCACTTCAAGATTTTGGGTTAGCTTGCAAAAAGCTATGGGCGCGAATTACGATTGATTCGGCATACCATCCTCAAAGCGGACGGACAATCGAAAGGACTATTCAAACTCTTGAAGATTTATTAAGACTCGTGTCCTAGACTTCAAAGGGCGGTTGGGATAAGTATTTACCATTGGTGGAATTCTCCTACAACAACAGTTATCGAGCAAGTATAGGTGTGGCTCCATTTGAAGCATTATATGGGCGAAAGTGTCGCTCTCCCGGTATGTTGGGGACGAGGTGGGTGAAGCAACCTTTGTTGGGACCCGAGTTGAATACGTATGACTACGAAAAAGATCCAAATGACTCGGAAAAGCGTATACAAAGCGGCACAAGATCGACAAAAGAGTTATGCGGATCTTCATCGAAAGGACGTGGAATTTAGTGTGTGGGGATCATGTATTGTTGCGAGTTGCTCCATGGAAGGAAGTTACAAGATTTGGGAAGAGAGGAAAGCTCAATCCACGATTTATTGGTCCATTTCAAATTCTTGACCGAGTAGGAAATGTAGCCTATAGACTCGCGTTACTCTCGAGTATGTCTCGTGTTCATAATGTGTTTCACATATCGTACTTTGTAAATATGTGAAAGACCCGAACCACGTTATAGAGTTAGAACCAGGACGAGATAGTAGAAGACTTAACGATGAGGAGGTACTGTCAAGATCTTGGATAGGAAGGAGCATGTCCCTACGCTTGAAAGGTCATACCACAAGTTAAAGTTTTATGGAGGAATCATGCTATAGAGGAAATGACACGGGAATTGGAAAGCGGAAATGAAAGCGAGGTATCCTCACCTTTTGAAACACCAGTACGTCACGTCAATTTCGAGGACGAAATTTCATAAGGAGGGAGGTTATAAGACCCCAAATTATTAATAAATGAAATTTATTTTCCTCTATTTATTATTTTGAAATAGTAAGGGTTGATTAGATTAATGTGGATAGTTATGGGTAAAATACATAAATATTTGAATAAGCAAGTGGTTATAAAATATTCATTGTTGTCGGGGAATATTTGTTTGGTCGTGGAATATTAAATGCTGAGTCGGGGGAATATTAAATGCGGCAATGCAATGACCATAATGTGGGCCCCATAACTAAAGCGATTGGATGAAGAAAGCACAAATATAAGTTGTTTAAAAATAATGGTGTAGTTATTACAGATTAATCTTTGTTAAAATACTAAATTGGTTAAAACACAGAAGATAGCTTGCGGTATTGCACCAATTATTGATTCTTACGTAAGAAGGCACTACTCGATAATGGTTCTTTGTAATTCTTTATTCGATTATTTTATTGATTTAATAATTCTTTGCGTTGATATTTTATATTCTTTGTTGTTTCAATAATTGTCATTACACGGTATTTTCATTATCGAAGCAATAATTCATATTATCTGAATAATATTATTAGATAACATTATTGGCAATGTCTAGAAAGTTACATCTAAGGAGAGGTTTGGTCACCTAATTATGCGCTTGATAAGGAGAAATTCTTATTGGAAAGCCCCCTTTCACAGGAGGCGCACTGGTTGTCAATAATGTGATTACGTAATATTATTTATGAATAATTAATTATTGATTTATATGATGAGGAAAATATTGATTTTATGAGGATATAGATGGAGAAAATTTTAATGTGACAATTGTTGAAAATTAATATTTTATCTTTTACGATAAAATAATTCATTTAAATATATTATTTTAATAATATATTAACGATGATATTTTACAATGAATGTGGGATATATGAGTATATGAGGAGGAAGAGTATTTTGTGGCATTAAATGTTTAACACATGTTTTGTGTGTTGGTGGACACAATTATTGACCGAAATTTGATTATAGCCTGTAAAATCGCCCGTTTGTGGATTTCGGTCAATTTCTATTTGGAATTCGGAAAAACTTTCTTCTGTAAAGTTGTAGAGAATTGAATTTCCTATAAAAACTCGAGATTTGAATTTTCTGATAAAAGGGCTATTTATTATGAATTATTGAAGTTCCGAAGTTCCGAAATAATTAATTTTTGGGAGTTTTAGTTAATTATTTTGAGAAAAACGTTTTTTGCAACTAAGTTGGCCTCACATGTGATTAAAATGGGCTGAGATCAGTTGTCTAAGGTGGGCTAAAGAAAATGTGAAAAATATATTAATATTATATTCAATTTTCTACTTTGGTGTTCTAAGCAATTTCTATAAATAGGGTGCTTGGGTTAGAATTGAAAATCACAAAGCTGAAGTTTCTCTCTCTCTTCTCTCTCGATATATTGAGCGTATTCTTGTGAGTATACTTTGAGTATTGTTAGGCGGTGCAAGTTCCTTCAAAGACTATATACCCTAGTATTTCATTTAAGTACTAATCTTTCGAGGTAAGGGATGTTATTTTCTTCTCAAATGATATTATTTCTTCAATATCATTATCTTTGAAATATTGGTTGGAACTTTTATCAAATTTGGAACTTTTTCATGTCGGGGTTACTATTCATGAGTTACTTATTCACGAGTTACTATTCACGAGTTACTATTCATTTAAAGTCTTATTAAATGAAACGTGAAGATGTTTTTGGGAAATTTCTATCTTTTGGTGTGTCTGAGTTACTATTCACGATATCGCACTATTCAATTTGAAAAATAAAATTTCTTCTTTTTGTCCAAAATATCTATTACGGATACTAGCTTTGATTGTATCCATGTTTTGATCATTCTTGAATTTTACACCACTATGATTATTTTTGAGGTATTTTTTGAACATGGATAAAACAAAGTACGAATCCTTAATCCTTAATCCTTGTCATTTTGTTTCACTTTGGATTCATTTCTTTAAAAAAATTTCATCATCCTCGGTCTTAAATGATGATATTATTGAATATCTTTGGCACAGTAGTGCAAAGATGAATGATTTCTGAAGAATATCTTTGGTAGTAGTGAAAAGATGAGCAGTGTTTAGATGAACATGACCGGTGATGAATATCTTTGGCACTGTAGTGCAAAAGATGAATATTTGATTCGGATGTATATTGATTGATGTTACGAGGATAAAAGATAGGCGATGAACTTTTAAATTCATACATAGAAGATAGTAGTTTGCATTCTCTACTTAACTCTTCTAATGAATTATTATTTCCATTGCGAATATTGATTTAAAATTTGTTGTCTATTGTATTCTATTAGATTTTTCCCTGTTGAAGACTAACGGTAATTTGTTGTATATTATCTTAGTCATAATATTCTTTCTTTGGGCTAGTTGAGCTCACCCTTTTCCTTTTTGTTCCATTTTTCTTCTCGGGAGGCGAGAATATAGCGAGTGCAGGTAGGGAGTATGGAATGAAGGTTTTAGAAAGAATTGTTTAGTAGTCCTCACCATTTTTGTAAAATAATGTATCAATAAATGTGATGAGGATTTATTTGAGTATAGATATTGTCAGAAGATAATATTTGTATTCAAACTCACGATTTCTTGTTGTAATAATAAAGTTGTAGTTATTTCTGTACCATGTATTGACAACTCAGAATGGGTGATGTATACCTATTTTGGGGGCGTCACATGTGGTGCATGCAACATAATCAAAACTGTTATTATCTCAAAACACATTTGTTTCTAGGGTGTTGTTATTATCTCAAAACACATAGGAGAAACGGGAGCATAACAGTTATAGTTCATAGACTCCAGCACCAAAAATTGACTAATACAAAACTAAACAAAAGATGTCCTTTTAACAGCTACAAAACATACCAATAACAGTTGTCACTTGTAGTTATTAGTCCTGAGCCGGACTTAACTTTTAACAGCTACAAAACTATTTTGCAAATAATGAAAACATGCTTGTACAAGGTCTTACTACTTGCTATTAGTTTACAAAGTTTGTTAGTAGAAACATACCATAATCAGTGAAGCCCTTACCGATTCGAAGGGATGAGATGAAGGAGATCGTGATTCTAGGGCACGTCGAGATTTCAAGGGGCTCGGCTTTCTCTCCACTGTCAATTGCGTTTCTAGGGCTTCGTTCCCTCAGTTGCAGCAATCGGGATGGAGAAGGAGAAGGAACTCAGCAATCGATTTTATGGAGAAGGAACTCAACAATCGATTTTATGGAGAAGGAACTCGTTCGATTTTGCAGTGAGGGATTTTCAAGCGAGAGCCAAGTCTTAGTATTGTGATTGAGTGAGGAGAGAGATATTAAAAAGTCTTGTTTTTAAAAACAGAATGCTCTTTAAGACCGTATTGCTCTTTAAGCTGGATGCCCTTGAACGGGGCCATATATATATATATATATATATATATATATATATTAATTTCTCCCGAACTTTGGGACTATTAATCAGATTTTGAAATTTTTAGTCAACTGATTAACTACTTTTATAGATAAATTATAATATTATAATATTATATATTCAAAACCTTATATTGTGGTTCTGGTCATTTTCTTTGGAGACAACCGAGAGGAGCCACTCAAAGCAATAAAATGAATTAAGTTATTCTCATTTACAAAAAAATTGATACTAAGGTATGATTAAGTCAGTAAGACAAATGAGTGCAATATTAATTAATTAATCATCAAACTTATTTAATATTATTTTATCTTATAGTAATATTGTTAATTTATTATAACTGGAAGGATATGAGGAAGCTCCTCTCTGTGTGAAAAGAAAAAGGGAAAGTTGACAAGTAATTCATTGTCATCTGCTATTCGGATGCTAGTTAATCTAGAGTTCACCCTAGTTAGTCTCGTTATAAGTTTCACATTCCAGGGTGGCAAGGTCATATGACCCCCTTGTAGGCACTCGAAATTTTGCACTCCTGTTACTAACCATGCAGGAGTGCAGAATCATCTTCCAGAGACAAACCCTGGGAGTCACATCAGTTCCAACCCCAGAGATAACCCCGGGAGATCCAGTTCCAACCACAGAGATAACTCCGAAAGATCCTGTTACAATCCCAGAGATAACCCCGGGAGATCTAGTTTCTAGTCCCGAAGATAACCCTGAGAGATCCAGTTCCAGTCTCGGAGATAACCCCGGGAGAGTTGGTTCCAACCTCGGAGATAACCCTGGGAGATCCAGTTTCCAACCCCCGGAGATAACCCCGAAATATTTAGCTCAACTCCGGAGATAACCTCGGGGGATCAAGTTCAAAGCTCAGAGTCAACCCTGAGAGGTCAAACCAACCACAAAAACAACCTTGAGGACTGTTAGACTCAACAGCAGACCAATCTTGGAGACAACCCTGAGAAAATACTGCTACAATTACATCAAAGCCGGAGACAACAACAGGAGGGGCAAAATGGTTATTTTACCACCTCAACATCATTTCAACTTAGTTCAACTCAAACTGCGTTAAAAAAGTCCCACAAGAACCATAACTTAAATCTTGAGTGAAAACTCCACAAAACAGCTCAATGGAATACCGTAGATAGTTGTCCAATGACCCAAATCGGTCAATCAAGAAGTCCATGGACACCACATGCCCCGAGGTAATCTCGTCCAGGGAAACTCTGCGCCTCAAGCCTGTCAAGGTCATAAATTGTCGGCTCATATTACCGACAGCCATCCGAGCGCAAGGTTGATCCAAAGGTAAGTCTGTAAGACGCTCATACTCCTCCAATGTAGGAGTCAACTCATGGATATCAAATATGAACACATGTCTCTATGGTATCTAATGATTTATCATGACCTCTACAAAGCCCAACGGAACATGAAACACGTTAGGATGGTCATGGAGTGCCAACCACGGGTCAACCTGCGGCTACCCAGGGTGGTCCCCACCCCCTCTGGGTCGATCAAATTTGAGTTACAACAGAGGTCCTAGAAGCTGAAAAGTAAAATTAGGGAAAAAGATGTTACACAATTGAGCGAAAAGAGCCTGAAATCCTGAGTTCAGAGACCAAATTGCAGGTCTACATGTAAGTCATTGGTATTCACCCAGATGGGGTTTTCAAAAGGCCGATGATACAAGTTATGGAAAGCGGCCCTTGACAACGCATCGTGAAGGTCCGATGCCATGAACTGAGGGTTGTGATTGCAATCAAAAGCATCCAAACTTGTCCAAGGGTATAACTCGTCAGAAAGATATCCCTAGTGGAGATTTTAGATATCTCTGGCACTATAAGCCATTGAAAGCTACTTCAATGAGGGTCAGACATCCTTGACACTACAAACTGCTGGCAACAACTCCAGCGTAGCATTGGAAATGGTGCAGTGATGTAAGCCATTGAAAGCTACTTCAACGAAGATCAAAGTATCTTATATGGCAAACCATTGGCGACAACTCCAGCGAAGCGTCAGAGAAGTCTGACGGTGCAAGCCATGGAAAACCATCTTTATCGGGGAGGACCTATGATAGAATCTGTTATAAAGATCCTCAGCCAAGATACTGCAAAGGATGGGTGATTTTCAGATCATTGTAAACTACTATCCGGAGTAGGCACCGAGGAAAGTCAGTGATGGTCAACCTCCACAGCAGGGATCTTAAAATCATCTCTGCGATTTGTCGTCGAATCAAACCCAAATAGTACTGATGGACATTTCAAACCGTTGACGACAACCCCTGTAAGACCCCAACTTTTATGAATAAAGATGAATTTTCTATAATTATCATTTTTGAATATTATGGAATGAATTTGATATAATGTTATAGTTGTGGGTAATAGTTATAAATTTTGCAAAGTACGCAAGTTGTTATATAATATTCGATTGGTCGGGGAATATTCATTTTAACAGAGAATATTTGTACTACGACACAATCTTTGGTGGACCCCACAATAGAATTATTGTCGGATTGAGAAAACGACAAAAAATATTTTATGAAAATAACGGCGGAAGTTTTATCGTTAACTGTTGAAACACCCGGTGTTAAAAGTACATAAATACGCGTGGTTGCATAGTAGCACACGGTATTGATTATTGATGCTTACGTGAGAAGTCACTCAGTTTTATTCAATTATTACTTCAGTAATTGTTGCATAGTATCTCACGTTAATTGATTCAATTATTGTCGATATTTATATATTATTAAATCAATAATTGAGACAACGAAGTTATTAATATTATTATTTGTAATATTAACGATGTCTAGAAGTTCTTCCAAGGAGAGGTTTGGTAACCTAATTGCACGCCAATAGAGAGAAATCCTTATTGGAAAGCCCCCTCTTTCATGGGAACGACCTGATCGATTAATATTGTGAATTATAATAATGATGATGAAGTTTTGTTTTATTAGTATTATTAATGTAATAAAATAGAAAAGTTTTTTATATAAAATAGAATACTTTTATAAAGTTATTCGTTTTATTAGACTATAAATAGAATATATTATATTCTATTATGCATAATGTTTTGCATAGAAAAATCTTTTTATATAAAAATGAATACTTTTATAAAGTTATTCGTTTTATTAGACTATAAATAGAATATATTATATTTTATTATGCATAGTATTTATATAGTGCTGCGATAGTATTTTGCATAGTAAAATCTTTTTATATAAAAGCAGAATACTTTTATAAAGTTATTCGTTTTATTAGATTATAAATAGAATATATTATATTTTATTTAAAAGATTTTATTTTATTAGAATATTTTATAGTAAACCAACTGACCGTCGGTTTAAAAGTAAATCAATCTGGATAGTTCGAGAATTAGTTACTTATTCAATCCATTCTCTATAAATAGAAGCTCATTCCTTCATTATTTCTTACTTAATTCAATTGAAACTACAGAGAGAAACTATAGAGAGAAAGAAGAAAAGTATTCTCGCTACTTCACTACTCCTATATCCAATTGTTCTAAGGTAAAGGGTATTATTTCTTTCTTTCGTCTTCATGAAGAGAACTTACATTATTCCATTCTTTGTTATTATGTTGGAATAACACGCCTACGCCAAATCTGCATAATTGGTGAAATTCTTACATTATTCCATTCTTTGTTATTATGTTGGAATAACTTTGTACATGCCAAGTACCACATACTTGGTGAAATTCTTACATTATTCCATTCTTTATTATTATGTTGGAATAACCTATCTATCGCGCAAATACCGCATACATGGTGAAATTTTTTACATTATTCCATTCTTTATTATTCTGTTAGAACATCACATGCATGCAATGCTACGCATGACCTAGTTCCGTTATTTATTATTACATTGGAACATCATGTATGCGTGCGTTCTACGCATGACTTGGTTCTCATTGTTTATTATTCATTGGAATATCCTGTATGTGCGTTTACGCATGCCCTGGTTCCATTATTTATTATTCTATTAGAATATCCTGTCTGTGCATTTACGTATGACCTGGTTTCATTATTTATTATTCTGTTGGAATAACCTGTTTGTGTGGTCTATCGCATGCTTGGTGATTTCTTTTGTTATTCCATTCTTTATTATACTCAGTTGGTTAAAGTTTTGGCTTTTATACTCCATGAAATTAGTGGAATATCCTTGATATTTGCGCTTCATCCAGTATCTTTTCATGGAAATATTCTTACGAGCATTCTTGAGTTTTACCCCACAAAGCAAATATCATGTTGACAATTTGGGCGTTATTGGTTCTGGATAAATTAATTCTTGAACTTGTTTTATTGAATTCTTATATCATTGTCATCATTCTCATGTTTATATTATGTTGAAAGTCATACGTATTTTGTAGTGCATAGATGGACTTGGTATGATTATAATGAGGATTATTCGGTATAATCATGGTAGTAATGTTACAAATGATGTGGTAAAAGTCCTCATTGGCCCGTAGTGCATTGATGGACGATTATTGGCATGATCTTGACCATTGATGAATACACGAATATCCTTGCCCGTAGTGCATGGATATTTTGTGGTTGTGATCTTAATGAATATCCTTGATAGTAGTCTGAGGATGATGTGAATTATTTATTGTCGAGTCCCAGTGATAAAAGTGATGAAAAACCTTTTAAATCATAAAAGATAGTAGATTTTATTCTCTACTTGACTCTTTTAATGGATTGCTTGTTCATTGTGATTAAACTTGATGTTTGTTATATTGTATCGGTTTAACATCGATGAAGGCTAACGATAATTTATTACGTATTATCTTTGTCATAATATTTCTTCTTTGGGCTAGTTGAGCTCACCTTTTACTTTCATTGTTCTCTTCAGAAATGAGAGCGTGGCGAGGGACTAGTCGGGGAGCGGGTGTGCGGTCAAATAATAACATAGTAGTTCTCACTATTTTGTTAAATAGTGTGATAATAAATGTAATGAGGACTCGATTGAGTGTGGATATTGTCTAGATGACAATATTTGTATTAAAACTCACAACATATATGTTTTGTTTTATTTTACATTGTTGTATAATTAAGTTGTATTTGAATTTTGTACCATGTATTTGGCGACTCAAGATGGGTGATGTATACCTATTTTGGGGGCGTCACAACCCTAGCGTAGCATCGAGAGATCCGGTGATGAAAGCTTTGTAGACTATCGTTCGAGTAGACATAAAAGTGGTGTAAGAGAAGCCACCATTGAAAACTCCATCCCAACAGAAGCGGTGGGAGCAGGCAGTTATCACATCCCGTTGGAAATTATTCCAACAACAACATTCAGCATAACATGTAACGCCAAATACATGGTACAGAAACAACTACAACTTTATTAATACAATTGTCGTGCAAAATACGACAACATATAAACTGTGAGTTTAAATACAAATATTATCTTCTAGACAATATCCACATTCAAATAAGTCCTCATTACAATTATTGATACATTATTTTACAAAAATAGTGAGGACCACTAAAACAACTTTCTAGAACCATCATTCCATACCCCGACTAGTACTCGCTACATTCTTGCCTCCTGAGAAGAAAAATAGAACAAAAAGGAAAAGGGTGAGCTCAACTAGCCCAGTAAAGAATATTATGACTAAGATAATATAGAACAAATTATCGTTAGTCCTCAACAGGGAAAAATTTGGTATAGTATAATAGACAACAAGTTTTAAATCAATATTCGCAGCGGAAATAACAATTCATTTAGAAGAGTTAAGTAGAGAATGAAATCTACTATCTTCTATGGTTTTAAAGTCCATCATCAATATTTTATCCCTGTAATATCAATCAATATATATTTTGAATCAAATATTCATCTTTGCACTACAGGCCAAAGATATTCATCAGTTGGTCATGTTCATCTCAACACCTGTTCATCTTTGCACTACGGGCCAATGATGTTCATCAGGAAATTATTCATCTTTGCACTACAGGCCAAAGATATTCAGTTATATCATCATTTAGAAATGAGTATGATAAAAAATATTTTAAAAAAAACGAATCCAGTGAGATAAAAGAACAAATATTAGGGATTCGTTCTTCGATTTATCCATGTTCAAGAACACCTCATAATATACTATGGTGGAGTAAAATTCAAGAATAAATATCAAAACATGGATACAATCAAAGATAGTAACAAAAATAGACATCTGGGACAAAGAAGAGAAAATTTCATTTTTTTGGTGAATAGTGTCGTATACGTGAATAGTGTCATATACGTGAATAGTAACCCCGACACTTAAAGACAAGAATTTTACAAGAAAAATCTTACCAATATTCCGGCATTATGATTTTGAAAGAAATAATATCATTTTAAAAAAATAACATCCCTTACCTCAAAAGGACAGTACTTCTGATTGGAATACTGGATATAGTGCTGAAGGAAACTTGTATAACAACACTCAAAGTATCAAAATACTCACAAGATTACGCTCGATAATATATAGAGAGAAAAATTCAGTTTTGGGTGTGATTTTCAATTCTAACCTAAGTACCTTATTTATAGGAAAATACTTAGAACACCAAAGCATAAAATTTAATAAAATATTAATATATTTAAAAAATTTCACACCCACCTTAGAAAATCTGAATTCAGCATGTTTACCACTCATGTTGGGTCCACCCAATTGCAAAAAACGTTTTTCTTAAAATAAATATTTCAAACTCCAAAAATCAATTATTTCGGAACTTTAATAATTCATAATAAATAGCCCTTTATCAGAAAAATTCAAATCTTATGTCCATTCTATAGAAAATTCAATTCTCTACAACTTTGTAAGTTTAAGTTTTTCCAAATTCCAAGCAGAAATTGACCGAAATCCATATACGAACGATTTTACAGGCTATAATCAAATTTCAATCAAAAAATGGGGCCCACCAATATGTTTAACATGTTTTTACCATTTATTGTAACAAAAATACTCTTCCTCCTCATTTATTCATATATCACACATTCATTGTAAAAATATCACCATTATTATATTATTGCAATATAATAATATATTTAAATGAAATATTTTATCAAAAAAGATAAAATATCAATTTTCAACAATTGTCACTTTTCTAAAAATTCCTCCATTTATATCCACATAAATAAATATTTTCCTTATCATATAAATCAATAATTAATTATTCACAAATAATATTACAGAATCACAATACTGACAACCAGACCGTTCCCAGGAAAGAGGGGGCTTTCCGATAAAGATTTCTCCTTACTAGCGACCAATTAGATAACCTAACCCCTTTCCTCGACAGAACTTTCTAGACATTGCCAATAATGTTATCTAATAATATTATTCAAATAATATGAATTATTGATCTGATAATGGAAAATATTGTGCAGTGACAATTATTGAACAACAATAATATAAAATATCAACATTGCAATTATTGAATCAATAAAATAAATTATGAAACAGTAATTACTATAACAATTATTGAGTAGTCCTTCTTACGTAAGAATCAATAATTGGTGTAATCTCAGTAATGTTTATTAATGCTGACAGAGCGTATTCTTTTTTTTTAACCACTGAGTATTCCAACAGTGTTAACGGTAACAACTACGCCGTTATTTATAAAAACTTATACTTGTCATTTTCTTCATCCAATCGCTTTCTGTTATGGGGCCCACACAAGGTTGCGCCTGTTAGGTTTGTAATATTCAAGAATGCAATCAAATTGCATAAAAAGTGCGGAAACGTGTAAAATCAGAGTTTAAAAAAATTACAAACCATATACCCGGATCACCCTTTATGCACAATTATTAATTAAACGAAGAATAAGAAATTATGAAATCATACCCTTGTAGAAACGAGCTTCCTCAGGTACGAGTTCACCTCCTACTACTCCGCGATCTCCTTGAATCCATCGGGTTTGGTTCCTTCCTTTGATCAACGTTAGCCACCCAAATGTTTGGCCTCTAGAGGTGATCCACCAAGGAATAATAAGAATTCAAGAAGAAGGGGTATTGGCTCAAACCCTAGTTTTCTATCTCTATAGAAAGGGCGTACTCTCCAACAAATTGGAATTATTTCGTATGTTGTAAAAGTCAACAACCCCTTCACCCATAATAAGACTCCTCTTATTTATAGATGTGGGCAACCCACCTTAACAATTAAGGAATTGGGTTTTATTTAATTAATTAAATTCTTTTAATTAATTAAGCTCCCTAATCTTATTAGGGATAATTAATTAAACTCCTTTAACTAATTTTCCTTCCTAATCCAATTAGGAATAAATGAGAGTACTTATATTAAATTAATTCCTAAACTCTTTTAGAAATTAAAATAATAATAATAATTGTAATAATATTAATAAGACTCCTCTTATTAATTTATATTTAATATTTCTAAAATATTAAATAATAAATATTAAGCTATTTAATTTATTCTATCACCATAGATTAAATTAAATATACTTAACTATATTATTACGATTATGCCATTAACTTCTTAAATAATTATTCTTCCTTTTATGGTGTGACCCTTTAGGTTCTCCATATTAAACCAGGTTGTGAATAAATCAATTAGAACAATTTAATCTTATTTAAATAAATAAATTAAACAATTAATTTATTTAAATAAATAATATTTATTCTACAATAGGGATAAGCCTCCTAGCGATCAACGACTTTCCGGATAATATAGATTTCAACATTAATCATAAAAGAACCTTTGAGTAAATAGTTTCTGTACTAATTCAATCCTTCCACCATCTGATGTCCCAATTAAATATAAGGCATGGAATTCTTGTCAAGTCTTATTTTATTTAATTATATGTATTTCGACTCTTAAATGCACAACTCAAATAATGCAAATTAGAAACTCCTTTCTAATTTCATTACGCCGCCGCCAAGGACTCTTGGGTTGTCATTTATCGAATCACATAGGACATTTCTCTTCTCTTTATTAGAAGTGGTAGATTCTTTATTGATCATACATTATCTCCACGTATACAACTTATTTTACCCAAGCATACCCTTTGATATACCCTAAGGGTCTTAAGGAATAAGTCAAAGTATAACTCATCATACACAAGATATCTTATGATGATCTCAAGTCCAAGGATTACTTCAGACTACTACTATCACTACACAATTCCTATTGGCGGGTAAGTAAAACTCCATTAGGTATTCCTTATGAGCCACCTTGGTGAACTTATTCTCTAATAAGCACCTACATACTTGCTTTAGTGTCTCCACACAAATGATCGTGAGATCAATCATCCTCATCCAATGAAAGCAAGTTAACGTATGTACCAATCTATCCGGATTCACTAATCCCCAATTTAGTAATCCAACGATTGGGAACTATTTTAGTTTTAAGCTTTCAAAGAATTTAGATCTCATTAGAATGATCATCATCATTATTCTAAAAGCATTGCTTAAAACTATGGGTTTATCACATATTATAAAAGCGACATCGTGTAGATAATTAAAAGCCTTTAATAAATCAATACTTTTTATTAATAAATGAATAAGATTGTTACAAAGTATATGCTTTATCATCAAACATGATTGGCTTGTGTGCATACTACTTTCAGCGCCGTCGTACGAATATTCCCCGACAGTAGGATTTAACAGCTGTGGTCAAAGATTTAAACAGTGGGTTGAAAAAATCAATCAATTCATTAACTACTGATTATTGTTAATAATGTACATGAGCCAAGTTAAAATAAATTGTTAAATCATCACTTTTAGTAGAGTTCAAAAGATAGAAGCAATTCCATTCAAATCAAAGAATATAAATTATAGAGTTCAAAAGATGGAAGCAATTCCAATCATAATATAAATGGATCTGGCTACTATAAAATTAACTTCATAGTAAGTTAGTCTTATGACCAATATAATGTTGACACGTATAGAGAGAGATTATCTCTTGTCTGTGTCAACATTTTATTAGTCAGTTGACCAAAATTAACTTTATGCTAACCACTCTCTTTATCAAGGATCCAGATCCTCTATGAGAATTTTTCTGTGATGATCTTGTGAGGGTTTTGCAATGGGGTTGACAACATATTAAAAATGAGATCCAATGACTTACAACTCTTTTTTTTTGTCAGTGTATCAAAACGACGTCATTTTGATAAGAGTTTTTTTTTACAAATTAACAGAAAATTGGAAGACACCAAACGCCGTTTACTTCGTTTTGATAATAATATTATTCTTTGCTCTTCAAAAAAAAAATTCAACGGACAATTTTTATCCTATTAAAAAAATTAAGTTTCCATTGTGATTCTTTAAGTCAATTGAAAAAAAAATAAAGAAAAAAAATTGGGGTAAACAATCTGGGGAAAATTTGAATAAAGGGAAAAAAACCAATTGAAATTTGGCTAATCCTAAACATTGGCGTGCTATAGGAAAAACAAGAAAGGAAGCAAAGAAGGAAAGGAGAAGGAAACAGAAAACCGAAGCAAACAAACGAAGTAAACGGCGTTTGGTGGCTTCCAATTTTCTATCAACTTATAAAAAAATTTCTTATCAAAACGACGTTGTTTTGATACACAGACAAAAAAAGGAGTTGTGAGTCATTAGATCTATTTTTTAATGTGTTATCAACTCTACAGCAAAATTCTCACAAGATCCTCACAGAAAAATTCTTATATTTACCAAAATTAATTTCATACTAACCAGTCACCATAATGTACAAAGTAGAGTAGTCGTTGTTGTTGCTGCCAGGCTTGATGTGCTCCCCCAAAGCGCGTGATTAGTTACATAACTCTGACATACATACCCATACTAACCCATACTACGAAGACAATGACCCAATAAATTGATTTATTTATTTTTTTTGCTTTGCCTTCTTATTACACTCAAACGTACATAATAAATTATTTTATTACATTTGCATATGATATTACACACTTTAATAAAGAAATAATAGTACTTGTACATACATAAAATTCAATATCTAGCTAAGAAATCACATGGGACAGTCCAAAAAATGTCTCCCCCATATGCTAAAACTAGTATTCGAATTTAATTTTGTTACTGTCAGCAATGTCTTCAAGCAATTAACTGAAGATCATCCAATGAATAAAAAATATATAAATTTGAATTTGAGAAAAAATAATATTTAACAAAAATCCCAAAGACGAAGATCTCCTCCTTCTTCATAGACATTATTATTATTATCTTCGATCATCGTCGGAGGCGGAGGATCAAAAAGCACCTCATTGATCATATCAGTGTATTTGAATGAGTCAAAACTATTGTACCATGCTGCATTATTGATCATGGCCATGGTAGTCGATGATTCGGGTTCTTGATCATATTCAGGTATGTAACAATAATTTTCAAAAGATGAGACTAATGAGGAGTCGTCTTCGATATGATTCGAAGGCGAATTAGAGGACAATGATGGGGATGAGACTAATGAGGAGGTGGAGGAGGACGGCGGCGGAGATGGGTGGTTTCCGGTGGTGGTGGGAGCATTGTCAAGAAAGTTATTGGCTGCAGCTGCAGCTATTCTTTGAATGGACTTGGGGGACATGATTGTGGTGTTGTCAATATTGTGGGAGGATGGAAGTGGAAAATTGAAATTTGCTGAGGGGCCTTTTAGGCATAAAAGGGCAGCATCATATGCTCTGGCTGCAGCCTCTGCTGTTGAGTAAGAGCCTAACCATATTCTTGTTTTTTGATTGGGTGCTCTTATTTCTGATACCCATGAACCCCAGCTCCTCATTCTCACTCCTTTGAATTTATTCATCTTCTTGTTGTTGCTGCTTGGTGTAGATGATTGAATCTTGTTGTTGACCATCTCTGTTTTCACCATTTTTTGAAGGGCTTGAATTAGAATTAGTTTAATTGTTGTGTGGTTTTTTTGCTATGTGAAATGGAATGAAATGAAATGGGAAAGTATTGGAAATGAAGGGGGAGAGGTTTGATATTTATAGATGGGGGTGGGTTGGTTTAGTGAGCAGACCAGACCCCCTTTAGTCAAGGAGTAGCAAGGGTCTAGTTGTAGCATAAAATGCCTGACAGATATATTCCAGTTTTGTATTGGATATATAAAATATTTATATAACATATTCATATTGACTAATTTGCCCTTTTAAAAAGGTGCTATTATATTCAAATGAAGTTCATAATTATGTAAAAGGCAAAAAGAAGAAAAAGACTGCATATATCAGCTTTGGCAATCTGGATCCCATATGCATAATTGAGAAAAGGAAACCTCATTGCTTGTTCTTAGAGTTTTTGACTTCAACAAGAAGTAACTCCATTCAACTAGACGGACAGTAAGAAAATGACTTCCCAAAAACCAGTGAAAACTTAATTAATAGAAAATGACATTTCGGGTGGACTATTTGATATGATATGATATATGGTATTATATCAACTCCAAGGGTGATTTAGACATTTGGGCACATGGATATCTTTTGGGTTTTGTATATAGTAGTAGTAGTGGTAGTATACTCGTATTAATGCCATTAATTATAAAGAGTGTGAGAAACATAGGATTCTGTCACAAGCAGCTTCCAGGATTTGAAGCTAAGGAGAGAGAAAGACAAAGGGCTAGAAACAAGATGCTTAATTATAATTAATTAAGTTATTAAGTAAGCTACTACTATTGTTTAGCTAATAGCTAGCTTAGGGGTGTACATGATTTGTATATATTCTAACTCAAAAATTGAGATTTCCATACAACATCCCATTAGTTATCTTGAATATATATGTTCACAATAAGTTCTTCATGTCAAATATATCAATCTTTAATTTTATCTCATCTGTTGTCTCATCTGCGCTAAGCACTTAATTATAATATTACATCATCATATTATTATTCATTCACATATATATGCCTCTCTTATTTTATTAATTTTATATTATGGTCTGTTTACGGTGTTACGCTGACAATATTTATTACTTTTAGAGACCACATCAATTTGACAACGTTTAGAGCGTTTAAAAATAACTAAACAAAATTTCTCCCAAGTTTAAAACACTAACGCTTTGTTTCTGAATTTTAAAATGGATAGAAAAAAAAAATGGACGAAAAATTTAAGTTTTCTTTCCAATTCTTATGTTTCTGAGTTTTTTAATAAACGGAAATAAAAAGAAATGGATAAAAAACTTGGCCACTTTTCAAGTCAAAGTTTTCCGTCCAAAATTGACCTGATTTGGACCGAAAAGAAATTGGAATAAGTAATATTTTTATAATTTCCATATTATCCTCAACTTTTAATATAATAAATTTTAAATTACAACTTATGTCCTTAATTTTAAATTTTTTTTATTTTTTTCTATTAAAAACTCAGAAACAATATAAATAAAAATTTCAAGTTTTTTATTTTTTTCTTTTGTGTTCTAATTTAAGTTTTTTATTCTTTTTTTTTCTGTTTAAAATTCAGAAACAGAGCGTAAACGTTCCACAATCAGATGCCTATGCACAAATTAAACTCAAAACGCGCAATAGAAACAGTAAGTAAATTATAACCACCACCTTGCAGAAGAAAAAATACAAGCAGCAGCTGGTGCCTCACTGGCTTGCATCTCTCCCACTCTAAAACCGCGTTATGGGGCTGGGCTATCACTTTCTCTCTCTATCAAGGGTATCAGAACAAATAGCATATTCTACTACTACTTCATAAGCTTACGCCTGCATGACTTGACTTTTGTTGCAATATATCTCTCTTTTTCTCTTCTTTTATGGAGTGTAAAGTTTTTTTTGAGTAAATCGATGAGATTCTCATGTGTACGAGTACGACATTATAAGTATAATCAACACAACTAGCTATTTCGGGAAATGTATTGCCAGCACAAAATCACACGTACACTGTTTTCATACGTGTTACTCCCTCCAAACTTAATATAAATCATTTTAGAGTCATGCATAAATATTAAGAGAATGATTATATAATATTAAATACTACTTCCGTTCCTAAAAAATTATCATTTAAGATTTTTACACATGAATTAAAAAAGTACCATTTACCAAATAAAATTAGTTTGAAATTCTATCACTACCCTTTTATGGGAAGTTGAAAACTATTAATACAAGGGAGATAATTTCTTGGAACAATGAGAAAAGGTAGGGGTAATATAAAAAAGTAAGGATCCGGATCCTCTATAAGGATTTTTCTGTGATGATCTTGTGAGGGTTTTGTTCCGGGATTGACAACACATTAAAAAAAAGATTTAATAGCTCACAACTCTCTTTTTTGTCTGTGTATCAAAACGACGTCGTTTGGTGGCTTTTAATTTTTTGTCAACTTGTAAAAAAAAAATCCTATCAAAACAACGTCGTTTTAATACATGAAAAAAAAAGTTAATAATTATGAATCGATCTCCTTTTTGATGTGTTGTCAACCCCACAACAAAATCCTCACAAGATCCTCGCAGAGAAATCCTCATAGAGGATCTTGATTCGGAAAGTAAATACTTTATTCTCCTCGAAAATTATAAATGACAAACTTTTTGGAACAAATTTACCTTCTAAAACGATAATCTTTTAGGAACGGAGGCAGTATAATATTAATTGTCTATATTGTCCTTGTATTAGAAAAAAAAAGTGTTATTTATTAGATAGAAAATAGTGAGAGAACCAAATTTATATTTAATACGTAGGGTAATATTGTAACCTAAACAATTAATGTTTACTTAAAATTCTCAAACGACAAATATTAAAAGACAAAAATATTTAATTATTTAAAACACCTTATATTAAGGAACGGAGGGAATACGTAGGAACGTAAAAGTTAATATACTCACTCAGCGTGTTGTTTTTTTATTTGTCTTTTTAAACAGTAAAATTTATGTTTATTTACTCATTCCGTTTTAAAATAAATTTTAAATTGATATAAATTTATTTAATTTTAATTGATGCAATTATTATATATAGTTGTATGCTATATAACAAAAACTATTGATTATAAAATTTATTTTATTCTAAATTTTTATGAGTCATACTAATTTTGAAGTTTAATATACCGTTTTTTGACCTTAAAAGTCAAATTGTATATCTAATTTTGAAACAGAAGGAACAGAGTATCTGTTATTTGGAGATTTTAAGAAAATATTAATGACTTAATTTATCATATTATCCATACTTTTAAATATTTATTCGTCTATCTTTTATCTTTGATTTTATATTCATTTTAATTAATCAGGAAAAACATTAATTGTACAGCATTAATTAAAAAGGAACGAAGGGTATATATACTATTATTATTTTTAAGTTTTAACACTTTATTTATGTTACTCCATAAGGCTTCATGTGAATTTCTATACCATGGTGTGAACTAATAACATGTGCTGTACCATGTTAACCTAAATTCCAACCTAATTTTGAAGAAGGAAAAAACCCACGTGAATTAGTCGATCTGTATTAATTAGTTAGTCTTTGGTTGGGAGGGCCGATGGTTCAAGTCCGAGATTTTCTTCTTCTTTCGTTTCCAATGGGAGGAACATGAGCCATGAGGAGAATCTGAGTGTAACATAATTTAATTTTTCATCTTCTGAAGCAAACGTACTGAATTTTTGACTTTTTATTGAAGTATAGACTCAAACCATGACGTTAATTTTTTATAATATTTCAAAATTGAATTCATAAACTAATTAGGATTTGAAGTTAACTTCATGATAAATTGATCAATTGACCAATACAGTGCTGACACGCATGGAGAGAGAGATCGCCTCCACCATTGCGCCATCGACGATCAGATTGATCAATCGAAGAAAGCTTAACTTTCATGATAATAATTCCAACTAATTATACTCATTTAGCGATATGTAAATGACTTAAATATACACCACTAATTATCTTTTATATTTAAATTAATCCAAAATATATACTTGATATTTTTACACTAATTTTACATAACAATAACTTAAAACATCATTATTTAAAAATCATGCACTTGTATATAAACTTAATTTTTTAAAATAAATAAATCGACACCTAATTAAAAACTACCGAATTAACTCGTTTCTTGCACCCGAGTTCATGTAACATTGATCTCAAATCAATGAATTTTTCGATTAGAAGGGCATATATATATATATTATGGGTCCGGTTCTTGTAAGGGTTTCCTTACTTTCTTAAAATGCACTTTTTTTTTTGGTTTTTTTTTTTAAAACAACCAAAAAAAAATTTAATATTTTATGGAACTGAAATTTTTTCATAATACAGTGTAGACCTGGCAATATAAATAGTTAACTGTTGGGTCAAACCATATTACTTTGGAACCAAAATGAATTGGTTAACCATTTTATTTATTCGAGGTTGGTTAAAGTTTGAACCCATATTTTTAAAACAAATATAGTTAATTAAGCTGGTTAACAATTTTTCAACTCATATTCTATTCAATTGCACCCTTCTCTCTCATGAACCGCACCAAACACGGTTATTTTTTTTAGGTGGGTGAGGTAGAGGTGGGTGGTGTATACATAATCGCTTAATATTAATTTTTTTTGGGAGAGAGTGGTGGGGTTGGGGTGGGGATGGGGTGTGTGGGGTGGGGATGGGGTGGGTGGGGTGGGGTGAGTGGGGTGGGTAGGGTATACATAATCGCTTAATATCATTTTTTGAGAGGGAGTGTTGGGTGGGTGGGTGGGTGGGTGGGTGGGTGGGTGGGGTGGGTGGGGGTGGGGGTGAGGTGGGGTGGGTAGGTGGGTGGGGTGGGGTGGGTGGGGTATACATAATCGCTTAATATCATTTTTTGGGAGGGAGTGTTGGGTGGGTGGGTAGGTAAGTGGGGTGGGGGTGGGGGGGGGTGGGTAGGTAGGTGGGGTGGGATGGGGGTGGGGATGCGGGTAAGGGGTGGGGTGGGGTGGATAAGGGTGGGTGGGGTATACATAATCGCTTAATATCATTTTTTGGAGGGAGTGTTGGGTGGGTGGGTAGAATGGGGTGGGGTTGGGGTGGGGTGGGGGTGGGTGTGAGACCCAGATTTTATCAATAAAGATTTAAATTTTGTCAAAATAATTTTTAATATTATGGTGTGAATTTAAGATAATATTATAGTTGTGGGTAGTATTTATAAATTTTGCAAAGTATCTGAGTGGTTATATTATATTCGATTGGTGGGAGAATATTCGGTTTAGCGAGGAATATTCGTACAATGGCTCAATCATTGGTGGACCCTACAATGTAAATTATTGTCGAATCGAGAAAACGACAAAAATATTTTATTGAAATAACGGCGGAAGTTTTACCGTTGGTTCTTGTTGAACTACTTTCGGTAGTAAAAAAAGCGATGTACGAATATCGTGTGGTTGCATAGAAAGTATTTGCGGTATTGATTATTGATCTTTATGTGAGAAGTTTCACCAGTTTGATTCCATTATCATCGATTAATAATATGAATTATTATAGCGATAATGACGTTTTATTTTATTCAGTATTATTAACGTAATAAAAGCGAAACATCTTTTTATATAAAATAGAATACTTTATTAAAGTTATTACATAAATAGAATATATTATATTTTATTATGCGTAGTGTTGCGTAGTGTTTTGCGTAGTATTGCGTAGTGTTTGCATAGTAAAATGTTTTTATATAAATAGAATATATTATATTTTATTTAAAAGATTTTTCTTTAAATATGGATAGTCAGATTAAAGTAAATCAATCTGGATAGTTCATGGATTAATTCTTATGCATTCCATTTTCCTATAAATAAGCTCATTCCTTCATTATTTTCTTACGAATTCATTGAAACTCTACAGAGAGAAATTATAGAGAGAAGTTTATATAGAGAAAGTTATAGAAAGAAGAAGAGTATTACGCTACTTCACTACTTTATATTCGTTCTTTTTTACGGTAAGGGTATTATTTTGTTGTATTCGTAAGGGTGTTATTCTTTCTTCTTGAAGAGAACTTACATTATTCCATTCATTATTATTACATTGGAATAACTTTGTAAAAAGTGGCATACCCTATACATAACCTTGTATCATGGCAGACATACCTATACTTGGTGAAATCCTTATGTTATTCCATTGCTTATTATTACATTGGAATAACTCAGATATCTGTGATTTACCTATACTTGGTGACATTTCTTTATTATTACATTTGGAACATCCATGCGTGTGTTTTACAGGACTGGTTCCGATTTTATTATACATTGGAACATCACATGCATGTGTTTTTGCGGGACACGGGTTAAAATCTTTATCATTCATTGGAATATCCTATCGTGTGTTTTACCGGATCCGGTTCCATCTTTAATATTACTGTTGGAACATCTGCTTGGATTGTGAATTTCACACGACACGGTTCCGTTATTATTATTACATTTGAATAACACATACATCGCAAGTACTGCATGCGTGGTGATTTCTTTTGTTATTCCATTCTTTATTATACCCGGTTGGTTAAAACTTTGACTTTATACTCCATGAAATTAGTAGAATATCCTTGATATTTGCGTTTCATCGAGATCTTTTCATGGAAATATTCTTCGATCATTCTTGAATTTTACTCACGAAACAGTGATGTCGTGTTGACAATTTGGGCGTTAATAATTCATGGATTAAATAATTCTTGAACTTGTTTTATTGAATAATTATGTCATTGTCATCATCCTCATGTTATATTATGTTATGTTATCTTTGGCTTACGTGCGTAGATGAACTTAGTATGATTATGACCGAGGATCATTCGGTATAATCGTGACTTGATATAAATGATGTGACAAAAGTCCTCGATTGGCTGTAATGCGATGATGGATAGTTTTGGTATGATTATGATGAGGGGGTGATTCGGTATAGTCATGACCATTGATAATTTGATGAAAATCCTTGGCCTGCGTAGTATGCGAGGGATGATTAGATGTGGTGGTTTATTTATTAAAATTTGAGTCTCGTGATAAAAATTGATGAAAACCTTTTAAAACCTAAAAGATAGTAGACTTTATTCTCTACTTGACTCTTTTAATGGATTGCTTATTCATTGCAGATTAAACCGGTTGTCTATTGTATTTTATCGGTTTAACATTGTTGAAGGCTAATGATAATTTATTACGCATTATCTTAGTCATAATATTTCTTCTTTGGGCTAGTTGAGCTCACCCTTTCTTTCCTTTATTCTCTTGAAATGAGAATATATTTGAGACGAGTCGGGAAGCGAAGTAATGGTCGGGAGGATAGCATTAGTAGTCCTCACTATTACGTGAAATAGTGTGATAATAGTTGTAATGAGGACTCCTTTTGAGTTTGTATAATATCTAGTAGACAATATTTGTATTCAAACTCACGATTTATGTCGTATTGTACTGCTACAGTTAGGTTAATAAGTTGTATTTGAATTTATGTACCATGTAAGTGGCGACCCAAGATGGGTGGCGTATACCTAATTTTGGGGGCGTCGCGGTTGGTATCGAGCTTAGGATATGATCCTGGCTAAGATGTGAGAATAGTACTAGGAGGGAGAGGCGGGAATTCCTTCGCTAGTATGACCTACCTAAATTTATTTGGTATTTAATTGGTGGAATTCGGAGTATAGGGATAATATGTGATATGTTAATTAACCCTTATTTTGTGGCGGTGTTTGAAAATGGCATCCGAAAATGTTGAGAATAGCAATGGAGCACGTAAGACTGTTGATTCTCCACGAGATCAATAATCGGGACAATGTACAACAGGATGGCGATAATCCTCCGTAAACAACAACACCGATCAATTGACTAACGACGTGATACGTTTAAGAGGTTTTAGAATTCATGCGACATCGGTGAAAGCGACTCTGTCAAAACGTAGGTGGAAACACGGAAAACTCTCGGCGGTCACCGCTAAACAATTCAAGGAGTTGGGACCACCGGAGTTTAAGGAGAGCCAAAACCACTTACGGCGGAAGCATGGATAAAGCGAGTTACAAGATATTTGATGTCTTGGGATGCTCCGAGGAGCAAAAAGTTCCTTTTGCCGCCTTTTTGTTGCGCGGAGAGGCAGATTACTGGTGGGAATCGGTAAAAACGTACTCAACTTCTTTGTCAGATGAAGATATCTTGGGAGAAGTTCGGGAGGCATTCAACGACAAATACTTTCACGAAAGTATTCGCCACATGAAGGAGGTGGAGTTTATCAAGTTGGAACAAAACAATATGACCGTGTCGCAATAAATACGAGGCAAAGTTTGCGGAGTTATCACGTTTTCGTCCCACTTGGTAGATAATGAAGAGAGAATGGCGCGAATGTTTTTAAGAGGTTTGAAGCGAGAGATACGTCAACATCTTATTTCTCATAAAGCGTGTTTTTATTAGGATGTTGTAAATAGGGCTCGATTAGTGGAGCGCGATAACGAGTCAATATAACTAAAAAGAAGCGGTAAGCAAAATTATAATACCGGTGAGTAGTCATGAAGCGGTGACAACAAGCGTGGAGGAAATCAACGGGCGGATATGGTAACCACCGGTGGTAATCGGGGCCAAAATAATAAGAATGGACGTTTCAAGAAAAGAGATTCAACAATGATGGAAAGACCTCAAAGACCAAATTTTGTTGTTAAGGAAGGAGAAGGACCACCTATCATATGCTTCAAATGCGGAGTAGAGGGACACATCGATCCGAAGCTGCGCCATGCCATCCAAAGCATGTTATAATTGTGGAAAGAAGACCACTTAGCTCGATTTTGTCGTTTCATCAAGGCTAATTCAACTAGGATGGAGGCACCAAAGGTCATCCCGGACAAAACCAGAGCCGTAGTTTAGAGAGAGCGTTTTTTTTTTTCGTGACGAGGAACCTAAATAAAATTATCACGGGTAAGTTAATCGTAAGCTCTTGCGAAGTCTATACCTTATTAGAATCGGTTCTACCCATTCTTTTATCTCTCTTGCTTGCGTTCAACGTTTAAATTTGACTCTGGAAGAAATTAGACTTTGATTTATCTATTGAAACTTCGTTGGGAGAAAACCGTTACCTCCAATTGTTTATTAATCTTGTTGTTTCAAATAAACACTTTCACGTTACTGTCGATCTTATCTCTTTGAAAATACTTGCCTTTGAGGTAATTTTTGAAAACGATTGATTAACTACTCATTATTCTTTTGTAAGGTTGTTAGCTTTCATATTCCTAACCAACTTTGTTATACTGAATTCAAAGTAACCAAACCCTAAAGTTAATCTTTGTTATATCAAGCCATAAGTAAAGAGCCCCGATCCTTTCGTTGTTGACTTTCCTTGTGTGGAATGCACAAGCGGACTTTTCTCAGTAGGCGACATCGTGAATGAAGATGGCAAGTTTATAGGTATCATTGTGAGGGCTATCTAGGTTAAGGGATAGAAGTCACGATTGGTATCAATGTAACGTACTATCCAAGTCTTGGATAAGAGTAGCGATTTTGAATGATATTTCTATCATTAATAAATTTCTTGACGTGTTCTTGAAGATTTCCTAGCCTACCCTAGAGCGTGAAATCGAATTTTGTATTGACCCCAGTACAAAAACCCATTTCTTAAACCCTCAAATATTTCTTCAATTAAAATGAAGCAGTTTTCGTGGTTTATGATGAAAGTCATAATAAAAGCATTGGAATAATGAAAATCATGGGTATATGAAGTATTAGTAAGTTTTATGATGAGTTATGTTGGTTAGTATGTGAAAACATGAAAGTTTCTTAGAAATCACAAAGAGTTGAAAATCGATTTTGGTGAAAACGTAACATGAAATTCAATTGACCATATCTCCTATTATATTTTGAATTTTTGAATGTGGTCAAGTCCTAGAGTTAGATCTATGAGTTACCTAACTAATCCAAGTGGAATTACTGGAAAAGGTGTTGTAGATTTTGTGTGGACTGATTTTAGCAAAGGAGGTCAAAGCTGTAAATTTCGAAAATGCTACTGCCCAGAAACTTTAAGGGACTGTTTCGGCCACTTAAATTATGAGAAAAATTCTGGCCTTTTGGGACATGAAGGTATATGGTATAAAGTATCTCCTGTCCAAAAATGAGCTCATTCTGACTTAAAATGAGCAAGTTATGACTATTTCAATATTTAGGTTTTTCCGACGAAAAATGCTATAACCGGAGTTCTATAACTCCGATGACCATGAAATTTAAACTAGAAGCTCACGTTAACATGTGTAAGATCCTGCCAAGATTTGGGAATTTTTGGAGTTAAACTTGAGGTAGCTAATTTCTTAAGGAATTAATTAGAAATTGATTTTTGAAAAATAGTAAATGAATTTTAAAAATTCCGAGAAAAATATATTTTCATTATGGGACTATATTATGCTAAATCCCAGAAAAAAAAATATTTTTGGGACTAATTTGGTATTTTCATGAAAATAGTTTAATTCTGAACATATGAGTTAAATATGTTATGTGAAGTAACAAAGTTGAAAATAGGATTTTATGGCTAGAGAATCCTATATAGAGTATATGCATATTTTTGATGAGGATTTGATAATTGGTGATGATATTTTATGAGTATGGCATTTTGAATGATTAAATGCATTATATGGTAAAGCGTAAACAATTGAGAAAAATTGTTTATAAATTTAAGAAGTGATTAAAATATTGTTATAATATTAATGTTATTAGATTATGAGAATATTAAGTGATTGATAACATGGGGATATTCTTGAATCCTGGATAAATTATATTATAAATGTTTAATATTTATCCTTTATCTCATTTGATTGATTCTTTATATCATTATCCTCATGTTTATATTATGTTGAAAGTCATACATGGGCTTTGTAGTGCATAGATAGACTTGGTATGATTATGACCGAGGGATTGTTGGGGTATAATCATAACCGTAATTGAAAACACAATTATCTTCGTAGTAGTGCATGGATAATTTGTGGTCGTGATCTTAATGAATACACAATTATCTTTGGTAGTAGTGCATGGATAATTTGTGGTCGGATCTTAATGAATACACAATTATCTTTGGTAGTAGTGCATGGATAATTTGTGGTCGTGATATTAATGAATACACAATTATCTTTGGCCGTAGTAGTGCATGGATAATTTGTGGTCGTGATCTTAATGAATACACAATTATCTTTCGTAGTAGTGCATGGATAATTTGTGGTCGTGATCTTAATGAATACACGATTATCTTTGGTAGTAGTGCATGGATAATTTGTGGTCGTGATATCTTAATGAATACACAATTATCTTTGGTAGTAGTAGTGCATGGATAATTTGTGGTCGTGATCTTAATGAATATCCTGGCCTGTAGTGCGAGGGGATGATTCGATGATATGAATTAATTATTGAAATTTGAGTCTCAAAGAATGAAATATTAATTCATGGATGTGGTAAAAGTCATCTTTGTCAGTAGTAGTGCATTGATAGACTTGGTATGATTATGACCAAGGATTATTCGGTATAATCATGATCAGATTGAAAACACGAATATCCTTCGCCGATTAGTGCATGGATAATTCGTGGTCGTGATACTATTATTCGCTGCTGCGTCTCAAAGATTATTGGTTTTTTCTGAATTGTATATCTTTAGCTTTGTAGTGCAAAGATGAATTGTTAATGAATAGCTTTGGCGATTTCAAAGATGAATTTAATATTTTTAAGCGATAAAGGTATTCAAGGTATCCTCATCTCTTTATCATACCAGTCGTCGTAATTCTAATTTCGAGGGCTTAAATTCCATAAGGAGGGAGATTGTGAGACCCCATTTTATCAATAAAGATTTAAATTTTGTCAAAATAATTTTTAATATTATGGTGTGAATTTAAGATAATATTATAGTTGTGGGTAGTATTTATAAATTTTTGCAAAGTATGCAAGTGGTTATATTATATTCGATTGGTGGAGAATATTCGGTTTAGCGAGGAATATTCGCATAAATGAGCTCAATCATTGGTGGACCCCACAACAGAATTATTGTCGAATTGAGAAAACGACAAAAATATTTTATTGAAATAACGGCGGAAGTTTTACCGTTGGTTACTGTTGAACTACTCGGTAGTAAAAGTACAGTAATACGTGTGGTTGCATAGTAGCACACGGTATTGATTATTGATGCTTTATGTGAGAAGTCACCTTCGGTTTGATTCCATTATCACGATTAATAATATGAATTATTATAAGCGATAATGACGTTTTGTTTTATTCAGTATTATTAACGTAATAAAAATGTAAACATCTTTTATATAAAATAGAATACTTTATTAAAGTTATTCTATAAATAGAATATATTATATTTTATTATGCATAGTGTTGCATAGTGTTTTGCATAGTATTGCATAGTGTTTGCATAGTAAAATGTTTTTATATAAATAGAATATATTATATTTTATTTAAAAGATTTTTCTTTAAATATGGACCGTCGATTAAAGTAAATCAATCTGGACTGTTCATGGATTAGTTCTTATGCATTCCATTTTCCTATAAATAGAAGCTCATTCCTTCATTATTTTCTTATTTAATTCATTGAAACTCTAGAGAGAAATTATAGAGAGAAGTATATAGAGAAAGTTATAGAAAGAAGAAGAGTATTCTGCTACTTCACTACTTCTATATTCAGGTTCTTTTACGGTAGAAAGGGTATTATTTGTTGTACCCGTAAAAGTGTTATTCTTTCTTCTTGAAGAGAACTTACATTATTCCATTCATTATTATTCATTGGAATAACTCGTAAAAGTGGCATACCCTATACATAACTTTGTATCACGGCATACCCTATACTTGGTGAAATCCTTATGTTATTCCATTGCTTATTATTACATTGGAATAACTTTGTATATGCGGTTTACCCTATACTTGGTGACATTCTTCTATTATTACATTGGAACATCACATGCATGTGTTTTACACCGGACCGGTTCCGCTTTTTATTATTCTATTGGAACATCACATGCGTGTGTTTTACACCGGACTGGTTAAAATCTTTATCATTACATTTGGAATATCCTATCTCGTGTGTTTTGCGGATCAGTTCCATCTTTAATATTCATTGGAACATCCGTCGGTGTGAATTTCACGACGACCGGTTCCGTTATTATTATTACATTGGAATAACCGCCTATGCAAGCAATCACCGCATGCATGGTGATTTCTTTTGTTATTCCATTCTTTATTATACCCGGTTGGTTAAAACTTTGACTTCTATACTCCATGAAATTAGTAGAATATCCTTGATATTTGCGTTTCATCCAAAGATATCTTTCATGGAAATATTCTTCGATCATTCTTGAATTTTACTCTACGTAAACGATGATCATGTTGACAATTTGGACGTTAATAATTCATGGATTAAATAATTCTTGAACTTGTTTTATTGAATAATTATGTCATTGTCATCATCCTCATGTTATATTATGTTATCTTTGGCTTACGTGCATAGATGAACTTAGTATGATTATGACCGAGGATCATTCGGTATAATCATGACTTGATATAAATGATGTGACAAAAGTCCTCGATGTATTCGTAATGCGTTGATGGATAGTTTTGGTATGATTATGACCGGGGTGATTCGGTATAGTCATGACCATTGATAATTTGATGAAAATCCTTGACCGTAAATGTAGAGGATGATTAGATGTGGTGGTTTATTTATTTAAGTGAGTCTCAAATGATAAAAATTGATGAAAACCTTTTAAAACCTAAAAGATAGTAGACTTTATTCTCTACTTGACTCTTTTAATGGATTGCTTATTCCGCTGATTAAACCGGTTGTCTATTGTATTTTATCGGTTTAACTTTATTTGAAGGCTAATGATAATTTATTTCGCATTATCTTAGTCATAATATTTCTTCATGGGCTAGTTGAGCTCACCCTTTCTTTCACTTTTTCTCTTGAAATGAGAACATAGCCGGGACAGTCTGGGAACGTAAGTAATGGTCCAGAGGATAGCATTAGTAGTCCTCACTATTACGTGAAATAGTGTGATAATAGTTGTAATGAGGACTCCTTTTGAGTTTGTATAATATCTAGTAGACAATATTTGTATTCAAACTCACGATTTATGTCGTATTGCATACTGACAGTTAGGTTAGTAAGTTGTATTTGAATTTATGTACCATATAAGTGGCGACCCAAGATGGGTGACGTATACCTAATTTTGGGGGCGTCATGTGGGGGGTGGGGGTGGGGTAAAGGGTATATACAAAATCATATAATATTATTATTTTTGGTTGGATTGGGGTGGGGTGGGGTGGGGTGGGTAGGTAGGTGTAGGGTAGGGGGTGGGGTAAGAGGTATATACATAATCATATAATATTATTATTATTATTGGGGTAGGGTAGGGTAGGGTGGGGTGGGATGGGATGGGTGGGGTGAGGGTAAAGGGTATATACATAATCACATAATACTTTTTTTTGTGGTAGTGGGTGGTGGTGGGGTGTAAGGGGTGGGGGTGGGGTGGGTGGGTGGGTGGGTGAATAGGTAGGTGGGGGTGAGGTGAGGGTGGGGGGTGAGAGTGGGGGTAAGGGATATATACATAATTACATAATATTATTATTTTTAGTTGGGTGGGGTTGGGGTGGGGGGTGGGGGTGGGGGGTGGGGTAAGAGGTATATCATAATCACATAATATTATTTTTTTTAGTGGTAGTGGGGGTGGGGTGGGGCCTGGGGATAAGGGGTATATACATAATCACATAATATTAGTGTCAAATCGATCAGTCTTCGTGGAACCCATAACCCATAACAATATTAAAATTGTTAATATGGTTAATATGGTTTTTAACCATAACCATATGGTTCCAACCCCATTATCCATATTAAAAATGGTTAATATGGTTTTAGTTCTTAAATGGAACTATAACCATATTTTGAAAACCAAAATCAACCCATAACCATATTTTGCCAGACCTAATACAATGTTTTTGATGTTATTTGGATACGTATAACAAAGCAGTATATACGATGCATGCGGTGTATATACATTTTTTGGTATAGATATCCAAATCACGTCCAAACACTGTATTATGGAAAAATTTCAGTTCCATAAAATATTAAAAAAAAAATTTAGTTATTTTTTTTAAAAAAAAGCAAAAAAAAAACTAAAAAAAAAAGTTCGCATTTTAACAAAGTAAAAGAACCCTCACCTGATCGGTTCTGTATATATATATATATATATATATATATATATATATATATATATTAATGGTCACTACTATTTGAGCAACTTGATGAAATTATTCTCTGATGAACATGTATAATTAAGAATTATGGTGTCGTCAATCCGTACAAACCCCCTCTCCATCCTCTCTCCTTCCTCCTCTACCAAGACAGTAATGTGAAAACATGCTTCATTTATATATACTACTCAATTTGCTAATTATCAGGTGCCTGACAGTAAGATTCTTGTCAATGTCAATTTGATAGTACTAATTTTTTTTAAAAAGGGACACCATGCACATGTTTAGGCCATGCTGCATGCACAGCACACACTCTCATTTTCTACTCATAACATCATATTCAGATATTCTGGAATGTAATGAAGACTATATATATAGCTTGGAAGCTCCTAGGAAATTTCACATGTACATTTATTTGCAACAACCTACTACTATTTCTTTATTAGAACCTTTTTAATACTAATAGCATATATACTACCATGACATTAATTATTACCTAAAGAAAATATCATTTAATTTTTCCGTTGGACGTACAAAAAATGTCACATGCTTTTTGAGTTTGATTCTATCCGAGTCTTGTTATCACATGTATCATATAAGTTTAATTTCTCCCTAATTATAATTGCGTATGTAAAAGATGTTATTGAGTTGAATTGTTAATTTTCGATTTTCAATACTCGAGAGTTTTTGTTTTCAAACAATAACTTTCTAAATGTGCGTGAAATTAATCGCCAATATTAATTAATGATAAGATGACTAAAGGTACAATTATACTCCCTCCGTTTCTTAATATAGGCCATTTTAGGGTTGTCTTGAAAGACAAGATAATGATTGATAACATTAACTATAATATCAATTATACTATATCATTTCTTGTATTGGAATAAAAGTTTGTTATTTATTGGACAAAAAATAGTGAGAGAATCAAAATTACATTTAATACTTGGGGTAATATTGAAAACTAAGCAATTAATGTTTACTTGAAATTTTCAAACGACTTATATTAAGTAACAAAAATTTTTGTTTCTTTTTCTATTCCCTCTTCACCTGCCAAACATTAATTACAGGTCTTGCTACTTGTACTTGTAAATCTAGTAATGCAAATACAACAGTTAGATCATGTCTTGCCATTAGAGCTAACTGTTATAAATGTTCTTAATTCTTACTTGCTCATATATAGGGTTTAACTATGCCCTATATATGATGCATGGCTGCAAGGGAATCAGTAAGATTCCACTCTCTCTCTCTGATCAACAGTATACTTATTTAATTAACTTTATCTTAAATCTTAATGGCATGTTAATTATTAATTAATTACTTTGACCTCCCTGGCCGGTACTTCTCCTAGCTAGCTTGAAGAAACTAGTAGAACCTTCAATATCGAGTTCCATCTCCGAAAAACTAGCTAGGGTTCTTGCAATTAAGACGAAAAGTAAAGAAAGAAAATGCTCAAATACATATAAAAAACTAAATCTAAGGATATCATTGCTATTTTACAAAGACAAGTGATCTTATATTTTCGAAACAGTAGCAAACTTGCTATCACTAATCACTTGGTGTTGCTAGCTAAGAAGTGAAAGCAAGCTTAATGGTACAAGAAGGTTGATATGTACTAGGTAAGTGCCTTATTATTATTATTATTATTATTATTATTATTATTATTATTATTATTATTATTCCAAGCACATCAAAATGAAGATACATGCTCCGAACCAGTATAAACAACTACACAATGTGAACTATATATATAATCAATCAATCAATAATTAATAATAATGTGACACACTAACCACCTATATTTTTGGTACAATAATAGTACTATTACGGATGAAGATCGATGTGACACAATATGAACTCGTACAATGTGTTAGACCTTCCGTACTAGGCTGGCACACATTAATGGTAATAATGTAAAGTCCGTATTAAAAAAGGATCGATCGAGTGTGGAGACATGCCAGCTAACTAGCAAAATGCACGTATGTAGGACAGACCATATTAATGTAAATTCATAAGGTTTAGAACAAAGACTTTAGCTTTGTTTGAGAGTTTGATGAATTATATTAGTAGATATATATTGGATGAGGGGATGGGCAAAAGTACTGGCTTTGGATTTTGGAGGTCATTGAATCTTAAAGTATGTTGGAGGATGAAGAGGCAAGATCCATGTGGGTAAGCTCTATGAAGCATCCAATTCTCACTTTCTGCCATATATATATATATATATATATATATATATATATAGAGAGAGAGAGAGAGAGAGAGAGAGAGAGAAATTTCCAAGAAAAGAAGTATATATGCATGGTATTATCAACAACCATATCCATGGTAATGGCATACGTAGTAGTTGCGCTTGTGCAGACAAGATAATCTTGAGAGACGAACTTGTTGACTGATCAAATTTCTGTATGGAGGAACCAACAAAAGTGAGGTAATAAATTTATTTTATTTTTCGTTCTTTTCCTATTTGATATATATATATATATATATATATATATATATATATATAATTTAAAGAAATGCTCAAGTAATTTAATTGGTTTAATTGGTGCTTTGAATTTTTAAAAGCACCACACTATTATACTCGTAAATTATATAAATTACATTTAAATATTAAATATAATATTCGTAAATTATATAAATTACGTTTAAAATAAATTAATTCTATGACAACAAAACTTTAAGTACATTTAAATTTTCGAACATAAATGAATGGCACGATATCACTATATAAGTGTGTATCATATGTTGTCATTATATGTCATGTATGCATGCGTGCTTGGTTATGGTTGGATGATTAGAGACTGCGCTGGTTCTTTGATTGTTGCTGGGTGTGGTTCTTTTGCGGGTCATTTAGATCCTGAAATGGCGAAAGCAATCAGCTGCAGAGAGGCCCTTAGTTGGTTAAAGACTCATCAAGCAGCGAAAGTGATCCTTGAATCAGATGCTTTCAATCTTGTTTAGGCTATTCGGGGATCTGATTCCTTTCCGAGTCCTTTAGGTTTGGTTATTGATGATTGTAAGCAACTCCTCCTTGATATTGAGGATTGTTGTATTTGTTTTATTAGGTGGTCAGTGAACGGTATCGCACATTCCTTAGCTCGTGCGTTAGGTTCTATGTCTGGTAGCCATGTTTGGATAGGTTCTCCACTTCTCTTTGTTTGTAATGCTTTGATGTTGGATAATCAATACTAGTAATCCATTCTTTGTCAAAAATAAAACTAAATTGTAATCCCATTGTTTTAATTAAAAAAAATATATGGGACAGAAATAACCTCAAATCATATATATATATATATATATATATATATATATAGTAAGAGTATTCACAACAGTTTCTCTTATTCTTAATTTTGAAAAATATATCAACAAATCATTATTCTACAGTTTCTTTATTCTTATTTTTAACTCTCTATTTAATCTCTATATAGGATTTTACTTCCCAGAGTGAAGGGGTCAAAAGTGTGACGCCCCCAAAATAGGTATACATCACCCATTTTAAGTCGCCAAATATATGGTACAGAAAATAACTACAACTTTATTATTACAATTGTCGTGCAAAATACGACAACACATACTGTGAGTTTAAATACAAATATTATCTTCTAGACAATATCAACACTCAAATAAAGTTCTCATTACAATTATTGATTCATTATTTTAAAAATAGTGAGAACTGCTAAAACAACTGTCTAGGACCATCACTCTATATCTCGACTGGTTCCTGCTATGTTCTCGCTTCCTGAGAAGAAAAATGGAACAAAAAGAAAAAGGGTGAGCACTACAATAAAAAGGTTTATCAATGATCGCTTTATCGGTGACCGTGATACTGATCATGAGAGTATATCACGACACGCGTCGTCACGATAGTCGTCGCCTAAATTCTCGTCATTTGGGATGCACATCAATGACCACTATTAGTGACAAACACATCTGCGAATCGATATGAAGCGACCAAAATGACAAATTCGGCCGCTAATTCGAAAAAAAGACATGGTCCAGGGCCAAAGTTGACATGGTCCACGTGGTCGCTAAGCTGAGTCAGCATGATCAGCGACCGCATGCGGTCGTGGATAGTAAATACCGACTAAATTAATTTACGGTCGCTGATGTTAGTCGCTATAAGTATTATCTGCGACCGGATATGCGGTCGCTGATAGTCTTGGTCGCTGTTAGGCCTTTTTCTTGTAGTGAACTAGCCCAGTAAAGAATATTATGACTAAGATAATATACAACAAATTATCCTTAGTCTTTAACAGGGAAAAAATCTAATAGAATATAATCGACAACAAGTTTTAGATCAACAACTGCAGCGGAAACAACAATTCATTAGAAGAGTTAAGTAGAGAATGAAATCTACTATCATCTATGAATTTAGAAGTCTATCATCAATATTTTATCCCTGTAACATCAATCAATATACATCTTTGCACTACGGGCCAAAGATATTCATTTATATCACCAGTTAGTCATGTTCATCTCAAGACCTGTCCATCTCTGCACTACGGGCCAAAGATATTCATCAGGTAATCATTCATCTTTGCACTACAGGCCAAAGATATTCATCAAGTATCACCATTAAGGACTGAGGATGATGAAAAACATTTTAGAGAAAACGAATCCAGTGAGACAGAAGGATAAATATTAGGGATTCGTATTTCGGTTTATCCAAATTCAATAATACTCCATAATAACCAAGTGTGAAGTAGAATTCAAAAATAAAGATCAAAACATGGATACAATCAAAGATAGTAACCATAAAAGACATCTGAGAAAAAAGAGAAAATTTCATTTTTTTGGTGAATAGTCCAGTATCACGTGAATAGTAACCCCTGCACAAAAAGGTAGAAATTCCACAATAAAATTTATAACAATATCTCAACATAATGATATTGAAGAAAATAATATCATTTAAGAAGAAAATAACATCCCTTACCCAAAGAAACAAAAGAGTGCTTGGAATGAAAGGTCGGATGTGATGTTGAATGAAACTTTATCTTGAGTAAAGAACTCTCAAAGTATCTAAATACTCAAAAATATGCTCGATAATATATAGAGAGAAAGAGAGAAAGCTTATGTTTCTGGTGTGATTTTCAATTCTAACATAAGCACCTATTTATAGAAAAATACTAGCACGCCGAAGCAGACTTGACCTGCTATGTAAAACCCCAACTTATTATTAATGAAATTGAATTTCCTCTATTTATTATTTTGAAATAGTAAGGGTTAATTTGATTAATGTGGTTAGTTATGGGTAAAATACGCAAATATTTCAAATAAGCAAGTGGTTATAAAATATTCATTATTGTCGGGGAATATTCGTTTGGTCGTGAAATATTCTTACTGTTGGGGAATATTCATACGACGGCGTAGCCTTGTGTGGGCCCCATAATAGAAAGCGATTGGATGAAGAAAACAACAAATATAAGTTATTTATAAATAACGACGTAGTTGTTACCGTTAATACTGTTGGAATACCCGGTGGTTAAAACACAGTAGCACACGGTATTATACCAATTATTGATTCTTACGTAAAAAGGCACTACTCAATAATTATACGTTGATATTTTATATTATTGTTGTTTCAATAATTGTCATTACACAGTATTTTCTATTATCGGATCAATAATTCATATTATTTGAATAATAGTAGTAGATAACATTATTGGCAATGTCTAGAAAGTTCTGTCTAAGGAGAGGTTTGGTCATCTAATTGCGCGCCAGTAAGGAGAAATCCTTATTGGAAAGCCTCCTCTTTCCTGGGAACAGCCTGGTTGCCAGTATTGTGATTCTGTAATATTATTTGTGAATAATTAATTATTGATTTATATGATAAGGAAAATATTCATTTTATGTGGATATAGATGGAGAAAATTTTTAATGTGAGAATTGTTGAAAAATGATATTTTATCTTTTCTGATAAAATAATTCATTTAAATATATTATAATATTTTAATAATATAATAATGGTGATATTTTTACAATGAATGTGGGATATATAAGTATATGAGGAGGAGGATTATTTTTGTTACTAAAAATATTTAAAACATGTTAAACATGTCAGAGACCCCATTTTCGATGAAATTTGATTATAGCTTTGTAAAATCGTCGTCAGTTTGTGGATTTGATCAATTTATGTTTGGAATTTGGAAAAACTTTCTTCTGCAAAGTTGTAGAGAATGAAATTTTCTATGGAAAGGACACGAGGTTTGAATTTTTCTGATAAAAGGGCTATTTATTATGAATTATTGAAGTTCTGAAGTTCCGAAATAATTGATTTTTGGAAGTTTTAATTATTTTTTTTTAAGAAAAACATTTTTTGTAAGTTTTGTGGGTTGGTGGGCTATGGTAAATGTGCTGAAATGAGAATTCAAATGGTGCGTATGATTATTTAATAAATATTAATATTTTAATAAAATTTCTACTTTGGTGTTCTAAGCAATTTCCTATAAATAGAGTGCTTAGGTTAGAATTGAAAATCACATCAGAAAGTGAAGTTTTCTCTCTCTTTCTCTCTCTATATTATCGAGCGTATTCTTGTGAGTATTTTGATACTTTGAGTGTTGTTATACACGTAAAGTTTCTTTCAACACTATATCCGATATTCAAATGGAAGTCACTGAGTCTTTTCGAGGTAAAGGATATTATTTTTAAAAAAAATGATATTATTTCTTTCAATATCATTATGCCGGAATATTGGTAAGATTTTTCTTGTGAAATTCTTGTCTTTTAGTGTCGGGGTTACTATTCATGTATACGGCACTATTCACGTATACGACACTATTCACAGAAAAATTAAATTTTTATTTTTTTTGTCCAGAATATCTATTATGGATACTAGCTTTGATTGTATCCATGTTTTGATCATTCTTGAATTTTACTTCACTATGATTATTTATGAAGTATTTTTGAACTCGGATTGTTTAAAGTACGAATTCTTAATATTTGTTCTTTTGTTTCACTGGATTCGTTTTCTTTAAAATATTTTTCATCATCCTCAGTCCTAAATGATGGTGTTAATGAATATCTTTGGCCTGTAGTGCAAAGATGGTTGATTTTCTTATGAATATCTTTGTCCGTAGTGCAAAAAGATGAGCAGTGTTGAGATGAACACGAATTAATGATGAATATCTTTGGCTGTAGTGCAAAAGATGAATATTTGATTCAAGATGTATATTGATTGATGTTACGGTATAAAATATTGATGATAAACTTTTAAATTCATAGATAATAGTAGATTTCATTCTCTACGTAACTCTTTTATGAATTATTATTTCACCATGAATATTGATCCGAAACTTGTTATACATTGTATTTTATCGATTTTTCCCTGTTGAAGACTAACGATAATTTGTTCTATATTATCTTAGTCATAATATTCTTTACTGGGCTAGTTGAGCTCACCCTTTTTCTTTTTGTTCCATTTCTCTTCTCAGGAGACGAGAATGAGTACTAGTTGGGGTATAAAATAAAAGTTCTAGAAAGTTGTTTAGTAGTCCTCACCATTTTTATAAAATAATGTACCAATAATTGTAATGAGGACTTATTTGGGTGTGAATATTGTCTAGATGGCAATATTTGTATTTAAACTCATAGTTTTTATGTTGTATTAATAAAGTTGTAGTTGTTTCTGTACCATGTTATTGACGACTCAAAATGGGTGATGTATACCTATTTTGGGGGCGTCACATGCTACCTGATGGCTTTACCTGCTACTATTGCCACCCACCACATTTGAAATAAAATTTCAGCATATTTCTTCACCAACCATAGGTGGGGCCCCACTCATTCTAGAATTTTCTACTAAAATCATTTATAAACCTAATTTCCGAATCAGTCACCTCTTAAAATTCATAACAAATCATACGTTCATTTTTAACGGTTCAAAATTTTTGGACATATACTCAACTTATATATGTATAATATATCCAAAAATCACAACGATCCAACTACGATTAAAAAAATTATAACTCACATAATATATCTCGAAACGTTGATTTGATTTTTAATACCTCCATTCAAAAAAAAACACCTCAACATTAATTCCTTCAATTATATCCACATAAAATAAATATATCCATCAATTATATCCACATAAAATAAATATTTCCTTATCATATAAATCAATAATTAATTATTCACAAATAATATTACGTAATTACAATTATGAAAATCGGTAGCTTCGAGGGAAGAGGGGGCTTTCAGATAAGGATTTCTCTTCTTGGCGCCGCAATTAGGTGACCAAACCTCTCTTAGATGTAACTTTCTAGACATTGTCAATAATGTTATCGATAATATTATTCAAATTATATGAATTATTGATCCGATAATGGGAAATATCGTGATGATAATTATTGAAACAACAATAATATAAAATATCAACGCAACAATTATTGAATCAATAAAATAAAATATTGAGCAAGAATTACCGTATAATTATTGAGTAGTGCCTTTCACGTAAGAATCAATAATTCAAAAATCTGCATCATCTGGTAATCTTCTTTGTGCGCAACCACGCCAGACATCGTATTTTAACCACCGTGTAATCTAATAGTGTTAATTGAGAACGATTACGCCTGATTATTTATAAAAACTCAAACTTGTCGTTTTCTTCATCATCCGGTTATTCATTATGAGGCTCCACGAATGGGTCATACTGTCGTCGCATTTAATATTCCCTAAGTAGCAAGAATATTCCACGACCAAAGGAATATTCCCCGACAAAAATGAATGTTTTATAACTACTTGCTTATTTTGTAAAATTTGCACATTTCACTCATAACCAAAGTATTATATCAAATTAACTCCTTATTATTTCAAGATAATAAATAGAGAAAATTTAATTTTATTCATAATAAGTTGGGGTCTTACAAAAAGAGTGTTTTTATATATACAATGTAAAATCCCAAATTTTATGAATAAAGATTTAAATTTTTGGAATATTTTTTTAATATTATGGTGTGGATTTAATATAATGTTATAGTTGTGGGTAAAATTATAAATTTTGCAAAGTATGCAAGTTGTTATATAATATTCGATTGGTGGGAAATATTCTTTTTGTTCGGGAAATATCCGCATCTGATTTTACAATCATCAGTGGACCTCACAATAGAATTATCATCGGATGGAGAAAACGACAAAAATATTTTATTGAAAATAACGGGTGAAGTTTTACTTTTATAATTGTTGAACTACTCGGTAGTAAAAAGTACGATGAATACGCGTGGTCGCATAAGTATACTGCGGTATTGATTATCGATGCTTACGTGAGAAGTCACTCAATTTTATTCAATTATTGCTACTGAGAATTCTTTGCATAGTATTTCACGTTATTTGATTCAATTATTGTCAATATTTTATATATTATTAAATCAATAATTGAGACGACAAAATTATTAACATTATTATTTGCAATATTAACGATGTCTAGAAGTTCTGCCAAGGAGAGGTTTGGTCACCTAACTGTGCGCCAATAGGGAGAAATCCTTATTGGAAAGCCTCCTCTTTCTTGGGAACGACCTGGTCGATTAATAATGTGAATTATAATAATAATGATGAAGTTTGTTTTATTAGTATTATTACTGTAATAAAACAGAAAAGCTTTTTATATAAAACAGAATACTTTTATAAAGTTATTTGTTTTATTAGACAATAATTAGAATATATTATATTTTATTATACATAGTGTTTTGTATAGTAAAATATTTTATATAAAACATAATGCTTTTCTAAAGTTATTTATTTTATTAGATAATAATTAGAATATATTATATTTTATTATGTATAGTGTTTGCATAAGTGCATGCATAGTGTTTGCAGATAGTAAAATCTTTTTTATATAAAAATGTAATACTTTTATAACGTTATTCGTTTTATTAGATTATAAATAGAATATATTATATTTTATTTAAAAGATTTCGCTTTTATTATAATATTTTATTAAATTAATCTGAAAATCATTTAAAAGTGAATCAATCTGGACCGTTCATGAATTAGTTATTATTCAATCCATTCTTCTATAAATGAAGCTAATTCCTTCATTATTTCTTACTTAATTCATTTGAAACTCTAGAGAGAAAAACGTAAAGAGAATTCTTCTTCTATAATCTTGGCGTATTTCTTTAGAGTTTAAGAAAGCTTTGAAATGAGTGCAAGTTTTCTTCAAGTATATCCTCGCTTTCACCTCGGTGAGAGTACTCTTCTTTATAAGGTAAGGGATATTATTTGTTGTCACTAGTAAGGGGTATTATTTCTTTCGTATTCATGAGAAGAGAACTTCGTTATTCCATTCTTTATTATTACGTTGGAATAACTTTTGTATACTGGGACTACCCTATACTTGGTGAAATTCTTACATTATTCCATTCCTTATTATTCGTTGAAATAACTCAGATATGGCAATCGCATACATGGTGAAATTCTTCTATTATTAGTTCTTTATTATTCTCGTTTAATATCCGCATGGCAAGTGCGTTACGTACGCACATGGTTCCATTATTTATCATTTCATTTGAATAACTCATTCTGCGCGGCTTCTATCGCATACATGGTGAATTTCGTTGTTATTCCATTATTTATTATTCGTCCGAATATCTCGTCTGCGTGCTTTACGCATGACCGTTCCATTATTTATTATTTCATTGAATATATCACGCCTCGTGCGTTTACGCATGACCTGGTTCCTTTCTTTATTATCCTGTTGGGAATAACCTGTCTGTGCAGTCTATCGCACACATGGTGAATCCTTCTGTTATTCCATTCTTTATTATTCTGTTGGAATAACCTGTATATGTGGATTACCACATGCATGGTGAATGATCCTTTATATTCATTCCTTATTAAATTGTCGAAATGATCTGTTTACGTTGATTATGATGAGAGTAATAATAAAAGCATTGGACTGATGAAAATCATGGGTATATGTAGTATTAGTAAGTGTTATGATGAGTTATGTTGGTTATTATGTGAAAACATGAAAGTTTATTAGAAATCACAAAGGGTTAAAAATTTAGATTTTGGTGAAAATGGAACATGAAATTCAATTGACCATATCTCCTATTGTATTTTGAATTTTTGAGTGTGATCAAGTCCTAGAGTTAGATCTATGAGTTTTCTAACTTATCCAAGTGGAATCACTGAAAAAGGTGTTGTAAATTTTTGTGTGGACTAATTTTAGCAAAGGAGTCAAAAACTAAAAATACCAAAAAACCTATTGCCCAATATCTTGTAAGGGCTGTTTCGGCTACTTAATTTATGAGAAAAATTCTGGCCTTTTGGTACATGAAAATACATGGTATAAAGTACCTCCTGTCCAAAAATGAGCTCATTCCGACTTAAAATGAGCAAGTTATGACCATTTTAATATTTAGGTTTTTCCGACGAAAAATGCTATAACCGGAGTTCTATAACTCCGATAACCATGAAATTTAATCTGGAAGATCACGTTAACATGTGTAAGATCCTGTCAAGATTTGAGAATTTCTGGAGTTAAACTTGAGGTAGCTAATTTCTTAAGGAATTAATTAGAAATTGATTTTTGAAAAATAGTAAATGAATTTTAAAAATTTCGAGAAAAATATATGTTCAATATGGGATTATATTCTGCTAAATCCCAGGAAAAAAAATATTTTTGGGATTGATTTGGTATTTTTCATGAAAATAATCTAGTTATGAGTAAATGAGTTAAATATGTTATGTGAAGTAACAAAATTGAAAAATAGGATTTTATGGCTTGAGAATCCTATATAGGGTGTATGCAGATTTTTGATAAGGAATTTGATCATTAGTGATGAAATCTTATGAGTATGACATTTTTGAATGATTAAATGTATTATTTGGTAGAATGTAAATAATTGAAATAAATTGTTTATAAGTTTAAAAAGTGATTAAAATATTATTATAATATTAATAATATTAGATTATGATAAAATTAAGTGATTGATAATATTTGGATAAATTTAAAGTCTTTAATATTTATCCTTGTTTTCGTTTGATTAATGTTTATATCATTGTCATCATTCTCATGTTTATATTATGATAAAAGTCATCTTTGACTTACGTGCATAGATGGACTTGGTGTGATTATGACCAGGGATTATTCGGTATAGTCATGACCGTAATGTGACGAATGATGTGGTTAAAATTCTCAGTGGCCTGTAGTGCATTGATAGACAGTTTTTTGTATGAGTATGATTGTGATTATTATTCAGATAGTCATTTGACCATCGATGATTTAATGAATATCCCTAGACCAGTAGTACTGAGGGATGATTCGATGATGTAGTTTAATTATTGTCGAGTCTCAATGATAAAAATTGATGAAAACATTTTAAATCATAGAAGATAGTAGATCTTATTCTCTACTTGACTTTTCTAATAGATTGCTTGTTCACCGCAGCTTAAACTTGATGCTCATTGTATTTTATCGGTTTAACATTGTTGAAGGTTAATGATAACTTATTTCGCATTATCTTAGTCATAATATTTCATCGGGCTAGTTGAGCTCACCTTTTTCTTTCATCGCTCTCTTCGTGAAATGAGAATATAAATTGGGGACGAGTCGGAAGCGGATCGATGATCTAGATGATAGCATTAGTAGTCCTCACTATGGTATGACATGCAATATAATTGTATTGAGGACCTAAGATGTGTGTGTCGTATTTTATACGTCACTAAATAATTGATTTTGGTGAACAACAATAGGGTGATGAGAACCCGACCCTGAAAGCATCAAAAGTGCACCGCAGTAAAATGAAGAGAACAGAAATCTCCTCGTGTCCCTTTGGAAACTTAAAATATTTGCTGCTGTACTTTATATGGCATGTATTAATTTGAGTATGAATATTGTCATATTATGTAACGCTATAATATTTGTATTGAAACTCACAAAGATATATGCCGCCTTATTTTCATAAACTGTCAGATAATTAAGTTTTATTTGATTTATGTACCATGTATTCCATGACTCAAAGATGAGTGATGTATACCTATTTTTGGGGGCGTCACATACAAAATAATATTTCACACTCTCATTTAAGTGGACAACTCATCAATCATACACATCTTGACATTATTATCACATGATTTTTTACTCCTTCATTTTCAAATTATAAAATTAATATTGACTTATTTTTTAAAATTAATTTCAAACGTATTTAAAATTAAAATCGATATAAATTTATTTAATTTATCTCATCCATATAATTATAAATATTATAAAAGTATAATTAATTATAAAATTTATTATTTTTAAATTTAAATGAATCATATTTAAATTTAAAAATATCACAAATTAATTTTTAAAAGTTAATATTGATCTTATGTACATTTGCAAGTACAATCCATTAAATACTCACTCCATAAATTACTTAAAATTTAAAATAAAATAAAATTTATCTTATATTAGAATACAATTGATAAATTATACTCTCTTTTATATATTATAAAATTATTATTAATTTTTATAAGTCAATTTGATGCATTCTCAAACTTAATAATTTTGTTAGAATTGTAAAAATAATAAATTTTATAAGTAATAATATTTTTTTTTTCTAAATAAGTTACAATATATATGTATTGATTAAATTTATATTTAAAAATATCACATACTTCAAAAAAGATTAATAAATTAATAGCGATTTTATAATTAAAAACAAGAGGTTGTATTTTACATCTATCATAAGCTCTACCGCATGAAGTCGATACAAATGTCAAATAGTTACAACGGTAATAACATGCTTTGACTGTTGTAACTTTTAAATTTTATTATTTAAGGAATCAATATATGGATAACCTAATGACACTGCAAAGTAAGAATAAAAATAAGACTAAAAGACAATTTGCACCCCAAATTTTACACCATTGTTGACTTTTGCACCCCAAACCGAAAAGGTGTCTAAGTACACCCCAAACTTCATTATACGTAACAAAACGCACACTTTTTTCACTTAGGTAAAAGTGACCTAAGCTAAGACTCATAAAACAAGTTTGGGGTAAATTGTCTTTTAGTCTTAAAAATTGGCAAAAATAATTAATCTTAAATAAAATAAAATAATTTTAAAATAATTAATTTTAAATAAAATAATTAGTTTTAAAATAAAATAATTAATTTAAAATAATAAATTAAAATAAATATTTAGAATTAATGTTTAATAATTAATCATTAACTTGTAAAATGATTATTTTATTTTTATTTTAAAATAAATTATTAATCATCCTTGTTAAAAAATCATTAACATGTAAAAAATTATTTTTGCCACATAAAAAAATTATGTTTTGTTTTTAAAAATGTAATTTTGTAAAACAAAATTTTTAAAAATAGATTTTGTTTAAAATGAAATTTTAAAAATAGAATTTTATTTAACTTGTAAAAAAAAATTGCTTTTAAAAATTTTGTAAAAATAGAATTTTTTAAAACAAAATAAAATTACTGTTTTTAAAAAATTTGTTTTAAAAAAATATGTTTTTACAAAATTCTATTTTAAAAATTTTGTTACTCGTAATAATTTCTAATTTTATTTCTCATATTAAAGTCATCAAACTTAATTAATATAGTTTAGCTTTACTTTATTTTTATTTTTATTTCTCGCTTAGCGGTTTTTTGAGTTGATAGACTTTACACATAATTGTTTTTATTTTAAAATAATTAATTATTAGTTTTAGTCTTGATATTTAATTTTAAGAAAAAAATGTCATTATCATTCACAAATAATAACATGAAAAATAAAGAGTCTTAATACATATGTCTAACAAATATATGTGAATAGTAAATACATTATGCATATATGAAATATTTGAGAATTAAAATGATTCACTCTACTGATTTATCTTATCATTTTCCACGTTAATCATAATTTAAATTTCTCATTATATTAATTTGTGGACAAATAAACAAAATTTTGTTTTTGTTTTTAAAGCAGAATCTTTCAAAACAAAATTTTGTTTTTAACTTGTAAAAAAATTTTGCTTTTTTACAAAATTTGCTTTTTAAAAATTACATTTTTGTTTTAAAAACATAATTTTTTTTTAAAATAAAATAAATTTTGTTTTTTAAAAAAATTTGTTTTAAAAAAATTTGTTTTAACAAAATTGCTTTTTGAAAAATTCTATTTTAAAAATTTTATTTTTACAAAATTTTGTTTTTAAAAACAAAAAAGAATTTATTTTATGTGGCAAAAATGATTTTTTACAAGTTAATGATTTTTAAAACGGAATGATTAATAATTAATTTTAAAAATAAAATAAATAATCATGTTACAAGTTAATGATAAATTATTAATCATTAATTCCAAATATTTATTTTAATTTTATTATTTTAAATTAATTATTTTATTTTTATTTTAAAACTAATTATTTTATTTAAAATTAATTATTTTAAAATTATTTTATTTTATTTAAAATTAATTATTTTTGCCAATTTTAAGACTAAAAGACAATTTGCACCCTAAACTTGTGTTCTGACTTTTAATGATTTACATTTTTGACCGATTGGAGTTAAGTGAAGAAAGTGTGTGTTTTGTTACATATAATGAAGTTTGGGGTGTTTTGTATTAATTTTTTAGATTTGGAGCGCAAAAGTCAACAATAGTATAAAATTTAGGGTGCAAATTATCTTTTAGTCTAAAAATAAAGAAACTACTTTAAATGCTCTATGACCTAAGTACTACAGAACTAATCGGACTAGTGCTTAAAATATTCATTTTAGACCCCTAAAAATTAGAATTTACATTTCCCGTGTTTAACAGGAGACAGTTGGAATGCATGGATGTCAAAACTGTGTCAGCCAAGGTTGAAAGTTTCCCTTTTCCTGTTTTTTTTTTTAACCTACAGGCTGTCATGAAAATGGTTGGTTGTAACTACAATTGAAGTCAACATTCTGCAAACACCATATATATATATATATATATATATATATATATAATAATCCGCTTTCAAGTGAAATCTTAGAAACGAATTAAGAATTTAAGCGGGTTATAGCGACAATTTTTTTATGTTAAGTTCGATTTTTACATGTTATAACGACGAAAAACGTTTTAATTATAACTTGCTTTCGCTTTTTTAATTCGCTTCTTTCCAATATTATGAGATATATATATATATATAGAAGATGATTCAGGTCCAAAGTTAGACTAGAAATGATCTATCCATCTAACCCAATTTGGTCCGTCTATTGGGAGATGAAATGACTAAGATAAAAGGTTACCGCATAACAGTAATTAGGAGCTTAACAAACTGTTATGCGGTGCTTGACCCATATAACAAATGAACATGTTGCCCTCGGATGAGTAAAAAGGGTTGCCGCACAATTGTGTTGCGGTAGGAACAAAACTGAACCAACGACAGAGTATTAATGTCGGGCTTGTCGGTACGATCAAATAAATAGTTGCAGATTATTAGATTGCTCAATTGGTTCTCACGAATATGAAGCATTTCAATTCTTATTGGGTAAATTCTAATTTCGAATCAATTATATAAACAATCTCTTAATAAAAGACTAAATCATTAATTTTTCTCCCATCTTCATTCAGAGTACTGTTCGTCCTCTTCCCAAATTTATCTTCATGCATTTCTTTTTTGCGATTTTGTTGGTACAATCTGTACCTTTTTGGGATTTAGATATTGTAAAGGGAGGAGTGATTTTGGAAAAAAAATCTCATGAAGGTAGAGAAATGAAGGTCGGAGTTTGTCAGGAAGAGGAAGGCGTATTTGGGTCGTAGATCGGTGGTGACAAGGTAGCTTTTTGGAAGAGAGATGTTGTTCGGGAGGGAAATTAGGGGGAGGTGGCGAGGAGGGAGGATTCGTGGGGCGAAGAGGAAGATGATGGGGGAGGGAAATGGAGAGGGCTATGGTTGGAATTAATGAGGAAGAAGTGGAAACCATTTTCTATTGTTTTGGGAAATTTTTTGAGGAAAAAATTATTAGGGTTTTTGCCTTTGGGGTTAACAGAGAGGGAGAGTGATATGGGTTTTTATTGTTGGGAGATTTGAGGATTTGAATTTTCATTTTCTTGGGGATTTGGAGGTTTGGAATTTCATTTGATGGGGATTAGGTTAGGCTTTGATAAGATTTTGAATTTTATCAGAGGGAATGGGAGGGAAGAAGAGGATGAATTGTGAGACAGAACAGTTGTGATGTTTGGTGAAAAGAGTATAACCTCAGCACAATTGTGTGTTGCTTCTTTTTTACTCATTCAAGAACAATAAGATCATTTGTTATGTGCGTCAGGCACCTCATAGCAGTTTGTTAGATAGTCTTTTTTTCTCAGTCTTTTGATCTCAAAACGAAAGGTTCAGATTGAGTTAGATGGATAGGTGATCCCATCTAACTTTGGACCTGGATCACCTTCCTATATATATATATATACACACACAACTGTGCACCTGAGTGTATATCTATCATGCAAGAACATTTCGAAATTATAATTTCTAACAACCAAAAGGAAAGCTTCAGCAAGCTCACCCAAGCCAATCTCACAGTGTCACCAAGAATTGGATGAAATTCTTTATCTCAAGAACAAGAAGAAGATAACTAAAAGGGCTTACTTCTGCATATTCTATTTATTGAAGTTCACTGTTGATCAAACTTGATGAACATAGTGTTTCACGAATAATTTGAAGTTCAACCAAGTAGTAATCTTAAAATTTAGATTGAAATTTGCGAGAAAAATCTTGATGATTCAATAACTCAGGTGAGCCGGGTAAGATAACACCACATTTCTGCGGAAATTTTACAACTAAATTATTTTACATAGAAACAAATGATGACTGCAAATCACGATCTGGATTCACACTACATGACCACAAGTATATGGAAGGGAACAGGTCTATTTCGTAGCCAAATATAATCAATGTCAAAATCTATTCATATACTTCACAAGAAAATAAGGTGGTGACAGACATTCACTGTGAGAAACTACAATGTTAACAAGTATCTCCATCGAAGGAACTCAATGATTTGATGATGGATTCATATACCTTAATTCCTTCCAAATAAACAGTATCCTTCAAGAACTGCAAGAATTAAAGGAAAAGAAAACAAAATAGTCAACAACAGAAGCATGTGAGTAGTACTTTCGATGTATGAATATGGATTTAAAAGTTTGTCAGACCTCATTATGGTCGTGAAGTAAGATGGGAGTGTTCTTCATTGGGGAGAAACCGAGAGTAGGGATTCCAGTCTGCCGCATGAATCGAGCATCGGTAGTAGAAACTAAGATTTCTGGCTTTGCGAGTTTTCCACCAGCTGCTATGACGGCTTGTTCAAAAACAGACCACCATGGATTGGAAGCATTAGTGGCTGTCATTAAAGGGTTCCCCATATAGTCTCTCAGCGGTCCTTTCTGGGTTATCTGCCATATTGTACTAATAATTAGCAGGCATAAGTAGTGAACAATTTAGTTGCCAGCATTTTTAAAAGGAAGAAGGAATAATCATCTTGAATCTGCAAGTAATTAACTCTGGACTTTATAACAACAATTCTTTTCATATTTAATTTTTCTTCTGAGGGAGAGGGGAGAGGGGGGGGGGGGGAGGGGGAGGGGGGGAAAAGAGAGAAAAAAGGGACAAAAGGAAGAAACATGAAAAGAACTTTTAAAAATTGACCTCCAGCCAGAGTCATATCAAACAAAATTTAAGGACAGTTTACCAACGAGAAGGTTGATTTTATATGAATTCTATCATTCAATTTGCATAGCATTTTTGTTGAAAGATGCTCAACTGTATATCCATTATCCACCACTCAAATTAATATTAGAAAGTGAATGACAATGTTGAGCAGTCATCGGCTTATCTAAACCTTATAGATGTTGGATCTGTATATCATTCTTAGCAAAGATGGCAGGGATTTATCTGCCACTAGATAAACTCAATGACAAGGAGCCAGAGCTAAAAATTAATCAAAATATCCTACGTCAGTGTTTTTTATGCCAACAAACTATATACTCAGCTCCCTCCTGGGGGTATCATTATTTCATAATTCACTACAATTCAAAAACAATATGTACAATGTACAAAGCTTTTAACTATTTTTGTATTGGGGGTTCACTAAGAAAACTGGTTACTGCCTAAGGCATGTGGTAGAGAGAGTAGATGGCTTGAGAACCTATCACTTGTTCAACCAAGAGAATATTTCTTAAATAGCACCAAATATATGAAATGAAAATGTGAAATTTTTTACAATAGACAACCACAAACACTTCGAAATCACTTCCTAGTTACAACCCACTTGTATCATGTTCCGTTTTACTTTTTGCTTTTTTCTCTTGGGATAAGTAAAATATACTCCCTCCGTCCCAAATAAATCCTGGTCGACCTTTTACACATTAAGAAAGAGGATAAAATGACAAATTGTCCATATTTAAATTCTCATTTAATTGCATAATTTTCTGTACATGACTAGTGATGTTGCATAAATATGCATAGTGAATAGAAATATGACAATTAATACTAATGGTATTATAGGCAAATTATTGTAAAAAATAATTTATTTAAAGTAAGTAGACATTTAATATGGGACTACCTAAAATAGTAATAAGGACTATTATTTGGGACGGAGGGAATAATAAAGAGAGACAAAATTCAAGCGCAGCCAAGGAACATGGGAAGTTAACAAGATAAGACACACTACTCAAAATAGTTGAATAGATTAGTAACCACTGATCCTTTGGATGAACTAAAGACATCATAAACTGGTCACTAAACCACAGGAACATATAGTTTAACAACACACTTTAGCTTCTCAGTCACAGAGCACCTGCACCTTAAAGAACCTTAAACCTTTTACTCTTTTCCTTCCAAAAGATCCTATCTCAGGTAAAAACAACTCACATTTAAACTAGCCATCATGTCCCCAACAACCCAAGTCAAACAAAATAGCAGATGTAAGGAAAGGGGTGATTTGTATTTTCCCTTCACTCTTGCATAACAAGGAACATCCTCAAGGAACTTGATCTCAAATGATAATTTTACTGCAAAACACTTTATAAATGCCTTCAGATGAACTAGCTTAATTGAAATCCCTTCCTGTCAGGGAATGTTCAACCTCGACAAGAAGTAATTAAATTGGAAATGAACTCCCAAAAGAATTCTACCTCCCTAATTTTCCCTTCTGAAAATTTCTCCTTTAAAAGGTTTCATAAATCATAATGCCCCTTTCTTAGATAAAGGTTACATTACCTTAACAGAGAAGGAAATATCCCCTTTCAAAGCGATCCTCACACCAAATATCATGCCACAATCAACATTTCCCTCAACATGGCCAATGCACTAAAAAATTCTCCCCATCTCTTGTAATTTCACAATCCACGTCTCCAACTCCATAGAACAACTTCCTTACCTTGAGAAACTACCCACCTGAAGGTCATTTTGCCAAACGCATGCTTACCATCATTTTTCAAGGGTTTCCTCAGGTCCACAAATGAGCTAACTTTTTCACAAGTGCTATTGTACTAGAGGAAAAGCACCAGAGGAGGCAATCCCATATGCAAGCTGTACACACACAAAACAAACCCCAAAAGGCCTTACTAAAAAGCTAATAGAAAGGGATCCAACTCTAATATAACCACTACACATACCAAAGATTGCTAAGACTCCAAAAACTTAACCAAACACAAATTCCTTGTTAAACTCAGGAAAAGGTAACTTATTTTATGACCCTGCCATGCCTAATAAACCCAAAATATCACATACAAAGCATCAAGAAGCTAATTCTACAAACTGAATCTTCTATGCCATCAATATACCTCCTATTCCGTTTCACCAAATAGACCGCAAGGCACAATACAACACTATTTACCACCTCCTCTTCAACTATTTCTGACCCACGAAACAGAGCACATGATAAAATACGTCACCATTTACTACCTCCTCTTCAATTATCTCCGTACTCTTACGCCTCTCCCGCAACTAAACAGATCAACAACAGTCTACAACATGACCCAAGAAACTTCAAAAGACTGACAACAAGACTCCCCATAACCGACAAGAAAAAGAATAATGAATAAGAATATGATAAACATTTTCCCGTCTCCTTGAAAGCGCAACAACGTTTAACTGCGAACACTCCTGGCTTTCATAAATTATCAAAATGTGTCTCTTTTAAAATATTCAATTCAAAACTCCAATGTCATTGAAGAGCATACCATAGTACATACAATTGAATGACGTTTGAACCAATGTTAACTAGATCGTGGTTCGATGTGGTACGTGCACAAAATCGAGAATGAAAAAAAAACATCTCTTTTCCTGGTACAGAGTATGGTAGCAGTAGGTTTCTTCGAATTGCTTAGTTAATACGAAATACGTTTATTCAGAGCGTGGTATGTTGGGAATAGCTTTCTTAAAGATATAATTTAAACTAATTGAGACATAGTTAAAACTAGTCAAGTTGTTTTTAAGCGCAATGTCACAACAAGAGCTTTTTCAACGAGATTACGTCATCTTATTGCTTACTTAACACCCACAAGACGCTTATTGTGTTTGTGTTGCATTAGTTGACATTCACAAGAATCTTTTTTCATATATTAGGGTTTCTAATAGAGTATTTTAGATTTACTTATGTGATTATTTTATGTTGTAATTTGATATTTTAGCGGATGATTCTAGATAGTCGATCCTAGCCTTCCATTAGATTTAAACTTAGTTATTGGTCGTTAGGCCCTAGGGCTATATAAGAGAACACTCCTCGTTTATAAATCATCAAGCAAATTTGCAATCATGCTCTTATAATGTATAATAGAAGTTTAAGTAAATAGAAGAAAAAAGTTTTGGATCGACTTTAATGTTCTGAAACGAAAGTGTATCATGTTTTAGAACGTCTGTACCAAAAAACTCAATTCATTACTGGACTTAAAAAATATAAATATTTAGTATTGTAGTATCTTTTACAATAGCATGTGTTGCTGATACAAGAGAAGTGTGAAGGCTTCTCTACCGACCAAGACTACTGAATGTTATTATGGATATATTGGTATTTATGTGTTGGTAAGAAACCTAGGCTCCAGAAAAGTCATCAAGCTAGAATAAACAAAATAAAATTGTTCAAATTCTACAACTGATATATAGCTTCACATATGCATCTAACAGAACAATCTAAATATCTTAATGATAGCAGAAATTATAAAGGTAAATCTATTTCAAAAGTAGAAATAGGTAATTTGAAACTTGAGAAACCAAGACTGACAATAATAGAGAATGCGTATTGTCAAAAAGTAGAAATAGGTAATTTGAGCTTATCATCAAGCACTAAAGCCACTTTTTAAAGCAAGAAAGCACTAACTAACAGTTGTAAACACAATTAGGATGTAATCACAAAAGATATTTAGGCAAAGGGTTTACTAAATAGATAGTAATTGTCCCTTCTTGGTGAGAATGAAATAATCAAAGGCCCAAATTATTAACTTAACACAATAAACAGAACTCCTTACTATACTTCTAGCATGAAAAAAAGAAGGAAAAAGATTGAAAAATAGTGCAAAATAAAAAAAAAATCAATCCGTCATCACCAACGACCATCACCAAAAATTTCATGTAACTTTACTTTTTGACCAAAAAACAACACTTTTCTATAAGATTATTAAGTCGCATTTGGGCTCCATCAAATCAAAAAAAATCAAAACAGCTAAATAATCATTTAGAGGGTCAAGCAAGGAGGTTACTTTTTCTGGGTTTTCTTAGAAAATGGGAAGGAACTTGTGTTTTGTTTTTTTAAAGAAAACTAAAACCCTAGTTGTTTTAAATCACATAGGATACTCCATAGCATCTTCCTTTCCTTTTCTTTTTCTTTTTTTAACTGCCATGTAGGAAAATACTTGACCAAGTTTGACGAAAGTTAACTTATTTTATTTTAACAGAATGATCTAATTTCAATTTTTAATTAGTTCAATATGACAACGGATAACTTACTACATGAATATTTCAATAGTTTTGTTTTATGAACAAAATTCATCCCTTCTTGATTTTTCAATTAAGTTCATAAAAAAATACTATCTAGATAATTTTTTAGCTACAGCAAAAAAAAAGTTGTAATTTTTTGAACTTGTACCAACTTCAAATTAATTATAAATGATTATATATTTGTAATATTTAGTTTAATTCAATATAATTCTTAAATTTATGTTTAGTTTCTTAAGTTTTAATATTGAATTGAATTCTTGAGGAGTATGAGTGTGAGTCCGATGGAGACATTATCTTGTTGGAGGGATATGGAGAAGAAGAGTTAGAGATATAGAGGGATATGGAGATGAGGACTATTAGTTTGTATTTTTGATTATTTGTTTGTGTTTGAACTTTGAACAATTACATGGTCGTGTTTGAACTTTGACATTGACAATATGTATGTGTTTGAACTTTAAGCAAAGGTCTTTATTATCTTTATTATAGATTGTTTTGCTTTATATTATTGTTTTGTTTGGATAAATATAAGATAAAATATTAAAATTGGCTTAAAATAAAAAATCTCACCTAAGCCCACCTCGGCCGCCCGCCTCCCGCCTCCCGCCTCCCGCCTCCCGCCTCCCGCCTTTTAAAACATTGTTATTATTATTATTATTATAAATTATTTAGTTTTTAAATAGTTTAGTAATTGACTTAAAACAAGTAAAACATTGATATTATTATTATTATTATAAATTATTTTATTTTTAAATAGTTTAGGAATTCTAAAAGGTTTAGAAGGAAGAAAGGTCTATACAAGGAGAACCCTTATCATAGATTAAAGACTAATGCATCTCTCTGCAAGTATTTTCAAAAACCGAAGGAGTTAAGAGGGGTAAAATGCATATGTTGCCCCTGAACTTTAGTATTTTTTGGGTATTAAGCCCATTTCTTTTGGTCAACTTAAGTGTTTTTGGGTATTGAGCCCATTTCTTTTGGCAACGCAAATCGTTTGGATGTTGAGCCCTCAGGTGTCACATGTGCGTTGACCTGCCTACGTGACACCACTGATGTATACTTTTCCAAATTAATTCCCAAGAATATGTTACTCCAAAGAATTGAACCCAAGACCTCCCATTTGAAAATTTTGGTCAAAAGACCACCCAAGCAACACATGTCTAACTGTTTGATTATCCCAAGAAATAAGTTTTGTAATAAATCAATTTATTATTATTATTATTATTATTATAATACTATAATAATAATAATAATAATAATAATAATAATAACCATAATAATGATAATTATTATTTGTTCTTTATTATTATTATTATTTTCCTAAGTGTATAAGAAAATAATGACATTTAAACAAATTACAAAGTTACAATTAGAAAAACTAAAAAAAATATTTACACAAATTAAAAAATTACACTTAGGTGAGCCACATTAATAATTGAAAACTCATTTATAATTGACAAACAAATAATAACTAATGTTTAAAAATAAATATTATTTTTAAAAATTAAAATTAAAATTTAGAAAATAATTAATATTTTTGCAAAATAAGTAAAATTTCATCTAAGGCAGATATTTATAATAAATAAATACCTAAAAAATAAAAATAAAATAACATATACTATCATTAAAAATACAAAACATCAATTAAATTAAAAGAAAAAAAGACAAACTCAAAAAATACAAAACACCTTTAAAAAATATAAACATCTCCTCGTTTTCTTAAACAAAACATCAATTCAAAATAAAACCCAATCAGTAAGTGGGGCCCAATTAGCAAGTGGGGAACAGAGCCCACGAAGGCAAGCCATGGACAATCAAGTGCAGTCAGTAGGCAAGACTCCGACAACCCCACCAGACCCCATAACCTCCGGCTAAACACCAGCAGACCCCCAAAAATCATGACCCCAAGCACAGGACAGCAGAACATCAATAATCAAACCCAAACAAGCATCCACCCCTGCCATCCGAGATCAATCACCATGGTTGTCGGCGAATGGAGAGTAGAGCAACAGACCAAAACAAAATCTGATTATTAGAAATCAACCCAAGATTTCGAAGCCAATACAAAGATTCGAACAATTTAAACCAAATCAAGGGAAAACATCAATCCAAATCGGTAAAATGAAATAAAAACCAATCGAGGGGAGACTGCATCTACCGGACCAAAGCATGAGACTTCAAACCACCGGATTTGAAATCAAATCCAGAATCCGACAACCAATCAGAAAACTGAAAAGACAATCTAACAAATGGATTTACAAGGAACACAAGTAGATTAGATTGCAAAAAACAAACTGAGAAGAAAATTCCAGCCATCAAAGGCCCAGCCAAACCTTAACACGCAGCGTACGAGAACAGACCAGATCAAGAATGAGGCCAACCACATGGGTCAGATCTACAGACAAAACAAACCCCAAGATCCGGTCAGACAAAGAAATCACACGGCCAAGCAGATCTTAAGATCGACGAACATATATGCTTTCCGATGATAAACGCCGGCAAAATCACCGGGACTCAAAAAAATCCATTTGGATAAACAAATTTATAAGAGGGAGACCAAAGATCCAACATCAAACCGAAAACACTTCCAGATTAGGTAGTGGGTGAATTAGCTAGCTGGGGTGTGCTTAATAAATGTGTAGTTTAAACATAAGAATTAATTTTCAAATTTTCAAATAATTAGAATTATTATTCTGGTTATTATTATTATTATTGTTGTTATTATTGCTATTATTATTATTATTATTATTTATTATTATTATGGTTATTATTATTATAATAATGAATTGATTTAGTACAAAACTTATCTCTTAGGATAATCTAACAGCTAGACATGTAATGCTTGGGTGGTCTTTTGACCAAAATTTCAAATTGGAGGTCTTGGGTTCAATTCTTTGGAGTAAAATATTTTTGGGAATTAATTTTGAAAAAGTACATGTCAACATTGCCACGTGGACAGGTCAACGCACATGTGGCACCTGGGGCTCGATATCCAAATTTTTGAACAAAAAGATTTGTGTTGTATGCATTTTACCCGAGAGAATTAGGACGAAGAACCTAAATATACTTCTTTAATCAATATACTTGGCGGATCACCTTTTGAGCGCTGCACACACTGAGTAGTTTGTGTTTGATCCGAGGAATTAGAGAAGCACGGGGGAGCAAATGATTGGAACTTGAAAATTTGATCAAAAGGTTGTATCATCTTTTAAGATATATCTTTTATACGTACTCAATTAATAATATTGCATAAGGTGATTCTTGGGATTACAGTTTTAAATTCTATTAATATCATGCTTCCGCTTTATTACAATATGATTGTGTATGTTCTCGTTTCTACAAACTTACATGAAACCCAACATTACTCTCAATAACACGAAATTAATAAAGCCAAAGATAAACATTATCACCTCGTATGACATATTCCTAGTAGCTGGTGCCCATTCCTCAACAATTCTTCTCTTCAATAGATCTGGATCAGCAGTTGGCGGTAAGCGAACATCAAATCCTGCTTCTGCCTCAGATGGTTGCATATTCATTACAAAACCCTGCACAATCAGTCCATTAGTTCCCAATTTTACAACTAACTAATAATAGAGGAAACTATTTTCTAACCAAATGTAAAATGCAATACAATCACCCAAAACATGCTGGAGATATATGCATTTTACAACTCACAATAGAAGGAGTTTTGTACTTTCAAACACATAGGAACTAACTGAAATAAATTCCATATTCATAGCAAATCCAGACATAACCAAATAAATAAAACTAACAGTTGGGGAAGGAGTTCCAGCTTTCAAATACACAGGATTAACCGAAATAACTTCTGAATTCGCCTTTAATCCAGCCTTAACCAAATCAAACTGGTATTCCCTAAACCTGGTCATAACCTCAACACTCTTCATCAAATTCTCCATAGCACTATTATCGAACAATTTTGACCCATGACCCGGCTTCCCATTTGCCTTAATCACCAAATTCCAAGGCGCCCTATCTGCATAAAACACTCTATACTCATCATTAATGGACGCCTGACCCTCATCCAGCACAAACCCAACATTCAATTCCTTAAACTCTTTTGACTCCACAAACTTCATCATCCCATCAAACCCACCAATTTCCTCATCAGGAACATAAGATATATGAATAGTCCTAACGGGTTTAAAGCCATATTTCTCCTGAAGGTTCCTAATGCTTTCCAAATACTGGACACCAATACATTTATCATCTTGAGCTCCACGGGCAAAAATCTTACCGTCCGGCGAGAGGGTAGCGGAGAATGGGTGGTGGATCCACTTTTCTGGCTCGGCGGGGACGGAATCGAGGTGGGAATTGAAGAGAACGGAGGGGAGAGAAGGATTGGAGCCTGGCAGAGTGAGGAGGAGAAGGGGTTTGTAATCTGGGGAAGAAAGAGAGAGGGTTTGGATTTTGATATTAGGGATTGATTGGGCTAGTTTGGTGAGGAACGTAACAGCGGAAGTGTAATCTGGGGTTGGGTGTGCTGTGTTGATTCTGAGGTATTGTTGGAATCGAGTTATGGGTGTGTCTTCATCTTGCTGAATTTGTTGATTTTGATGGGATGGGGCAGTTGAGAACAGAATTAAAGTGAGAAATGAGAGAAGAGAGAAGCCGGAATGGAGTAATTTGGGCATGATGACTGGTGAGGGGGGGGAGAGGGGAGAGGGGAGAGGGGAGTGGAGAGTGAAGTAATTTGTTTGATCAAAGATTACAGATTTGCTGTTGCAAGCAATATAAGCTGCTCCAACAAGTCGACAACTATGGTGGCTTTTTTTCTTTTCTTTTTTTTTGAAGTGGTATATATACTCCTTAGTCACTCCGTTGGAGATATATTTTTGTTTTAGTTCATTTTTTTAAAAAAATTATTTTTATTTTAAAACTATAAAATTACATATAGGTATAGTTTTCAAATAATATTATATAACAAGTCGATACAAATCTAAAATTCAAATTAAATTATATTTTAAGTTTTTCTCGATTTTAAATTGTGATTAATCATTAATTATATGATAGATACCTGGAATTTTTGACCCGTCAAGATGAAATCTGGTTTTAAAACATTAGTCGAGTTTAAACTCCACTTGTTTTAACTAATAATATGTTAAACAAATTGGGTTCACATCACATTGTTCGAGCTAGGCATATTAAACTAAACAAACAAAAGAATTTGTTTAATAAATTTGAGTTAGACTTAATCGGGTCGGGCTCACTTAATCGTTACCAAACAAAATGAAAAATTCAATTCACTTCAAAGAAATTGGTCTTATTGCAAGAAGTGGAGATCTAGCTTCTCATCTTTCTCTCAGCTCCAGCTCCAAATTAACCAGTAAACCTGCCTTTCACCTACACTCTTCACACTTCATATTATATTCGTATAGAGAAATTTCGTCGGACTCCATTAATGGCTAGAGGAGTCAAAGCTAAAGCTCGCTCCGAGTTCATTCTGAGTCTTGTATCCATTTATCTTCTCATAAATATTAATATTGGCGAAGCAATCTGGTTAGAGGTACCAAGTTCAGGGACAAAGTGTGTTTCGGAGGATATAAAGCAGAATATTGTAGTAATTGCTGATTTCTCCGTCATAAATGATGACAATCATCCTGATACCGTCCCAAACATCTCTGCCAGAGTAAGTAAAAACTCAAAACTATTTCATTTTGTATTCCCTACATTAGGGGATTTGTTCATTTCTGCTAATAATGATGTATTTGTGAGTTTGTATATCGACTTTATTTTCGTTCACTATTTAAAGGTATTGTGAATCAACTCCAGATTTAGCCCTAATCTTGAATAGATCTTAGAGGGGGAATAGTTTGCACAGATTAGGTCACTCAGGCAATGTTTGTTTGTACTATATATATATATTTATTATCACTAGGGACAATATTATCCCATCATTTGTCCGTTATTTAAGGGACTATTTGTGATCTTTTTTAATGTCATTTGATACCTCAAAAGGGATTATATAATACCATCTTTTAATCTGAGATTATAATCCATAATAAACTTACCTTAGAAATGACAAAACATGGGGATTAAATAACAGACTAATCATGGGTAAAATAATCCAAAGTGCTTAAAATTATTATAAATAGTTATGTCCCGTGTCATGACGCCGGACAAGGATCCTCTCTATTTCAAATAAATGGAGACTCTTTATTTCAGGATCCAGATTTAAAATGTGTTAGAATGTGACATCCAATGTTCTAAAAAGTATAAGGGCGGAGGTGGTAGGGGCCGCTAGAGCCTCGGGGCTAAATGAGGCGGGTTTTTTTTTATTTTAAACTAATTTTAATATTTTATTTTAAATTTATCCAAACAAAACAATAATATAAAGCAAAACAAACTATAATAAAGTCATTTGCTTAAAATTCAAACACATATCCATATTGCTAATGTCAAAGTTCAAACACAAACATGCAATTGTTCAAAGTTCAAACATATTTTTAACGTATTAGTTTTATTCATAAACAAGATTGCTATTAAATAATAAAATTTAAAATTTCAAGAATTTAATTCAATATTAAAACTTAAGAAACTAAACATAAATTTAAGAATTATATTGAATTAAACTAAATATTACAAATGTATCATCATTTATATAATTTGAAGTTGGTACAGGTTCAAGAAATTACAACTATAATAAAATTATTCATTTTGACTTGATATTATTCACTTTTTGTTGTGATTTGATATGCTACAACCTATATTATGAATATGGTAAATCATTAGAAAAATAAATATATCAAGATCTGGTTTGGATAGTTATTAAAATATAAAAAAACATCTCCGCCTAGACCCCGCCTAATTTCCTAGAGGGATTTTTTTTGCCGTCTTGGGTCTAGGTGAGACGCCAGGGGGGCCTAGCGCTTAGGCGAGGCGCCAAGGGGGCCTAGCGCCAAGGGGGGCCTAGTGCCTAGGCAAGGCGCCAAGGGGGGCTTAGTGCCTAGGCGGGGCCTAGGCGGAGATTTTTAAAACACTGGTGACATTATGCTGACAGGAGAGAGAGATGATTTTAAATCTAGACCATGAAATGGAGAGTCTCCATTTATTTGATATCAATAGTCAATATTCAATATGTTCTTTGAGACCATCATCTAAGCCTGTACTTGTTAAATGTATATTAGATTATAACGAACAGCAGTTTGTGTATACATCTTTGAGGCAATCTACATTAAATTAGTGCTTAGACAGTATGATTACATATGATAATCGTTTGATCTCAGGATAAGAAATGAGTTTAAATTCATTGTGGGTTACCTGTAAAAGTGTTGTTTTATAGAATCGATTCATATACTGCCATGTCACTATATTACTATAAGAGAATAGTACAATGAAGTAATCACGGATGTACAAGATTATTCTAACCTTTACGTCACTTTCTAGCCACCGCCATGTACTCTGGTTCAAATTGCAATGAAGGTTTTATTTATTCAACAAGACACGAAAAAGGCAAAATTATAATTTTTGTTTTTAATTAAAGGAATTTAATGAGAAATATAGTAATTAGATGCAATAAAAGAGAAAACGATTTAAATCTGGTTTGACTTCACCATTAATCTGACATATAAATGTATTTTTGGGTCATATTGAGTTTGTTTATGATGTACAAACTAGAGGACTTGATGAACTGTGAGATGTTCTAAATAATGACCAGATAAAGTTATATGAGTTTTGATCAAGTTGCTAAGTTCAAGTTCTTTCGGACAATGATAGGAACTGGAAGGTTTTTCATTGGTTCCGTGTTAGTTTGGATTAAAAGAAATGAACAGACTTGGTTATGGTTTAATGTTTCCATATTTCTGAAAGAGGGAAGAAAGTGACAGGATTAAATCTGATGTTTCACACTAATGTTTTTACTGATGGTCATGTATTGTTGATGTGGCACAATTATATATGATGCTGTAAATGTAACACCATAGTCCAACATCGAAACATGTGCGAAAAATTTGTCTGTATACAATGAGTTATGTTACTAACAATAGTATTTTCAGTCATGACCTTTTGGATGAATTTATTGAGTATTTATAGATAGTCCGTAAATACTTGGTAGTTGCACTCGCTAACATTTGTATGATCACTCACATTACAAATTGTAATCTATTACAACAGTTAATTCATATCAAAGTGCAGTGTGGAGGCAGGGTTGCATGAATTTCACAAATATCATGAAATGAAATTCAACTTGGCAACAGAATGTGTTCTTTCTTGTTTATCTTACCTTTGGAAAACACGACCCATGATCAATGCTATGTACTTTGTTTTTCCTTGAAAGTGAAACATTTCTTTCATTCATTAGATGACGGTGTATGAAAAATATCCCTAGCTGAGATATATAACGGCATACTATTAACAAGAAGTTTGATAGCCCCTGCGAGGCACAGGCTAGTTTATATAACTTTTTTCACAAATATTTGATAATTTTTTATTGATATATTTTATATTTTTTATTGACATAATACATATATAATATTAAAGATAATTGTATTTATTTTACGGTATACGAAAAGTTTATACATTGACCATAACTCATGCATGCATGTATATATATCCAAGTATATATTTTACGGTATACAAAAAGTTTATAAATTGTATCAAAAGAATGAAGAGAACGGGATGATTGACTCGGTATTCACTCATGACTAACCAAAATGATTTGGTAAAATTATAAAATTATTGGATAAGATCTCTTAATGCCTTGTTATATATAGTTATTGATAACAATTCTACCTCTCCAACTCTATATAGTTATTCATTTAGGAGAAATCTGCACCATGAAAAAAACAACAACGCTTTCTAGCTGAATAAATGGTAGACTGCAAATGGAATTCATTACTACTGCTTAGTTTTGTTCAGCATAATAGTTTCTTTGGTAAGCTGTGCGAAATACTTCATGTTAAAGGTGTTTTTTGTAGGTAACATCCCCTTATGGAAACAATCTCCACCACCAAGAGAACGTGACCCATGGTCAATTTGCATTTACAACAACTGAAGCTGGAAATTACTTGGCATGTTTTTGGGTGGATGAAAATTACAAAGGAAGTAAAGGTGTAACGGTTAGTCTTGATTGGAGAACTGGAATTGCTGCAAAGGATTGGGAATCAGTAGCGAGGAAAGAAAAAATTGAGGTCTCTCTACCCCTCTGCACTTTCAAAAGGAACTTATCTTTCCTTGACCTCTTTTTTTGGCTTCTTATCGACTGATCATGCATATGTTAACGTGTGCTTATAGGGTATTGAACTTGAGTTGAGGAAACTTGAAGGAGCAGTTGATGCCATCCATCAGAATTTGATCTATCTCAAGACCAGGTAATTGTATCTTTAATAAGAAGATTACTTGAGATGCCTCTTGATTTAATCTGATTCCGGTGTTCTCCTAATTTTTTTTCCCTTATTGATTTTTCTTCATTTTTCCTCCATATTATTTCTTTCGCCTCCAAAATAGCTGTCAAAAAACACTGATGCATGTTTAATTAAGGAAACTGATAAATCCACAACAGAAAATGATATTTCCACAATAAAATCGACTGTTTTCACCGTCGTTATATATCTATAGCGGCAATTTTGTTGTTGAAATATCAAAAAATGTTGTGAAAATATCAGTTTCCAATTAACTATTTCTAGTTCTAGCTAATGAAGGGCATTCATTTTTGGGCTTAAAAGCTGAAACAAACTAAAAGCAGGAATATGGACCAAATATATTCCATTTTTTTCATTGAACAGCATGAAAAAAAATCAGTTTTCTTTTCTCATAAAATGAAAACAGGAATCACATTACAAATCCAAGTAATCTTGGTGTTTCCTCTCTTTGTTTTTATGGTTTAAGGAGGAGGGACTTGGAAGGTCTGATTTACAAGAAAACGTATCAAACTGTTTTAACTATGAAGAACTTGTCATATACCAAAAGCCACCACAGATAAAGAATGTATCGAATATACGCTGTTCTTTTAGACGATTAGATTATTCCGTTATTCCCAGATTGAAGAAAGATTGTCAGTTTTGTTTCCTTTAAATTGACAAGTGTCATGTAGATTATTTTGTTATAGTGCCCATTGAAGAGTCTAGAAATGAAATTACATTTAAATTTAAGTTTTTAAGGTATTTCTTTTCTCGACTGTACACACAGGGAAGCAGAGATGAGGGAAGTGAGTGAAACAACCAATGGGAGAGTAGCATGGTTCAGTATCATGTCGATCGGAGTCTGCATCACAGTTTCTGTTATGCAGGTGTTACACCTGAAGCGCTACTTTCGGAAAAAGAAGCTTATCTAGGTTTTTACGATGTTTTCTGATACAGAACTATGCAATATCACAAGATTGAAGAGGACACCAAACCGATCCCTGTTGTACCATTGTTGTATTTCAGCTCCCCTTCTTTTCTTTGTGATTACAGTTTCAGATATGTAGACCTTATTAGTTATATAAAAAAAACGAAATCTAGTGATTGTTTTATGAAACATAAGGCTCGTAATGTTCAAAATTGAAAAACTATTTCCCTGTATGTAAACCAGGCAGTGCTCCTGTATGTACTATGATACTTACATTTTGAGATGCCAAAGCATTTGAGAATAGAACAACATTGAACAATGATTTATCCTGGAAAATTAAAATTAAATTTGAAGTTAAGAGTCTGGGTAGTGAAAATAAGAGGGCTAAAGGCGTCTCGTCTGATCTACCACATGAAGCTTTTCATTACCAATATCACCTCTACTAGTACTCTCTTCCTTTAGATAGTGAGTTGATACTAGGTTACCTAATAATAGTCATGCTACACAAGATAAATTTTCAGAATGTTTGAGTCCATTTGACACAAGCAAGTTCATAACTTATCAAAACGCTTTTGACATTATTGGCACACTACAAAGCAAGGTTTTCAGACCCGAACCGTTTATCGAACCGAAAATGGCGCTGAATCACTGGTTCAATTTATATAATAAATAATAAATATATTAATTATTATTATATATTATATATAATATTTACTTATTTAGTAAATATGTAAAGTTAATCAATTTATCTACAAAAAAAAAAACTAAAATTAAACTTATTTGTACATTGTTTACTTTATACGATTCAAATAAATATGAAATCTATATGAAAAGAAAGATACTAAATCATGCTTACAAGTCATAACTCAAAAGTGATAAAATTAAACACAAATGAACATAAACATCTCTAGGATTACGTTCAAATTCGGAAATTCAACGGAAATTGAACCTGTGTTCAAGTGTTTGATTAAATATGAATGCAAACATCTCTAGAATACCAAACAAAATCTCAACTAAATTACTAAAATAATACAAATCAGGTAACATTGAAACTTATAGCAACATGTGAAGGATGTCAAAAGGGATGGCTGGGAGACGTCTGCTTCCAACTTCTCCGGTGCAACAGAAAATCTGGAGAAGAAAGAAAATGTTTGCAGGGGGTCATTGTAGGATTAGTTGTGGGCTTTAATAAAACAACAACAAAAAGAAAAATATTTAAAATGATTGGCATCCCTAGTTTTATTTGAAAGCCCATTCTTATTTAAGAGGCTTCTTCCCTACTCCTTGACCCGTGTAAGAAGCCATGGCTTCCCAATCATCCAGACTCAGTCATGGCAACCCAAACAAGTTCATACAATATTATTTTTTCTTGTGTATGCAGCAATCAGTATTATATATATACTAGTATACTCCAAGTGGAGCCTCATCAAGGGAAGGAGAAAACAAGAATTCTCACAAACATGGTATTAATTAAGGGACTGTAAGACAACATAATAAAAACAAAGTATCTGTTGAAAAACAAACAAGAACACAATTAAAACAACTAATTCTAGACCCATAAGTTCATAGTGGATTAAATAAAATAGCAAAACTATCATCATATCCAATGTAAGAAGCAGCGGCGGGCATTTCGTCGAACAGATAGAAACCATATATAATTGCAACATGCCAAACCCTTGATATGTAACTGTAAGGTATGCTTATGGATGAACATAAATTGCTTTAACTTAGTAGCTTGATACATTGTATTCTGGGGCTTTGTTTATACTTACCTACTTGAACAAACTGGTGCTGATATCTTTGTATTCTCGGGCGCAGCAAGGGCACAGCCGCATTGCAAGAGCGCAGAGGCGCAACAGGGGCGCAAGTCGTGCGACTAGGCAGGGGACAACAGGGTTAGGGCACGGTTGGGGCCACGAGCGACTGGATGCGTGAGAGAGATGATGGCGATTAGTCGTGACTAGTGAGCCATGAGAGAAATTTGGGCGCAGCGTAGAAGAAACAGAACGAACTAAATGCCAAGTCCTAATTTTTTTAAAATCTATTTAAATGGGGAATCGGTCTAACTCACGAACCAATCACCAATTCGTTGGGTCAGACGGCAGGTTTAGGCCTAAAATGGGTCACTGATCCAAACATAACCAAGCAGAAGAAAAGTAATGGTGTCCCTGTGAAATATGTAAAGAATGTCAATGACCAATCCTATAAGAAACTATTGCAAATGAGTGAACTCCAATTGAATTTCAAAAATAAATTTACAGTGAAAAAGTAAAATCTAATTCTTAACTAGTCCACTTTAAGCTCCATCTCCATGTACAACTTTAATTTTAAGGTGAAAAAAGACATTCAAGTACCCCTAGCATTTATCTCACATTACCACAGCCCAAAAAAACAAATGTAACATAATAAACTCAAAATTTACAACAATAATGCCTTAAAATACAAATTCAAGAGGACCCATAATACCAAACTAGATAACAAAAAAAGAAAAAAAAAACAGAAAAAAAGAAAGAAAAGAAAACTAACCTCAGTTCCATCAGCGCGGATTACGGTCAGACCTGGAACTTCATACATATAAGCCCTCTCCCACTCCGGATTCGTAGTAATATCCCTTACCTAAAAGACCCAAAAAAAAAAACTACAAATTACACTCAACAATTCATAAAAAAGAGAAAATACTGGGGTTTGCAACTAAATTCCTTCAATTACTGGTAAATATATCCAACTGAAGAGAAACTGATATATATATATATATATATATATATATATATATATATATATATATATATATATATATAGGCGAGGATCCAATCGGATTCTAGGATTTTGTTAAAATGTGGATTTTTTTTTTTTTTTTTAAAAAATCAACTAAAAAAAAGTTTAATATTTATGGAAGTGGAATTTTTCATAATATAATGTGTTTGAATATATATAACAAAATATGTATATATATAAATCATACATACATATTTTGTTATATGATCCAAATCACACCCAAAAAACATCAGATATTATGAAAAATTTTGTGTCCATAAAATATTAAAAAAATTAGTTGTTTAAAAATAAAAGCAAAAAAAAAAAAAAAAGGTCCTGGACGGTACTAAAATGCGGAGTCTGACGAGAACTGCATCTATATATATATATATATATATATATATATATATATATATATGGTCAGGATCAGTCATATTTTATCTTAATCTCACAGCATTATTTTTTTCTTTTATGACGGACTGGACGACGGTTTATACAACCGTCAAGTGCCTATACTTTTAATGACGTATTATATGTTGTCCGTCTTTAAAAGTATAGCGATTTATCAGTATGATCAAACCGTCGTCGGATCGGATCCGTCGCTAAAGGGAGTGAGTACGGTGAAGTAAGATAAATGATATCTTGATGACTCGATCTCTCTCTCTCTCTCTCTATATATATATATATATATATATATATATATATTAAAAAAGGGGTAGTTGGACCTCTAATTTTAATTCAAATGTGGTGTAGGCAGAACAGTTTAGATATTATCTGAATAATGTAGAGCACCTTAATAGAATAGTGTCTAATTAAAAAAATATTATTTGATAATTAATTTTTTTCAAAATATCTTAATAACATTATTTTACTATTTTAAGATTTCTTTCCCTCTTTCTATTCAACAACACGGCTTCTTATCTTCCTTCATAACCACTGTAAACACTAACTTATCACTTTCAAAACCTACCTTAACTTATCACTTTCAAAACCTACCTTTACAAGTTGGATCGAAGCTTCAAGACAAACTCAAAATACAATATATGAACTCAAATTTCTCCAACACAATATAGACCAGTGGTGCCTCCTTCTTACCTAATCATCTATAATGCGAATGGTATACACAAACCCACACCGCAAGAAGCTTCTTCACTCATATTCAAGTACATCAAGATCTACTAAGCCGAGGAATATGTTCAAACATCATCATAGCAGACATGTGCTTCCAAAAGATTAAACCTTTACGAGTACTTTTAGAGAGAGTATAACAAAGGCGACGAAGAACATACAATGAAGGAATAGCCTATTTGCACTAATCATCTCATCATCTCGATCAATTCATTCCCCTTCAAAAAATTTCTCCGCCGTGCATCAAAAATCAAGCCATAACTCACAGATCTGGTGTTGAGCCGCACACAAATCTGTTGAGTTTGATCAGGGACACAAAAAAATTTATAATTGTGAAAATTTTGTAATTTTGAAGAAGCATTAAAAGGTAAAAATAAAATTATCAAACAAGTTTAACATTTGACCGAATAAATGGTTGAACACCCATTTATTCCTTTGACTAACGAGGTTCTTCATTGGGCATGATGATTTTGCTAAACCACCAAATGCAACTGCCATGCCATCTCTCTTCTAACTTCTCTCTCTTTCCAAATAGGGGTTTGTTTACAAGGATTTATTTGTGAAGGTGATAAAGAAAGAAATGGATTAATTACATATTTTAGTACATTTTTAGAAATAATTATAATAATGGTGCATCTATAAAATAATTACAAAATTAATACACTTTTCCATATTTATTTATAATATTAGTGTATCTAGAATTCCTTTAATCGTGGCCTAGCCCTTATCTCTTCCCGTTAATGAGACCTTCATTTTTGGAAAGAAGAGATCTTTTCAGTTGTTGTTGTTCTTCCTCTTCACAATTTATTAGCATATATAAATTTGAATCTCACTCACGTTCACCGCCAATGCATTGGCATTCTGCAGTATCACGTCCACAGTAGTATTAAACTTCAGCATATAAACTCCACTCCCGTACGTCGAGTTCCGATTCGCCGGCGGATTCATGACGTCGTTGCGGGTAGTCAATGAAATGTTGTTGATCGCCCATTCGGTGAATCCGTCGATGGAGTTTTGCGTGTTGAGGAGCATAATCTGACGGTCGTGTTTATTTGGGGGTTTTGGGATCCCATTAGGGGTAGAATCTTGTATGAGAATGATTTGCTGTGATTGTAATCATTCCAGAGAGGGGTGGCCGGAGGCGGTGAAGTTGGGAGCTTTAAGGCTGATGATGGTGGTGATGTGGCGGCGTAATTTAGTATGGTTAGGGCTTGGGGAGTATTGGCTTTCCTGCCCCTTTCACCTAATTTGCTGGGCTGTTGTCATTATTAAAGCTTGACCATTTCAGAAGTTAATAAAATCATTGTTTTCATTTTTCAATTATTACAGTGTTAGGGGGAGAAGGGTTTAAGTATTACTATGAAATATTCCCATAAGGAATTGATTGCAAACCTTCGGACTTCATACCAAGGTTATCAAACTTTTATACCAAGGTAATTAATCCACCTCCACACCTGCAATTTTTTTATAGTGCAGTTGGTAACCAAACCTTCATACCAAGGTAACTAAACTGTCATACCAATGTAACCAATCCACCTCCACACCTTCAGTTTTTTCATAGTACAGTTGGTAACCAAACCTTTACACCAAGGTAACCAAACCTTCATACTAAGGTAACAAAATCTTCATACCAAGGTAACCAATCCACATCCACACCTGCAATTTTTTTTATAGAGCAGTTAGTAGCCAAACATTTATACTTAGGTAACCTGTTGGAAGAATGCATATTTTGATTTGATGTTTAAGTAAATGCTCATGATTATATGTAAAGTCCTTCAAGGAATATATGTACAAGGACTTAGTGATAGATCAAAACTGTTAGGTTGATCTTAGCTTTTAATATATGTTCATCATTATATAAACAATTGTATAGATAAAGAGATCAAAGATGTTAGGTTGATCTATGACTAGAAAGAAATAGATAGACTTTGAAAAGAACCGCAGTCTATCAAGCTGATCAACAGAATGCAGAAGCTAAGGCAGGATCGTAGAGCTCAGAAGATCGTAGTGTATCTGCCTTGAAGGGCCTCTCCAAAAATCGTAGAGTGGTCCAGACGTTTACCGAAGCTAACTCAGGGATCGTAGTGTGCTTTCGAAAACGTAGAGTTTACAAAACGAGCAAGTGAAGATCGTAGTGTTCTCCACAGGCCAAGCACCAATATGATAAGACACCACGATATGGATCGTAGAGTATAATCTGTCTTGTGTCAGAAGCATCAAGCCCTACTCTTATGTAAAGACAAATTCCAACAAAAGTGGAATGGGTTTGAAACGTTGAAGTTCCCTCCATTCCCAATGGTACAAAAGATATCCTTAGTATTCAACAAATGAAACGTATTCAAGAAGCTAAGGAAAGGACCATAGGACAGAGAAAAAAATACCTTTTCATGTGTTAGGTGAGAAAGCGGACATCATCGTGTCGAATGGGCGTAATGCAATTCAGAAGGTGTGCAGAAAAGTCTCCATCAAAGTTCAGAAATGTCAAACGCATTTAATGCTTCAACAAAAGGCTTCAACGGATAGATTTCAAGAAACATATATATGCAGAACATATGCAGATGATACAAGCAATCAAGCAATTGAACAAAAACGCATAAGAACACTCAACGCTCAACTCTACGATCTGAGAGAAAGAGGAAGTTTTCTCAGCTACTCAGTTCTTTCGAACAAGTGCTTAACAGCAACTGAGTAGCATCAATCACAAACTCGACAACTACCAACCAACTGAAGTAAGAGTTCCAAGTCATAAGGACTTGAAGAGTTCTAAGTGAACTGTGAAGAACCAAGTCTGTTGGACTTAAAGAGTTCAAGAGTGAACTAAGAAGTGCCTAGACTGCTGGTCTAGAAGGAATATGTGAGATTCAGAAAGTGTAACAGATATCCTTAGTGGATTTCCTACTCGAGGAGTAGAAGAGTGGAATAGGAGCTTTAAGTGCTCTGAACCACTTAAAACTGTCGTGTCTATTATATTCGTGCTATAACTGCTATAATTGCTATAACTGCCATAACTACCTCACTCTCATTAATTCAAGATATCTAAAAGAGGATCAAACAAATACTCATTCCGCTGTGCATTAATCACTATCAAAACTAACTAGTTGAAAAGAAAAGTTTTTAAATATCTATTCAACCCCCCCTTCTAGATAACTATTGTGCCTCCGGGAATTAACATAACCAATTCAGTGTTATTAGGTTACCAATTTATTTTGAATGTGATGCAGTTGGTAGCTAAACCTTCATGCAGTGGGTAGCCAAACCTTCATAACAAGGTAACCAATTCAGTTTTATTAAGTTACCAATTTATTTTGAATGCGATGCAGTTGGTAGCCAAACCTTCATGCAGTTGGTTGCCAAATTTTCAGACCAAGGTAACCAATTCATATTGCAGGTGTGGAGGTAGAGTGGTTACCTTGGTATAAAGGTTTGGTTACCTTGGTATAAAAGTTTGGTTACCTTGGTACGAAGGTTTGGTTATCAACATTACATTACACATCACTCTCTTATTTTTAAAGGTGTTATGAAGCTTTTTAGTAATGTAGAGTGTGAGCTTGAGCTTGACTCATTTCCTTGGGATTTAAATTGTTTAAGGTTGCTTCTTTTTTTCATCGTTAAATAGATTAGGGACTGATTATGTTACCCATCTTCGTTATCTGATTCCTCTCAATTGTTCATTTCCCAATCTTCAATTAATAGACAGAAAGTTTATTAATCAAATGACCTTTTTCTTGTATGTTGAAGGGATAACGTCTTTCTCTGGAAAGAATAAAAAAACATTTTAGATTTAGTCATAAAAAAAATTCAGAACAGTAAGAGTTGCATTTATTTATTTTTAAAACTTTTTGTAGGGCGAATATTCTTCTTCTTTTCATTGGCGTTTTGGACAACGGGAGATTCGAATGAAGAAAGAATGAGAAGAACGAAGACAAGGCTACTATAAGGGAGATCAAGATTTGAATTTGAATATTTGAATTTGAATTTGAATTTTGAATTTGAATTTATTTTTGTTGTTAGATCCCAAATATTTGAATTTGAATTATTAGTTATGGTAGTTATTTCTCCTTGATTTTAGGTTTCCTTATTAATGTGAATTGCGTTATTTTTGTAATTATTTTGTGTATGTATTATTTTTATAAATACTTTCTAATTATTGTATATTAGTGTTAAGGACCCTAGAGAAATTCTAACTTGGATTAAAGTAAAACGAACATTTAGCCCATACACTCATCCCATATGAAGCCAAGCCCAATATATATATATATATATATATATAGGAAATGATCCATAGTAAGTATTTGCTATGAATGAAAAATGGGCAAATAGCATCTCCACCATACATTACATAAATTAAGGGTTGAGATTTAAAAATCAATTTCGTCATTCGCTACTTGAAGTAGCGGACAGAGAATAGTACCAACCCATTTTTCTTCTAATTAAGTCTGAGCAATTTATGATTTCACTTTCTGACTTTCATTGTGAAATCTGATTTATTCAATGATTTTTTGCATCTGCATCATCCCATTATGGATTAATATTTCTCAAAATCAATTCACTCCATAAAGCCATATGCTGATTTTATTTCAGGTCCTTTACATAAGTATACAACAAATAGAAAGTAATTACAAGAAAAGTGCATCAACCAAATAATTACAAAAAGAATATAATTATTACAAAAATAGTACAATTCACATTAATAAGGAAACCTAAAATCAAGGACAAATAACTGCCATAATTAATAATTTAAATTCAAATATTTGGATCTAACAACAAAAATAAATTCAAATTTAAAATAATAATTCAAATTTAAATACTCAAATTCAAATCTTCATCTCCCTCACATACACTTGAAATAATAGTCCGCCGCTACACCGCCGCGAATCTCCGTTGTCCAAAACGCCAATGAGAATAAGAAGATTCGCCCTACAAAAAATTTAAAAATAAATAAATGTAACCTTTACTGTTCTAAATTTTTTTTTATAATTATTTTTTTACTCATAAATAATAAAATGTTTATCTTTATACGAATGGTTGGCTACCAACTGCATCACATTCAAACGAAATTGGTAACTTAATAAAATTGAATTGGTTACCTTGGTCTGAAGGTTTGGCTACCAATTGTACTATGAAAAATCTGCAGGTGTGGATGTGAATTAGTTACTTTGGTATGAAGGTTTTGTTACCTTGGTACGAAGGTTTGATTACTTTGATCTGAAGATTTGGTAACCAACTGTACTAAAAAAAAAATTAAAGTGTGGAGGTTGATTGGTTACTTTGATATGACAGTTTGGTTACCTTGGTATAAAGGTTTGGTTACCATCATCCATCAATCCTCTGCTTGAGCTTCCATGGTAAATTATGGCCTCTCATGAAGTTACAAGCTTTGATCTCTTTGAAACCCCCCTTCCCACATATCTCTCACACAGAATCTATTTGTTGTCATCGTTGTCTTTGGAGATAAAGCGGCAAGAATCGAATCATCTCTTTAATCGTCGTAAAATTTGAAATTGAACTATCGTGGAAAACCTCCCAAAATGTCTATACCTCCCAGTGAATGGCCAACTATCACCTTTTCAAGCACATTCTTGGTACCAAAAATCCACATCGACCGACTTTGTTTCAGGACTTTGCTCCAATTGGTTGATCCGATTTTCCGGATCCTTCAAATGATCCGTAGATTGTGGCGTCTCATTAAATGCGCATTTCTCCACATCAATCGCATCATTATCGACTTCATAAGGAGCTTGATTCTCGTTCAAATTGCACTTGAGAAGAAGAAGAAGCATGTACGTCTAACTAATATATATATATATATATATATATATATATAAAGAATACGTTGAATGAAGAAGAAGGGTAATGACTAACTGTAATTGTTATAGATAAGAGAGAGAGAGAAGAAGAAGTCATGGGTATAACTAATCCCTAAATTAAGGAATTCTAGTTGAATACTAATTCTATAAATTAAGGAATTCTAATTGCACTAGAATTGTAAATAAATATGAAAGTGTATTAGTTGTGTAAAAATTTTATGAGAGCACTATTGTTGTAATTATTTTTAAAAATCTAATAGAATATGTAATTCATCCTTTTATTTCTTTCATTTTCACTTATTTATTCAATGATCTTCTGCATCTGCATCATCCCATTATGGATTAATATTTCTCAAAATCAATTCACTCCATAAAGCCATACGCTGATTTTTTTTCTTTCATTTTCATCTCAAGATTATATAGTTTTATTCATTCTCAAAAGTTTTTTTATGTGTCCGCTACTTCAAGTAGCAGATGACGAAATTGATTTTTAAATCTCAGCCCTTAATTTATGTAATGTATGATGAAGATGTTATTTGCTCATTTTTCATTCATAGCAAATACATATTATGAATCATTTCTATATATATATATATATATATATATATATATTTGCTTTTGTGTAATAGTAAAATAAAATATTTGCTTGATTACTTCGTCTAATTTTTCAATTAATAATGATGCATCTCACCATAATTTTAAGATTGATATCCTACTATATATTGTGTTGGAATTTCATTAAAAAGTCAAGCAAATGAATATATAAATATATAATTTTGTTGGGCTTAGATAGATATTATTTCCAAAATTATGTAATTGTCATCACCAAAGCGGTCTAGTTGTGGTCTAAATATTATAATATGAGTAATTGTGTCATTTAACCAATTTTGTTAATAACATTACTATTATTTAATTATTTTATTAATCAAAACTATATCATTTTACCAATTGACACTGGCTCTGTTGATTGCTTGAGGTGTAAGTTTAACCCCAAATATCGGACAACTATACAATAATTAAAGAGAATTGTTAAATTCACAACACTTTTTATTATTTTCACAACAAAAGTGTCAATATATATGTATAGCGATGGTGAAAATCGTCACAATAGGATCTATAACGACACTTTTATTAAGAAAATAATATTTTTTGTTATGAATTTATCAATTTCCTAATTAAAATATCAATTAATCTAAATACACACCCAACAACATACTCTAATTATATCACAATGCTCTTCAAACATAGTATACGTGTAAGACCCCATTTTTTATGAATAAAGATTTAATTTTCTCTAAATATTATGTTGGATAATAAGATGTTGATTTGATATAATGCTATAGTTATTGGTGATATGTGCAAATTTTGCAAAGTAAGCAAGTTGTCATAAAATATTCGTTTGGTCGATGAATATTCTTTTTGTCAGGGAATATTCGTACGACGACATAATCATTGGTAGACCCCACAACAGAATGACTGTCGGATATAGAAAGCGACAAAAATAATATTTTCATAAAATAACATCAAGACTTTTACCGTTAACTGTTGAAATATCCGGTGATAAAAGTACAGTAATACGCATTGTTGCACAGTAGCACACTGTCTTGCACTGTATCTCTGATTATTGATGCTTACGTAAGAAGTCACTCAGTTTTATTCAATTATTGCACCAGTAGTTACTACATAGTATCTCATATTATTGATTTAATTATTGTCATAATATCATTTGCACAATATTTTATATTATTAAATCAATAATTGAGACGACACAGTTATTCATATTATTATTTGTATTATTGACAATGTCTAAAAAGTTATGTGGAGGAAAGAGGTTAGGTTATTTAATTGTGCGCCAATAAGAAGAAATTATTATCGGAAAGCCCCCTCTTTCTTGGGAATGATCTGGTTGTCAATATTGTGAGTTATAATATTAATGATTAATAAGTGTTGAAAGATTAAAAATGGGTTGATTGAAGATAAGTGATTTGTGATAAATATTTATTCAATTTTTGATATAAATAGAGGGGTTTGCCATGAAGTATTTGTTGCAAATTTGACTTATTACATGGACCTTCACTTACTCATTTTTTAAAATCGCTGGTAGAAAGTTATCTCAGTTTTTTATAATAGATATAAAGTTATTTATTTTATTAGATTATAATTAGAATATATTATATTATATAAAGTTTTTATTTTATTAGAATATTTTATTGAACAGTGATGAATAGTAAAAATCAAAAAATTCGCCGAATTCGCCCATGAATATTTTTTCTGTTCATCCGTGATTATTTTCTTAAATAGTGCCCTGCCATTCTTGTGACGCCCCCAAAATAGGTATACATCACCCATCTTGAGTCGCCAAATACATGGTACAAAAATTCAAATACAAACTAATAATACAGCAGTCGTGTAAAATACGACAAAACATATGCTGTGAGTTTAAATACAAATATTGTCTTCTAGACAATATTTATTCTCAAATAGAGTCCTCGTTACATTTATTATCACACTATTTTATAGAATAGTGAGAACTACTAAGACACCATCTCGGACCATCACTCCGCGATTCCCGGGACTAGTCCCAAATTTACGTTCTCATTTCACGAAGAAACGGTGAAAGAAAGGGTGAGCTCAACTTGCCCAAAGAAGAAATATTATGACTAAGATAATGCAAAATAAATTATCATTAGCCTTCAACAATGTTAAACTGATAAAATATAATAGACATCAAGTTTAACTGCAGCGGATCAAGCAATCCATTAAAAGAGTCAAGTAGAGAATAAAATCTACTATCTTTTATGTTTTAAAAGGTTTTTCATCACTTTTATTGCTGGGACTTAGCTTAATAAATAATCCACATCATCCCTGCACTACGACCAAAGATATTCATTAGGGTCACGACCACAAATTCCATGCACTACGGCCAAGGATATTTGTGTATTCATCAATGGTCATGATCATGCCAATAACTGTCCATCAAAGCACTACGGGCCAATGAGGAATTTTACCACATCATTTGTAACATTACGGTCATGATTACACCGAATAATCCCTGGTCATAATCATACCAAGTCCATCCATGCTCTACAGGTCATAGATGACTTTAAAAAATATAAACATGAGGATGATGACAATGATATAAGAATTCAATAAAACAAGTTCAAGAATTAAGTTATTCAGGAACTAATAACGTCCAAATTGTTAACATGATACTGCTTTGTAGAGTAAAATTCAAGAATGCCCAGAAGAATATTTCCATGAAAAATACTGGATGAAGTGCAAATATCAAGGATAGTCCACTAATTTCATGGAGTATAGAAGTCAAAATTGTAACCAACTGAGTATAATAACGAATGGAATAACAAAAGAAATCACCATGCATACCGGATTTCAGATGTACGAGTTATTCCAATGTAATAATAATAAAGGAACCAGGTCAGGTGAAATTCACACCGACAGGATGTTCCCATAGAATAATAAGTGCGGAATAATAAATAATGGAACCAGGTCCGGTGTAAAACACACAGACATGATATTCCAATAGGATAATAATAAAAAGGCGGAACCAGTCGATGTAAAACACACGCATGGGATGTTCCAACAGAATAATAATAAAGACGGAACCAGGTCGGTGTAAAACACACGCACAGGATGTTCCAATGTAATATTAATAAAAAGGCGGAACCGGTCCGATTGTAAAACACATGCAGCAGGATGTTCCAATGTAGAATAATAAAGATGAATAATAGAAGAATGTCACCAAGTATAGGTGGCCGCGTATCTGAGTTATTCCAATGTAACAATAAAGAAAGGAATAATGAAGTTCTCTTCTTGAATACAAAAGAAATAACACCCTCTACAAGTAAAAGAAACCGAATATAAGAGTAGGGAAGTAGCGAGAATACTTTTCTATAGTTTTTCTATAATTTCTCTCTCTCTGAGTTTCAAGGTGAATTTGTAAGAAATAATGAAGGAATGAGCTTTATTTATAGGAGAATGGAAGTGTATTGTTTTATGAAGCGAATTATTTCTGCGTAATTATTTCTTCAACCAAATACTGATAAAGTCAATCAACTAACCAATAAAATCACAACAAAAATTAAAATATAATACATATATATAAATACATGTTTTCAACTTATATATCAATATTATATATACACCACTTAATTTTTCTCCCCATAACCAACATCTATCCCCACCCACCCAATAATCAAATTCACTACACTCTTACACATCACTATCACACTACCACTTTTCCACCATTTTCCACTCACACACCCATCACACACCCATCACTTTCACATCTCATTTTCTCCCACCATATACTCAATACACATATACTTCCATACGTATACTCTTCCATTTTCAAAATCATTTTCCCAACACATATGGGCCCCACATGTGGACCCCACCTTTAAAAATTTTCTACCGATTATTTTGAAAAATGGGTAAATAGGAATTCATAAAATAAGCAGACTTCATAAAAAAATCACCTTAATAATTTTAACAACATTTATCATCTTTATTACAATTCACAATATTAATCGACCGTGTCGTTCCTGTGAAAGAGGGGCTTTCAATAAGGATTTCTCCTATCAAGCGCCGCAATTAGGTGACCAAACCTCCTTGGCGTAACTTTCTAGACATCTTAATATTGCAATTTATAATATTCATAACTCTGTCATTTCAATTATTAATTTAATAATATATAAAATATCGATAATAATTGAATCAAATAACGTGAGATACTATGCAACAATTACTATAGCAATAATTGAACAAAAACCGAGTGACTTCTTACGTAAAGCATTAATAATCAATACCTGGTAGTTACTTATGCAACCACGCCAGACATTCATTTTACTTTACTACCGAAGAGTAGTTCAACAAGATAACGTGTAAAAATTCGCCGCTATTTTCAATAAAATATTTTTGTCGTTTTCTCAATCGGACAATAATTACATTTGTGGGGTCCACCAATAATTGTGCTCAGTCGCATCAGAATATTCTAAACACAAAGAATATTCCCCACGACCAATCGAATATAATACAACAACTTGCATACTTTTCAAAATTTATAAATACTACCCACAACTATAACATTATATCAAATCCACTCCATAATATTTAAAAAAATATTTTGAGAAATTTAAATCTTTATTCATAAAATCTGGGGTCTCACAATTCTCCTATAAATAGGATACTTAGTTAAGAAATAAAAATCACACCAAAATCAGAGAATTCTTCTTCTATAATATTGTTCGTATTTCTTTCTAGTATAAGAATACTTTGAGTGTTAATAATAGTGCAAGATTTCCTCAAGAATATCTCCGTTATACCAGTTAAATTTAGTCTTTTACTAAGGTAAGGGATATTATTTTCGTTCAATATTCGTAAGGAATATTATTTTCTTCCATAATCTATAGTATGTAAGTGATATTATTTTGTTTCATATTTTTAAATCTACACTTATTTTGATAAGTATTGCTTCTATAATCCCTGAAATTGGTAGAATATCCTTGAATTTTACGCTTCACCTACTATCGTTTCATTAGAATATTGGTATGAACTTTCTTATTAAATTTCAATATTTTTATTTGGGGTACTATTCACGGGATACTATTCACTCGGGTACTATTCATGTAAGACCCCAACTTATTTTAAATAAAATTAAATTTCCTCTATTTATTATTTTGAAATAGTAAGGGTTGATTTGATTAATGTGGTTAGTTATGGGTAAAATGCGCAAATATTTCAAGTATGCAAGTGGTTATAAAATATTCATTTTTTTATCGGAGAATATTCGTTTGGTCGAGGAATATTCTTACTGTCGAGGAATATTCGCACGACGCAAGCAATTTTTGTGTGGGCCCCATAATCTAAAAAGTGATTGGATGAAGAAAACGACAAGTATAAGTTGTTTATAAATAACGACGTAATTATTATCGTTAATCTTGTTGGAATATTCGATGGTTAAAACACAAGAAGTTATTACGGTGATTGCACCAATTATTGATTCTTACGTAGGAAGGCATTACTCAATAATTGTTACGTGAGTTATTGCTCAATATTTTATTTTATTGATTCAATAATTGCTACATTGATATTTTATATTATTGTTGTTTCAATAATTGTCACTACGCAAATATTTTCATTATCGGATCAATAATTCATATTATTTGAATAATATTATTAGATAACATTATTGGCAATGTCTAGAAAGTCTCATCTAAGGAGAGGTTTGGTCACCTAATCATGGGCACAAGAAGAGAAATCCTTATTGGAAAGCCCTCTTTCCTCGAACCGTCTCGTCACAAAGATTATGATTCTGTAATATTATTTGTGAATAATTAATTATTGAGTTATATGATAAGTAAAATATTCATTTTATGTGGATATAGATGGAGAAAATTTTTAATGTGACAATTATTGAAAAATTGTTATTTTATCTTTTCTCGATAAATAATTCATTTAAATATATTATTATATTTTAATAATATAATAATGGTGATATCTTTACAATGAATGTGAGATATATGAATATATGAGGAGGAAGAGTATTTTTATTGCAAAAGTTGTTTAAAACATGTTAAACATGTATGTGGGCCCATTTCTTGACTGAAATTTGATTATAGCCTGTAAAATTGCCCGTTTGTGGATTTTGGTCAATTTCTGTTTGGAATTTGGAAAAATTTTCTTCTGCAAAGTTGTAGATAATGGAATTTCCTATGGAAAAGATATACAGTTTGAATTTTTCTGATAAAAGGGCTATTTATTATGAATTATTGAAGTTCCGAAGTTCCAAAATAATTGATTTTTGGAAGTTTTAAATATTTATTTTAACAAAAACGTTTTTTTACACTTTGGTGGGCTCCACTTGCACATGTTAATGGCTGAATTCAGATCTTCAAAGGTTGGCATAGGAAATTTAATTTATATATTAATATTTTATTAAATTTTCTGCTTTGGTGTTCTAAGCAATTTCCTATAAATAGGGTGCTTAGGTTAGAATTGAAAATCACACCAAAAACTGAAGTTTTCTCTCTCTATATTATCGAGCGTATTCTTGTGAGTATTTTGATATTTTGAATGTTGCTATACGGTGCAAGTTCCTTCAGCGTTATATCTGATATTACAACCAGAAGTACTATTTTTTTTAAGGTAAGGGATATTATTTTTTAAAAAATGATATTATTTCTTTTAATATCATTATGCTGGATTATTGGTAAGATTTTTCTTGTGAAATTCTTGTCTTTTAGTGTCAGGGTTACTATTCACGTATACTGAGATTATTCACGATACAAAGACTATTCACTTAATACGATTAATTATTCACGTAAAAAATTAAATTTTATTTTTGTCCAAAATATCTATTATGGATACTAGCTTTGATTGTATGCATGTTTTGATCATTCTTGAATTTTACTTCACTATGATTATTTATGAAGTATTTTTGAACTCGGATTGTTTAAAGTACGAATCCTTAATATTTGTTATTTTGTTTCACTGGATTCGTTTTCTTTAAAATATTTTTTCATCATCCTAAGTCCTAAATGATGGTAATACTGAATATCTTTGGCCTGTAGTGCAAAGATGGTTGATTTTTTTATGAATATCTTTGGCCCATAGTGCAAAGATGTACATATGTTGAGATGAACATGACCGACTGATGAATATCTTTGGCTCAGCCAGAGCAAAAGATGAATATTTGATTCAAGAGGAATATTGATTGATGTTCTGAGGATAAAATATTGATGATGGACTTTTAAATTCATAGATTATAGTAGATTTCATTCTCTACGTAACTCATCTATGAATTATTATTTCATTATGCGAATATTGATCAAAAAACTTGTTGTCTATTGTATTTTATCGATTTTTCCTGTTGAAGACTAATGATAATTTGTTCTATATTATCTTAGTCATAATATTCTTTTTCTTGGGCTAGTTGAGCTCACCCTTTTCCTTTTTGTTCCATTTTTTCTTCTCGAGGAGGCGAGAGAATGTAGCGAAGTACTAGTCCTGGGTATGGAATGAAGGTTCTAGAAAGTTGTTTTAGTAGTCCTCACCATTTTTGTAAAATAATGTACCAATAATTGTAATGAGAACTTATTTGGGTGTGAATTTTGTCTAGATGGCAATATTTGTATTTAAACTCACAGTTTTTATATTGTATTAATAAAGTTGTAGTTGTTTCTGTACCATGTTATTGACGACTCAAAATGGGTGATGTATACCTATTTTGGGGGCGTCACAATTCATTCGGGTACTATTTACGGAGTACTATTCACAACAAAATTGGTTTCTCTTTTATCCAAATTATTTTTGATATATGAATATCATTCTTGAATTTTATTCCATAATTAGTTATCATATTGATAATTTGGACATTCTTGAACTCTGAATAAATTGAATTATAAATCTCTAATATTTATCTTTGATCTCACTTGATTGATTCTTTATATCATTGTCATCATCCTCATGCTTATATTGTGGTGAAAGACATATTTGGCCCGTAGTGCATAGATGGACTGTTGATTGGTATGATTATGACCAGGAATTGTGTATTGGTATAATCATGATCTGTAATGTTACAGATAAATGTTGTGGTGAAAATCCTCTTTGGACCGTAGTATATAGATGAACATGTGTTTGGCATGATCATGACCACTGATGATACAAACGAATATTATGACGCCCCCAAAATAGGTATATATCACCCATTTTGAGTCGCCAAATACATGGTATAGAAATCAAATACAAACTTCTTTAATACAACTGTTGTGTAAAAATACGACCAAACATAGCTTAGTTTTTAAAACGAATATTGTCTTCTAGACAATATCCACACTCAATGAAATCCTCATTACAATTATTATCACACTATTTCACAGAATAGTGACGACTACTACAACCACTTATCCTGGACCATCACTCCATTCCCCGACTCGTCCCAGCTATATTCTCATTTTCTGAAGAGAACAATGAAAGAAAAGGGTGAGCTCAACTAGCCCAAAGAAGAAATATTATGACTAAGATAATGCGTAATAAATTATCCTTAGCCTTCAACAAAGATAACAACTAATAGAATATAATAGACAAAAAATTTTAGATCAACAACCGCAATGAACAAGCAATCCATTAGAAGAGTCAAAGAGAGCATGATATCTACTATCTTCTATGATTTAAAAGTTTTTCATCAAATTTATCGCTGAGACTCAGCTTAATAAATAAACCACATCATCGAATCATCCTTGCACTATGGGCCAAGGATATTCATGTAATCACCAATGGTCATGATTATACCGAATAATCCCTGGTCATAATCATACCAACAACTGTCAATCAATGCACTACGGGCCAATGATGACTTTTACCATATCATTTGTAACATCATGAAGTCATGATTATCTTCGAATGATCCACGGTCATAATCATACCAATCAACAGTCCATCTATGCACGTAAGCCAAATATGACTTTCATCACAATATAAGCATGAGGATGATAACAATGATATAAGTATTAATCAAACGAAATCAAATCAAACGAAATCAAGGATAAATATTAAAGACTTTAAATTTATCCAGAGTTTAAAAATATCCAAATTGTCAACATAATACTGCTTTGTGGAGTAAAATTCAAGAATAATATTCATGTACCAAAAATAATTTGGACAGAAAAGAAATATATTTTTCGGGTAAATAGTACCCCGTGAATAGTATCATGTGAATAGTACTTCGAGAATAGTACCTCGTGCATAGTACCCCGGCATGAAAAGTACCCAAATACCCGAGTGAATAATATTTGGGTGAATAGTAATTCATGAATAGTAACTCGTGAATAGTACTCCGGCATGAAAAGTGCCCCGAATACCCGAGTGAATAGTAACCGGGTGAATAGTAACCCATGAATAGTAACTCGTGAATAGTACTCCGTCATGAAAAGATCAATAATTATCAAGAAAGCTCAGAATAATATTTTCATGAAAAGATACTAGATGAAGCGCAAATATCAAGGATATTCTACTAATTTCATGGAGTATAGAAGCCAAAACTTCAACAAAATGAGTATAGAATTCAAAATCTGAAACGAAATAATATTACTTACGTACTATAGAATATGGAAGAAAATCTTATTTCAAGCGAATATTGAACAAAAATAACATCCCTTACAACTGTTGAACGAAAATAATATTCCAACGAATATTTAACGAAGATAATATTCCTACGAATATTGAAGGAAGATAATATTCTTTATGAATATTTAACGAAAATAATATTCATACGAATATGAAAAATAATATCTCTTCAGAATATGAAATAAATAATACCCCTTACGACAATAATAATATCTCTTACCTTAGAAGAAGACTGGATACTGGAGTAGTGAAATAGCAGACTACTCTCTTTCTTTCTCCCTATAGCTTCTCTCTCTATAATTGCTCTTGTGAGTCTTCGTGAATTGGTAAGAATGAAGGAAGAATGAACTTCTATTTAGAGGAAAATATAGTTCCGATAATTGCACGTTTTGGGGCTCAAAATATTACAGTATAATACCTTCATATTTTCCTTCTTTTTTAATTTAGTTCTGCAAGTATTATCAAACTTGCACTACCTCCCCTAATAGTATATCATGTGAATCAATAGTACAATCATGTGACTCAATAGTTCTATACATGTGAAAAAACTAATTACAGTATAGTACCTTCATCTATACCTCCATTTTTAATTTAGTCATGCAAGTATTATCAATCTTGCATCACCTCCCGTAATAGTACATACATGTGAATCAATAGTACACACATATGAACACATAGTTATAAGCATGTGAATTAATAGCAATTAAATTCTCATTTATCCGATTAATTATCCGATTGGTCAATATAACTTCCAGACATCAATTATTATCAAAATAAATGACGATTTCCACTAACACTAATAATCTCAACACAATGGAACTATCGATTTTATCTTTAATCAACACGAACTTATTCATCATTAATATTATAATTCACAATATTTAACAATCAGGTCGTTCCCAGAAAAGAGGGGGCTTTTCGATAAGGATTTCTCCTAATTGGCGCGCAATTAGGTGACCAAACCTCTCCTAGACAGAACTTCTAGACATTGTCAATATTGCAAATAATAATATGAATAACTTTGTCATCTCAATTAATGATTTAATAATATAACATATTATGCAGATGATACTGTGACAACAATTGAATAATTAATATGAGAGATATGATGCAACCATTACTGTAGCAATTGTTGAGTATAACTGAGTGACTTCTTACGTAAGCATCAATAATCAATACCGTGTGCTACTATTCAACCACGCGTGTTAGAAGAATGCATATCTTGATTTGATGTTTTAAAGTAAATGCTCATGATTATATGTAAAGTCCTTCAAGGAATATATGTATAAGGACTTAGTGATAGATCAAAATTGTTAGGTTGATCTTAGCCTTTGATGTTCACTTGTATAGATAAAGAGATCAAAAATGTTAGGTTGATCTATGACTAGAAAGAAATAGATAGGCCTTGAAGAGAATCGTAGTCCATCCAGCTGATCAATAGAATGCAGAAGCTAAGGCAGGATCGTAGAGCTGAGATGATCATAGTGTATCTACCTTGAAGGGCCTCTCTAGAAATCGTAGAGTGGTCTAGAAATTTTCTGAAGCTAACTCAGAGATCGTAGTATGCTCTTGAAAACGTAGAGTCTGCAAGACGAGCAAGCAAAGATCGTAGTGTGGAAAGATCGTAACATGAAAACCCTTGAAAGAAGTCGTAGTGTTCTATTCAGACCAAGCACAAATATGACAAGACACCACGATATGCATCGTAGAGTATCATCTGTCTTGTGTCAAAAGCATCGAGCCCTATCTTTTGTTTGGAAATAAATTCCAACAAATGTGGAATGGGTTTTGAACATTGAAGCCCTCACCCAGTCCAACTGCATAAAAGATATCCTTAGTATTGATCAAAAGGAACGTATTCAAGAAGCTAAGAAAAGGACCATTGGGCAGAGGAAAACACCTTTTCAGGTGTTAGGTGAGAAAGCAGTCTGCTATGTCAGTGGGCCAGATTGCAATTCAGAAGATGTGTAGAAAAGTCTCCATCAAAGTTCAGAAATGTCAAATGCATTTAATGCCTCATCAGATGACTTCAACGGATAGATTTAAAAAGATCACATATATACAGAACATAGACAGATGAGAAAAAGCAAGCAAGCATTGAACAAAAATGCACAAGAACACTCAACGCTCAACTCTACGATCTGAGAAAAAGAGAAAGCTTGCTCAGCTACTCAGTTCTTTCGAACAAGTGCTTAATAGCAACTGAGTACCACCAATCACGATCTCAACAACAACCAATCAACTGAAGTGAGAGTTCCAAGTCTGAAGGACTTGAAGAGTTCTAAGTGAACTGTGAAGAACCAAGTGTCTTTGGACTTGAAGAGTTCAAAAGTGAACTAAGAAGTGCCAGATCTGGCCGTGTCAGAAGGAATCTGTGAGATTCAAGAAGTGTATCGACATCCTTAGTGGATTTCTACCAAGAGAGTAGAAGAGTGGATTAGGAGCTTTAAGTGCTCTGAACCACTTAAAACTGTTGTGTCCATTATAACTGCTATAATTGTCATAACTGCCTCACTCTCATTAATTCAAGATATCTAAAAGAAGGTTTATCAGATACTCATTCTGCTGTGCATTAATCACCATCATACCAACTAGTTTAAAAGAAAAGTTTTAATTATCTATTCAACTCCCCTCTAGATATCTATTGTGCCTCCGGGAACTAACAATTGGTATCGAGGCGTGTTCTATAAGATAGCCTACAAAGCTTGAGTAGATCCAATGGCACACTTACCTAGCTTAATCAAAGATCGGAGGAGGCAAAGAAACCACTATGTGCAACAAAGATAAATTTGCTAACTAGAAGGTTAGGATGCAAGCTTACATGGATTCAATAGATGAAGATCTATTTGAAACTGTTCAGAATGGGCCCTATGTTCCCACAAAGGTTGCACCAACTACAGATGACCCAAACAGAATACAGATCAAGGTCAAAGAAGAATGGATGTAAAACGAGAAGAGAGTCATCAACTCGACAAAAAGGCCAAGAACATCTTATTCCAATCCTTAGAAGATGATCTGTTTGAAAATGTGGTCTACAGCAAAACAACAAAGGAGGTTTGGGAAGCATTACTCATTATGCATGAAGTAACAGAAGAAGTCAGAGAAAAAAAACAATATCTCTTGACTCAACGATATGAGATGTTTGCTCACATTCAAGGAGAGAACGTCACTGCTACCTACGAGAGATTTAATGTTCTGCTCAACTCTCTACGAGCCTATGGAAAGATCTATCCAAACAAAGATCTAATCATAAAGTTCATGAGAACCTTACCAAGCAAGTGGGATGCCAAAACCACTGCAATTAGAGAGTCGAAGAATCTACATGAAATGACTGTTCAACAGTTGTATGACAACCTTCTCACATACGAACTGGAGTTAACTCAACGAGCAGAAACCTTGTCTGAAAGAAGAAAGAAGGATAAAGGTGTTGCTCTTAAAGCAACTGAAAACACCTCTAAAGTCAACACTGAAATTGATTCTGACTACGATGAAGATGATGATGAGGACCTTGTAATGCTGGTGAAAAGACTAAGAAGGTTCGTGCGACAAGGCAAAATCAGCAAGCCAAAGAAAGTCAGCAACTACAGCAGCCAGGAGAAAATGAATGACCTATGCTACAACTGCAAGAAGCCTGGTCACTTCATTGCCAATTACAACAAACCTCTCAAAGAAGAACTCAAGAAGAAATCACAATCAAAGAAGGAATACAAAGGCAATAAGAGGCCTCAGAAGAAAGACAAAGGCCTTGTAACTGGAAGATCATGGAGTGACTCAGACAATGACTCAACTCCAGAATCTGGAGATGATGAAGATCCTCAAATGGCAAATCTTTGCCTGATGGCCAAAAATGCAAGGGACAAACAGAACTCCAACATACATGAAGTAAGTATCGATGAGGTATTTGACTTTAACTCTTCTGATGTAGATATTGATGACCTAAGAACTGCACTGCATGGTATAAACATCTGATCTGCATCAATACATGAAGTGGTTTAGAGTTCTGTCTAAGGATTATTCATTTCTTCAAAAGGAGAAAGAAAAGGTTCAAGAAGAACTGGAAACAGCTCTTCTAAGTACTAATTCTCTCTCCAAGTTTGAAGCTGAGAATAAGCTCTTGAGACAAACAAATGAGCTCAGTGCAAAGAGAGAGTCAAGTTTAACTTCTAAGATTGAGGATCTAGAAAAGACAATCTTTGCATGGAATAAATCCTCTTCATCCATGGACTCCTTAATCTCTAACCAGAGAAGTGTCTCTGATAGAACAGGGCTAGGCTTTGGGGAATCTACCTCAGAGTCATGTGTGGAAAAAGCAAAGGAAATTAACACTAGTAATGCCTCAGGTTTTAGTAGAGGTATTATATTTGTGAAATCCTCACAGAAGGTTGAGCCTGTCAAACCCTGCTCAGCTAATTCAATTCATATTCTCAGGAGCAAGGGATCTCATTCCAATCTGGGTTTCAGTAAAGAGAAGAGTAACCTAGCTGCTACTCACCAACCTCGAAGGATCGTAGAGTTCAATGAGATCAACTCTACGAACCAACCTGGAAGGTACAGTAGAAGTAAGACATACTCCTCACAAATCATGAAACACGAGAACACATAGAAGAAGGAATATCAGCTTAACAGGAGAATGACCAATAACCCACAAAAGTCCAAATGGAGGAAGACCTTTCACACTCATATAAACATGCATCACATCAAATGTCATGTGTGCTACATAACTGGCCACAAGGCTGCAAAATGTTATTATAATTCCATGCATGTGAGACCCAAAATCAAGCAGATTTGGGTCCCCAAGGGCACTAACAATGTAGGACCCATGCAAGTATGGGTACCAAAATGAAGGTTTAATGTTATTACAGGAAAAGAGCTCCACGATCACAAACTGGTATCTGGATAGTGGATGCTCAAGGCACATGACAGGGAACAAAGCCCTTCTGTCTGACTACATAGAGAAGGAGGGTCCCTCGGTCATCTTTGGAGACAACGGCTCTGGCAAGACAAGAGGCTATGGTTCAGTTGGAAATGGTGCAGTATCCTTCAGCAAAGTGGCCTATGTGGAAGGACTATAACATAACCTTCTAAGCATTAGCCAACTCTGTGACAAGGGTCATCAAGTAACATTTCTCAACAATCAATGTCAAGTCCGAGATCTAAAGACATCTGCTATAAAGTTAACCGGAACAAGAGAAGGAAATGTCTACACAGTAAACCTTGGAAAATTAATCTCAGACGAGACTATATGTTTTTTTGGCTAAAGCATCTGAAGAAATGAGCTGGCTATGGCATCGAAGATTATCTCATCTCAACTTCAAAAGCATGTCCAAATTAGCTTCAAAAGATCTAGTTGCAGGCTTACCCAAGTTTAACTTCGTCAAAGAAAGGTCGTGCAATGCCTGTCAACTTGGAAAGCAAACCAGAAGCTCATTCAAGAGCAAAATCATCAACTCAATTGACAAGCCTCTGCAATTGCTACATATGGATCTTTTTGGGCCAATTCCAACGATGAGCCTTGGGGGAAAGAGATACTCTCTGGTCGTAGTCGACGACTACACCAGATTTAAATGGGTGTTCTTTCTAACCTCAAAGGATGAAACAAGTTCCCAACTGATCAAGATGTTCAAATTGGTGATGAGCGAAAGAAGAGAGAAAATCAAGGCCATAAGAAGTGATCGTGGCGGAGAATTTGATTTTCGAAATGGATCGCCTTCGCATGCACAATGGCATTAGTCACAACTTCTCAGCCCCACGAACTCCCCAACAAAATGGAGTAGCTGAGAGAAAGAACAGAACATTGATAGAAGCTAGAAGAACTCTGCTAGCAGCAGTATCCGCTCTGAATACTTACAGGGTAAGAAGTCATCAACACCGCATCGCTACACTCAAAATAGATCACTCATACACTCTACGATTAAAAAGACTCCTTATAAACTGTGGAAAGGAAGAAAGCCAAGTGTCAACTACTTTCATGTCTTCGGCTGTACATGCTACATTCTCAACAATGGAAATCAGTACTTGACAAAGTTTCAACCAAAGTCAGATGAATGAATCTTTCTTGGATATGCCATAGACAATAAGACCTACAGAGTGTTCAACAAGAAGACACTGAGTGTTGAAATCTCGATTCACATCATCTTTGATGAGACAGACTTAGACAAAACAGTGCCCCAAGACACTACGACCAACAGTTTAGACGCTACGAACGAGGTCATCGAGCTCAACACTATGATCATAGTACCAGACAGTGAAATCGTTGAGCAAGGAAATGAGATCGTAGAGACCTATGCTGCATTTACCGAACCTCCACTTTTAAGAAGAAGAAATAGATCTTGAAGATCTAAGATAAGAAAGCATAAGAACAGATGTCCCAACAGGAAGTAGATGGGCAAGAGATCACACTCAAGATCTAATCATTGGAGATCCGAGTGCAAGAGTCAAAATAAGAGCTGCCACCCAAAATGAATGCTTTTATCTAAGCTTCCTATCACAAATGAAACCAAAGAAAATTGAGGATGCTATGGAAGACTCCAGCTAGATAGAGGCCATACAGGAAGAACTTAATCAGTTCGAAAGAAGCAAAGTTTGGAGATTGGTTCCAAGACCAAAGAACCATCTGTCATTGGAACCAAGTGGGTTTTCAGAAACAAGATGGATGAAGATGGAGTGATAACCAGGAATAAGGCTAGACTAGTGGCCAAAGGTTACTCTCAAGAAGAAGGCATTGACTACGATGAGACATTTGCACCTGTTTCCAGACTAGAAGCCATCAGAATATTTCTTGCCTTTGCTGCTCACATGAAATTTAAGGTCTTTCAGATGGATGTCAAAAGTGCATTTTTGAATGGTGAACTTCAAGAAGAAGTCTATGTAGAAGCGACCTCCGTGTTTCATCAATCCATCTCTTTCTAATTATGTCTTTAGATTAGACAAAGCCTTATATGGTCTTAAATAAGCACCTAGAGCATGGTATGAAACACTAACTAACTTTCTTATCGAAAATGGATTCACTAGAGGTAGAGTAGATACCACACTATTTCTTAGAAAGCATAAAGACAAAGTCCTATTAGTTCAAATATATGTTGATGATATTATCTTTAGATCTACTGATGAAAAGCTATGCAAGAGATTCTCCAAGCTTATGCAGAGCAAGTTTGAAATGAGCATGATGGGTGAGCTAAACTTCTTCCTTGGATTGCAAGTAAAGCAGACTGATGAAGGAATCTTCATCAACCAAGCCAAGTACATTAAAGATTTACTTAAGAAGTATGGCATGGAGTCAGCCTCTCCCATGAAAACCCCAATTGTTCCTGCAACCAAGCTCAACAAAGATGAAAAATATAAAAGTATTGATATAACTCAATACAGAGGTATGATAGGCTCTCTTTTATATCTAACTGCCAGTAGACCAGATATAATGTTTGCAACATGTATTTGTGCTAGATTTCAGGCTAGTCCTAAAGAATCTCATTTAATCATCAGTAAAGAGGATTTTCAGGTATCTCAAAGGTACACCCCACTTGGGGCTTTGGTATCCCAAGGAGACCTCATTTGAGCTAACAGGATACATGAGATTTCGATTTTGCAGTTTCAGAAATTAATAGAAAAAAGTACAAGTGGCTTTTGTCAATTGCTGAGGAAGCAGACTTGTGTCCTGGTTTAGCAAGAAGCAAAATTTAGTATCTACTTCAACCGCGGAAGTTTGAATACATTCTTTGTTGGCGATTCTTTGTACTCATATCTTATGGATGAAAAATCAACTAGCAGTTATGGGTTTGAATTTAAATCCATACCTATTCCTTTGTGATAACACAAGTGCAATTGCTATAACTCATAATCCTGTCATGCATTCTAGGACTAAACATATAGAAATAAGGTATCACTTCATTAGGGATCATGTGCAAAATGGAACTATAACTTTACAATATATCCCTACTAAAAATCAACTTGCTGATGTCTTTACAAAACCTCTAGATGAATCCATATTTAACAAGTTAATAAGTGAGTTGGGCATGCTTAACTTGCAACCATGAAATATGCTCTAGTTTGTGCTAACCATACAGATTTAAAGGCTATATTCAAAATCATAGACATGATAAAATGAAGTCCACGATCGTAGAGCTGAAATGTCATAAGAGAACGATCGCAGTACAGACTCAACGATAGCAGAGCTTCATCAACAAAACCAAAGGAGCACCCTATGATGATCAAGTATAAAACAAAGCAATCACTCTTATAAGAGCCTCAGGGACAAACCTAACCCTTGATTCATTCAATGAGGTTGGCCCTTCCTGAGCTATCTTAAACCAAGAAGAATGCTAAGTCAAAAGATTCATCACAAGGACTCGGTCAGACTCGACGATTGATATTCAGACTCGACGATCACAGGTCAGACTCAACAATTGCAGCTCTGACATGAAAACTGCTGAATAGACTCAACGATGGTAGAACAGACTCGACGACTCCAAGGACCATCTCAACGATCGTAGTCCTCCCGAAGAACATATTAGCCCAGAAGAAGTCAAGGGCAATTCAAGATAATCCTTCTCGACCAAATTCAGAGAGCAAGCGTAATTCGACACTGTCTCCACTAAGCAAAATGGAGAGAGGGAAGTTACTTGTACCATTTGAAAGCGCCTTTTTGAAAATTAGAAGTTCAAAAGCTTATCTATCTCTTTATCTCTATAAAAAGAAACCATAATCTATCAAGCTCAATCAATCATACACTCTGCAAAGAAATCAATGGCAACCTCCAACGTTATCTCTGGCTACAGACTCTGCTTTGACGAGTTCAAGACAGCTGAACCCCAATTTCACAAGACTTTGTCGTTACTGAAGAAGGCGGGTCTCGAAGAAGCTTTGGGTGCAGACACATTGATTTACCCGAAGCTGGTAAAAGAATTCTACAATAATGGTGTATTTGAAAACAACACCATCACCGCGAAAGTTAGGAATGTAGAAATCAGATTAAAGGCTGAGGACATCAATCTAGCCCTAGGTCTCAAACCTGAAGGGTATCCATCCATAGATGGCATAGACTTCTATAAGGGACTCAAAAAGATGCATACACCATCTGTCAAAGGATATAAGAAGAAGGAGTTTCCACAGAGGTATGAATTTCTAGCTGATATTGTTGAAAAATGTATATGTTGCAAGAGCTCTGGTCATGACTCTGTAAATGAGGTGCAACTCAAGCTCATGACTGCCATATGTTATGAAATATAACTTAACTATGGGGCTCTATTACTTGAATGGATTAGGAAGTGGTTAATCAGCTCAAAGAAGACAAAGAGCTCTCAAAAGATGCTCTATGGGCGATTTATAAGCATCATCCTACAAGCTGCTTTGGGTGACAAGATTGAGGACGACGAAGGAGAAGCCATTAATCCAAACCTGCGAATGACCCAACAACTATTCGAAAACTGGAAAAGGAATCCAGTTGAAAATGTGCGGATGATGTCTGAATCCAGTGGAAGAACTGGTGAAATAAAGGAATCGAAGTGCCGTGAAATATGTCATTTGTCGAGGCGAAGAAGAAGAAGAAGAA